>VYZM01013509.1:169941-332734 GCA_013398915.1 Dromas ardeola
ATCCATTCTGGTATACATATACTGACTGATTAACAAACAGAACAAACCAAGCAAACAACTACAGAGTTTGTATTGCAGCCTTTTCTCTCCATTCAGCCATTTGTTTTCCTAACAGCTGTAGAAATGCCTCATCCTTGTGATCTCAATAAACCAGAAGGGGCAAATGAGTTAAAAGTTACTAGAGGGAGTAACAGATAGCTAGACAAAAAAAAAAAAAATTACATTAGCCTTGTTCTGTTTTNGAGTTAAACTAAGGAAGCTGATGGTGATTTATATATTTTTGCTCTTTCTTTTATACATCTGAGGGCCTGAAGAAGTTGCTGTGCAACACGCTCTCAGCAATTCCTGCTGGGGACTGGGCTAATATCAGGAATACGATTTTGTCCTAAAATCTTTGCTGTACCTCATCAAATGACTAATTCTAGTTTAAAGAATATATTTTGCATTTATAATAATGGATTAAGCTTTCTCATTTTTTCCAAAGCTGTAAGGTTGGAAAACTACATTTCTCCTATAGTAATCCAGATTCTTGTTAAAGTTTCAAGTTAATTTCTGAACAGCCGGCGGAGCTGAGAGAAAATGTTCCTTATCCCTTGTCAAAACAAACCTGACCACCATTTCGATTAGAACAGTTTCAAGTTTCTAGTCATAGCTCTGTAGTTAAATTGCCATTAAACACTTTACTTAGCTAACTGAACTCCTATAAGGATTTTTTAAGCAAAATTATTTACATTTATGATTGATAACTTCTTTCCCATCATTTTAACACTTTATTTTTGTTTGGTTCTTGGTTTTCCTGATTGCTTAAGGACCTCCACTTAAGAAAAGAGGTCTGTGAAAAGGAATAGTTTCTCTTGGAAATAATTGTCCCTAGCAAAGATCTTCAAGAAGCCACAGAAAATCAGAAAAAAAGCATTCACTCTGTGGCATAAGACATTTGCAGAAGGTTTTTGCCTAGACATTTAACTAGAATAAAGATCTCTTTAAGAGTTGTAATGACCAAAATTCATTTATAACAGCCATCTCCTTATTCTCTGGTATGCGTCTGGGGTTTATCTTGTGTCTGCAAGTTCTTGCATCAAGGTTAGTAAACTAAAATTTTACCTTGGGAACCTAGTATACTATTCCTTAACCATGCAAAAGTATGAATGTGGTGACAGAGAGGCCAGGGGCCAAGCCTGGATAAAACTGTAGAAAAACAGTAACAATTACCAGAAACTTCTGAATCTTGAAGAATATTAAAAGTAAAATTATTTATGCTTCTTTAAAGATGTCCACATTTTAGCAGATATATTACAGAGGATAAGTATATAAAATACAATTTATATTATTAGGTTAGCTCTTTCTCTGACTTGTTCATTGTATCAGTAATTTAATGCACCCATCTAAGAATTACCTAACTCACAAATTCTTTTTCTGACTGTGACCCTACACGTCTTCTAGAGAGGAACTATATGCAAATAGATTAGGCTTATTTCCTCTCAGAGTAAGCAAATTACAATAGAGAAAAAGAACATCAGTGCTGCAGGATTCTTTTCAAGTGCATACAAATGACACACTTTAAAAGATGATGACCTTACATTGTTATAATCTAGCATGTTAGAGCCATTAACATTTACTTGTGAAAATCTGGTTTGAAATATTTATTTGCAAGCTACACCTTATTTCCTAGGTGACACCATTTCTACAAATATAGAGACATAGATGAAGATATCTCTGGAACCAGAGACACAGAGATAGAGTTACGCTGGGAAGTGTGAATCACCTATCTGCTCTATGCATAGGAAAATATTTTCAGATTTCGTAAGCGTCAAAATCACCCAAACATTTTTAGAAAGGAAGACAAGTGGTTCATGAAAATCTGGTCTCTGAAACTTAGTGCTTTACTCTGCTGAAATTGTCCACTGGAATAACACTAGGGTTCCCCTTTCCTCTTTACCACCTTTCATGTCTGTTCATTGTGCCTCTCCTCTCCAGTGCCTCTGTATCTCAATTACCCATACGCAATACCTCAGGTTCCTCTTGCATTTCTTGATTTTTGTCTGGACAAAGAATAATATTCTCTGGCTTTTTCAGAATTATCCATTCTGGTATACATATACTGNGGTATACATATACTGACTGATTAACAAACAGAACAAACCAAGCAAACAACTACAGAGTTTGTATTGCAGCCTTTTCTCTCCATTCAGCCATTTGTTTTCCTAACAGCTGTAGAAATGCCTCATCCTTGTGATCTCAATAAACCAGAAGGGGCAAATGAGTTAAAAGTTACTAGAGGGAGTAACAGATAGCTAGACAAAAAAAAAAAAAATTACATTAGCCTTGTTCTGTTTTAAGAACAATAAATCTAGAGTTATTTACTGAGTGCAATAACATGCTACAGGGCATTGTTAGCACGAAATTTGGATCCATAAATCAAGTAAGTATCAAGAGTCTGTAATCATCAAATGGAGAGATCTAGTGCTACAGGGCATTGTTAGCACAAAATTTGGATCCATAAATCAAACAAGTATTGAGAGTCTGTAACCATCAAATAGGGAGATCTAGTCATCAAAGGCTGGGAATGCCAGGACAACAAGAAAAGAAGGCTAGAATAATCTATGGCACATCCCCTTCCCCGTGGATCAAAGAAGTTATCTATCAGAATGATGCCTGGTTTGTAGTGTCTAAATTAATTGTATAGGAAAGTCTGAAGGGAGTCGGAATATGTCAGAAGATCAGATCATAGAGGAAAATACAAGCTCAGAACTTGGCAGATGATTTATTAATAGCTAATTATTCTTATTTCTATTTTACATGATATTAAGTGTATGCTAGAAGCTTCCAAGTGGAAAATGCACACAATAGTTAATGCAGTTCAAAGGCAACATTAATCCTCCTTTATGGCTTGCAGCACTCTTAGGGAAGAAGATATTGCACAGCTTCAAGGATGCAAAGTCAGTGGTGTTAAGCAATCTGAGGCTAACTAGCAGATTACAAAGGGAGAAGCCCTAAATGCATATTTCCCTGTGTGAAATCTATGTATGTAGAAGTGGATTTGCTTTCCCCGTATACTTGTAGCCTATGTAGAGCTTGAGATCAGTGCACCCTGGAAGTTGGTGATCTTAGCATGAGCTAGTAACTTTAAGAATACTCTTCTCATATCGTTACCGACAAGTCTGTTCAGCTTTGAAGGAATTAACACAAGAGGAATAATTTTATCTTAATTATCATCCAGTAAATTAAAACTAGAACATATGCGTGTCATAGTTCAACATCACAGGCATGACTGAATCCTGACAGTCAGTATGTCATGATCAATACTCTTCATCATCTGAAGAATCCTTTCGAAATATTCTCATAGTAACTTGCCACAGATTTCACTAGATTTGACCTGTGTGAGATAATTGCAAGTGGTATGCAGTCTGCTTGCTCTGTCTTGTGAATTTGATATCCGTGACAGCTCCTAACTCTGTCATTCTCACCAGCTTTCCTCTGATTAAGATGTGGAGTGCTTTTTTACATCATACACAGGACTAAAACAGGCACATGCTTCCTCTTGCGTTGAAACAATTGCTGACACCCCCTCCATATAAAAAACGGTGAGGCCTTAGTCTGGAGCTATGTCTGTATAAAGCAAATCTGAGCTTTTTTTCAGTCTGACTGCATGCAAGCTGAGTGCCTCTGAGCATCAGATTATCTTTGTGCTTCATATTGTGGAAAGGTGTTGCAGAAGCCAGTGCAGAGCTGGCTGTGGTCCAGCAACACAACATTATCATATTTATGGTTAGATACCTACAACTGGATAGGGTAGATTGCTGCTGCCACAGCTGTCTGAAGTTGTATCTACTGCTATCACTAGCAGTCAGAGCAAACTAGGTTTGGCAAACTACAGTATACAATATCAGCCAGACTGGCAGATCCAATTCACAAATGAGGATCAGCATAGCCTTAACATAAAGAAATGCCAGATGAAAAGGTAACTTGCTCAGAGCGGATGTATTGAACGTATGGGATGAGAGAAGCTGTCAAAGGGAGATGACAATGAAGAGTCTCACTTCACAAGGAAGATGTCAGAAAGCACACAGAGGGAGTGGGTTCAATTCAAAATACTCCAGAGATTCTTTTTTCAAAAAGGATTCAAAATTTCAGAACTAGGTAGTGTGTAACACCTGGAGCTGCCTACATAGCTGACTCAACTTTCAAAGCAGATTGCTGTGTCTCCAGAACAGTCATTACCTCCATGGGTAAATTTAGCTGGACTGACCATTTGGCACTGTATAAACTAAACTTGTTTGGTAGATGTTTGGATGTTAACCATATTACATTTTTCTTTTTAAGCCACAGATAAACAATATCAGAAAGAGAGTATGCAAAAATGAGCCCGAAAACTAAAGTCATTTTGCAACAATAGTAATAATAAGTTCATGATTTACCCAGCTGCGACTCAAAAGCAGGCCAGGCAAAGTCTCATTCTCCGCACCCCGAGGAGTATCTAGTGGATGATACCATTGTTTCAGCTCAGTCTCTCTTTCTCTCACTTGATCTCTTTCTCACCCATCAAAGCCTTTTCTGCCTTCATGTTTGTGATTCTGCTTTTCTGTGCCTGACAGTTGTAATGAAGGTACGCCACAATTAGTGACGAGGCAAGTATTCCAGAAAAATACTGCCAGCAGAGATGAAATGAAATAGCTAATACCTGACATTGGTTTCTGGAAGTGATCACCAATATGTAAAGTTATGTCATTCTCTGTAACTTACAGAAAAAACTGTATTTGTTTAAAGGTCATCATTAATTTAAAAAAATCAATGAAAACACTTAGAAATGCATGGAAGAAAATAACTCACCGTTAAAGTGTCATTGCAGCACAAGGATGCATAAAGGCGATACGGGAAAAGACAGCATACGTTTCTCTCAGTTTCAACACCAATTCTAGCTGAAAAAGTGTTACGGATTTTTAAAAGCTTGAAGTTGTGCTACTTGGCTTAGAATAACAAATGTGGGGTTTTTTTAAACAAATAGTTGCATTTTCTTATGCACTTTAACATTCTTATCACTTCAAGATACTGCAGCTCTATATGTATGTTCTATGATGGAATATAACATTTCTCTTCTCTCTCCATCAAATTTCTGAATTTAGGCCACTTACGTACAAAGTATGTGTAAGCTGCCACAGTATACATAGCAACATACATAAATATATATACCCCCACATATGCTATATAATATGCAACATGTATAGCACATTGTGTTCTCAGTGCACCATTGACATTGGATAAAAAGGGTGAGAGGAGAGTAACATAATGCTTTTTTTCCTCAGCTGTGTAAGCAATCCTCATTTTGCTATCGCCTCACCTCTAAGTATTAGCAGGGGAAGAACCTGTTTGTTATTAATACACCTTTATAGGAATATATAAACAAAAAGCACGTTCTGAGAGATGTCTTTTCTAATATTATCTGTAGTTACTATTACAAGATTCCCTGAACTAACTCATTGCACATTCTGAAGCAAACAAATGTATTTTAGCAGCAGCATCATGATCTTTTCACCCATTATTTACAATGCTTTATAATTATGGTAACGATTAACTTTACAGGCACAGAAAAGTCAAGAAATTTGTATCTTCGTATCTTAGGAATTAGCGAAAAATAATGTGAAAGTTACAATAGCGTACTGATCCTGATAGAAAACAGAGAAAAGTCAGGTATTGTCTTTCATTGTCTTTGACAGTCTTTGAACTCCATCCACTATGTTTTAAATAAATACGCTTGAGATGCGACGATATAATTTGTATCAGCATGACACTATAATAATTTCAGAAATATAATACAATAAACACTATCCCTGTTTACATAATCAAGATATTCCCATCTCATAATCCAAGGATGCTTGTAACAATCTGTTGTATCACTTACATTAACATTATTACCTACCCTCGGTACACTGAGATGTAATTTAAAACAGAAACAACAGAGTATTGGGGATAAGGAAATGCTGATCAAAACCTTAAGGATTTCTAGAGGTCACAAACATCCTGGCAGTCTGCCAGGATCATGGTTTCTGACTAGAGAACACTTTCCAGTTCCCCTGCAACTCCAGCTTAACACAGTTATTAAAATAAACACTTTGAAAAAATTAAGAATTGGTACTAATCAGAAGCTCATTCTGGGGGGAGAATGGGAGAACCCTAAGTTTTCTAGTATCTATAGTGCTTCAAATAAGAGTATTAAAATATTTAAAAAAAGTAAAATGACTACCCAGACTAATTTATTAATTTTTATGCAATTCACTAAAGAAATGAGCATGGTTAGCAATGGTGGTTCAAAAATCGGATATAAATTACATAAAAACTCTTTCTCTTGAAGTGGATGTAGGCATTGACAAAAACATACTGTCGTGAAAAAAAAAAGCCTTAAGGGACTGGATGGTGATTAAATAGAACGTGGAGCTTTTCACATCTGGATCCTCAGTTTAAATACAGTCATAGCGAGTATAACAGTGGCCAGTTTGTTATTTTGCATCCTAAACTATCTGTCACTAGATTTCTAATCCTTTGAGCATTAAATATTCTGGAAACAAATGAGTTTGCCAGTTTCTTGATAGTGTCAGTAACCCGTTCTCTTAAGCAGACAGACTTGCTAAAAACAGAGGTGAGAGTGTTTATTAGCAAATGTTTAATTTATGAACACATTTGGTCTTACCAAAGAAAAATAAAGGTCTTTTAACAGAAGCATGTTAGCTTTATCGATTGACTGAATTTCGGGTGGAATCGTTACTTGGGGGAGCTAATTCTGTGACTGACAGAGTAACTGGGCTATCTGGTAAGGTGGAGTGCCTCTGCTTTATTTCTCTTCTCTGTCACTGTTGTCACAACACGCCTGGGGCTAAAGCAATGTCAGTGGTATCTCAGTTCCCTTGCTGTGGGAGGGGGGAAAAAAAAAAAGGGAAAAGCGAATGGGCAAAACTATGACCCACCGGCAATATGCTCACATTGGCCAACCTCCATCTCTGACCAACTCTTAGCTGCATGGACTGCATGGATTAATAGCTTTTACGGAAGAAATGAGTTCTATTAGGTCTATGATCTATACAGACACCCCCTGTATGATACAAGTCCTATAATTTTACCCAGCAGCTCCTATAATCAGCGTGTGGGCTGTGAAGCCAAACTGCTGCTATCCTTCTGTACTGAGGGTTGTATTTTAATCACAATTTTTTTAATGATAAATGCTTGTTTAATTTTTTTCTTTATTTCCTTTGGTATCATATATTAATACAAACCAGAAGCGTAAAATATGCTTATAATCCTGAGAGCTCTGTTAAACCCTAACTGATAGTAGGAAAAAGGAGAATACTACTAATGGAAACAGTATATACTGAAGATTTTGCTTTCATGTGAATGCAATTAGAGCTTTTCCCTTAAGCTAATAGGATAAGTAACTATATGAGGAAATCCACAGACACTGGAAATGTGCAGGAGGGGAAGAGTAGTGTTTGCTTGGTGTTCAATGGTCCGTGTGTAATAAGCTGGCAGTTCCATCTAGTTCCTACTGGACTAATGTCTACATCAGAAATTCCTGTTTCTCCCCTCCCCCAGCCGCAGGTTTGGAAGTTTCAGCAGCGAAGCCAATGGCTGAATTAAGAGAGACAGGGCTACATTTTCAAAGCTATTTTATTTTTCATTCTATAGATAAAGATATGCACACAAATAAATTCCTATCGCTTATATGGCAGTGAGATTCAGGACATCAGTTAATTTCCTGAATATCTGTGCATGACTGATCAACTCTCATGCATTTTGCCAAATTATTCTATGAGATCTATTCTGATATTCTTAAACTTTGATCTTCTAACAGCATTTGCCAACCTGATATAAACAGATTAATACTCTGTCTCTTGAGAATAAAATAATTTTTTAGAGTTTTCAGTAGTTACTCTGATTCCTGGAGGACAGACTTTTAATAAATGACGTACAGGAGGGATCACAGCTCTAATTCATTTTTAAAAAATGTTGAAATGATTCCTTAATAGTGGTGGTTGTTCTATAGAAAATGTAGCATAGACGTAGTGTAACACAAACAAGTAGTGAATACGCGGTAGTTTAGTATGGCACAATTATTGTTGGCATTAATTTGGTGTGTCTTATTTTCGGTTTTTGTCTCCACAAATAATGCACTTCAAAACCCATATCGACATAACCTCTGCAGCAAGCCACAGTTACACGTGGCTCCCACAGCTCTATATACAACCGGCAGGAAACCGTCAGTCTTACTTTGATCCTTAATATTTTAGCTTGATCTTGGCCAGGACGTGGACTGGTTTTTGTAATGTACCACACACAAACTATGGAAAAATTTGCCAGGCCCAATCCTGCCCAACTGCATGGCTTGGGGTGAGAAGGGCCAGGAACTTGGTGCTGTTGGCAAGAAGTTCCCTTAAACACCTAGAGCTGCACTGTCCTTTTTAGGAACTGTAGCAAGCAACAGGGATTGCAGCCCTTTACCAAGGAAGAAGAACAGGGCATCACTGAAGTTGCCCTTGTAACAGCAACCTCAGGTAGTGCTTTAACTCGCTAGGCGCCAGGATGGCTGGCATAGCTTTGAGGCTGCTGTAAATCACATTGTGACTGAAGAAAATACAGAATTAGGATGTAAATCATGGAAACACAAAAGCCTCTTTTCAGCTTTTCCTTTCGTTATGGACAGTTCTTAATGATAATGAAGTCTAAATACTATATATACAGTGCTATGGATTTATGACTCAACAAAAGCTAGCAGCAATCTTTTTTTTTCTTTTTTTTAATCTTGGTATATTGGAAAACCACACAATTTTTAAAAAAATTCTTAATGGAAAGGCTCTTTTCACATAAAAAGATTTCAAGCACTGTATATGTTCTTCTTTCTCATGAGACAATGGCTGCTGAATCTCCAACGTGTTCTGCCACAGCTAAAAATTCACAATTCTCTATTCAGTCTGTAAATCTTTTCATGCCTGTTATATCTTTTTTTTTTTTGTCTCCAATGTTCTTGCTAGTGCTTGCATGTGATCCCTGTGTGCAGCTGATATTACTGATCTAACCCAGAATTTATACTTTTTGCCCTCAATATTTGCAGGTTTGAAACCACCTTTAGCATAGTTGGAATGGGGGACATTAGAATCATCCATCCTCTTATTGCTATAAATGGTCCCTACTGTATGAAATGTGTTTTAATTTGTGGGCAATATCTTGCTAACCTAACCGACTCCCACTTTCCTATATAATTTCATAAACCTTACCCTCAATCTGCGCAATCTCTGTAACTGTTTAGATGCATAGTATCTTGTCATTTGCATCCCATGAAGCTTTTATAACAATAGCAACTTCAATTAAACTATGCCACTTGGCTCCATCATGCTTCCCCCAAAATATCTTTGCCATCAACATTTCTCAGAGTGGCAATTCTCCTGAGCTTTCCAGAATTTATAGGTCACAGGTAAAACAGCATGTTCCCTGCAAATGTTAATGAGTTTACAAACTGCTGAGTATTATAATGATAAATTTGATCATATTTCTCTACTGACTTCACACAGTCTTGCCACTGCAATATTTTTAGCTTATATCTGCTCTCAAAGGGCCCGATCCAAAGCTCATTGAAGTCAAGGAAAAGAGGTGTATTAAGATTAGCAGCTTTTGATCAAGCCTGAGAGAGTCAGTGCTGTAAAAACATTATCTGTGCACATCCCTTATACGCCACTGACATCTCCTTGCACCACTGCGAGTTACTGAATCTCATTTTCTTTGCAGCTTTCCACCTGATCAGGGAATCTATTAAAGTTCAAGTAGTCAAGGCAGCTGTCTTGAGTCAGATAATTTCCAGCTTCCTAAATAAAGGGAACTAATATAATATCTACTTTATGCCCACATCACTGTCATAACTCACATGGTATTGTGGAAGGTTTTCAGAGAGGAGGAGAGCAGAATGCAAGCAGCTGTGATTTCTAAAGGCCTGTCCCTGGTCAGTCTTCTGCTTCTGCAATAGGCTCCCTCTCCTGCTCTTACAGACATTTTCACCAAACTTCCTGGGCACAGTTCACTTTACAAAGTAATTGCTGTAGCTCTTAAACGTATCCTTTCATACCTGCAGGGCTATAGCGCAGACTGTGAACGGGGGAAAAGGCTGCATTGCTATTTAGTGTCTCTGCTGATACCGATACAAAGGAGAACTGTTGTCTGGCATCTTTCCTGGGTATTTTAATATATTTACAGTTCGAAAGGTGACCTTTGTTTAGAAAGTCTTTATTTCAGGGAGGTGCAGGTTTTTGGTATGGTGAATTAACGTATAGCATTTGAAGAGCTAGTAAGCAGACCTAGTACTACTTTTAGAGAGAAACAAAACGGTTTACACCTGCTTTGTTGAACAATCTTCTACAACAAGTTAACTTAAAAATACAGATGACCAATCTAACATTTTTCAGGTGAAATACAGACCAAATACTGAAAATACGTAGTGGTAACATATCAACTATCCTTGTCTTAAACACCAAAGCCTTTAGGTTCGTCTTCTATCAGAAGGCCAATCACAAAATCACTAAAGCCATAAAGGCAATTGTTCGTTGTTGCTTGAAGCTATTGGTATACATGTGCGAAAAAAAAATATTATTCAATAGTTTGGTCAGATACTCCCAATTATGTCAAACTTTAAAATCCATGTGACCTTTTTTGGTATAGGAAATGATTTACAATTTACCTTGCCTCTGGCATTTAAATATGGGGGACTCTACCATTCATTTATTTACCAAGATAAATAGAGATTAATGGAAGATGAACAAAGTAAAGTGTACTCTTACAGAAACAAATTAAATTTTTAGAAAGGAATGAATAAATAGGACTGCTTCTGGTTTGGGTTTTGGTTGTGTTTTTTTTTCCCCCAAGTCATTAAGTTTACTTTTACGTAGCTTAGTCATTAATAACTACATAAAAGTTACTCTAAGCACCTGTCACCTCTGCCAAATAAACTATTGCGTGTTAATGAAATAAAATTTTATGAGGGTTTTGGTATCACACTGCTGAATGTCACTTGTGGAAAAGGTTATTATCTGACATGACTAAATGTTACCGCATATACTAAGTCTTATGCAAGCATCAGAAGCTCCCCTTCACATTACCAATGAACAAGATTTTTGCTGTTTGGTTTAGACACTTGTTTGACTGCTTTGGAGGTCCACTGAACATTTAAACAACAGATTTTTTGCTGTTCTAGGAGACCCTGCTCTGGCAGGGGGGCTGGACTAGATCATCTCCAGAGGTCCCTTCCAACCCTACCATTCTGTGATTCTGTGATTTTATTTTTAAGCTGAAACTGGTTTTGAAGTACTTTAGTTTGCGGGCCCTGGCATGGTCAGGTGTTTCTGAAATTCAACTATATGACTATTTTACAGTTTCCTAAGCGCCTGCTCTCATAGTAAGAAAAAGACATAGAAGATGAATGTTTCCATTTTCTGTTTTACATTTTTTGCCAACACTCTGGGAAAATGAGTAGTACAAGCAGCAGTCCTTTCTATGCAAAAATAATCAAAAAGCCTCCTCAAAGGACAACGTTAATACTCCCCTCTTCCATTCCAAAGAGCTACAATGATAAGCTAAAATACAAAATCACCTGTCCTCAATATTAGGCAAAACTAAAAATACATTTTCTGATGTCAGACTCTAGTATTTTTCTTTCTCCAAAGCATAAAAACACTGTGTACACTCCACGTACTTTCTAAATATCTGGTGAAATGGCTTTTCTTTTGACTTTTTCAGGGCATAGGATGAATGTGCAGTGAATTCACAGAAAAAGCTGTATGTGGAATTTCTGAGATGATATTGATAGGTGTAATTTATTTTTTATTTACAATTTCTCTGGGCCTTATTTTTCTTTTCTTTCCTGCTGTCTGAATTCAATATCAAATAACTTTGCAATCCCACAATGCTGCTTCAAGCTTTAAAAAAATGGACTACAGCCAATGCCAATTTTGGGCAACTATCCAAAATTACACACCAGCTACATAGTGCAAAGTAACTTCTATTACCTTGGTATCATGTAGCCACAACTTTTTCTTCTCCCCATTCCCTTGAGGAATGACTTCCTTGTCTGGGTTGCTCCCATCTAGGAAATGTGCTAATTGTTATTACTTCACTTCCTAACGTGAAATATGTTTAAGCCTATGCCTGTTAAGTGCCTGAGCAGTAGTTTCGTTGTACATCATGTACTGTTCAGAAACGTAAACCGTAAGCACTGTTCAAGGTAGCATATGGTGTGTGATCCTTTTAGCTCTTTGTTTTGAAGGTGAACTTCCAGAAAGCGGCATTCATTATCTTCTATTTCTTAATGTATTAGAAATTTCTGTCCTAGTTTTGGAGAGATACTAGAGCCTACTGGCCACAATTCTGACATCTTTAAACACAACTTCATTAGGGAACTAGACAAGCCAGCAACATACACAGCAACAGCTATACTGGCTGTTTCAGACACAATTAGAAAGTGTGTCTCAAATCTCAAAATCTTAACATTCGCAATATATCAATCCTGATTTTGTAAACACAAATAATCTATTTTTCCAACATATACTTAAAATATAATATATTGTATCATGAATTGTTTGAGTTAAAATAAGTGAATAATTGCATTTCATGAATCATCAGTGATTTAAAAATAGTTCCAAAACAGTAATTTTTTTATACTAACTTTATATAGCAAGATAATTACATAAATGAGAACATTAAATAAGTTTAAGGTCATATACCATGTACTTCTGAACAAATTTATGGCTATAGTTTACTACATCAGTGACATTACTGTCAATTAATTGTTTCTATCTACAGTGGCCATGGCAGTGCTTTCAGTATGAAATATCAGAATTATAAAAATGAAGAGGCAGAAATATTTCCCAAATGATTAAGAGGCTTTTCTCAAAGTCTACAACAAGTCCATATCTACAAAATCAATAGTCAAATAAACCTCAGACATACAACTCTAAGATTAGCTTACAGATCCTCTGCTTCACAGTAACTGAGACTTCACATCTTAAGGAAAAAAAAAAGCTCCACGGATTACTAACATTTCAGCAGAACATTGTTGTAAGTTAACTTTATGAGGCAATGTAACCAAAAATATTTCCGTGTGTCTAATTCCATATTATATATGGCAACGGTGAACATAATCCATAAACTGAATGTCTCCACCCAAAGCTCTTATATATCTATCCAGTCCTTTTCAATAAATAAGCACTTAGTCTGGCCATAGGCCATTAGTTCATAGGGGGACTGCTGCTGGTTCACATGGGAGTATGCAGGTATCCTGTTTAGTAGGTGCCAGTGATGCCCATACCAAAAAGCGATTCAGTAGGTCATATTATGAGAGAAGTTGAGCTGGAAGTAGAAAACAAGACTTATGGAGTAAAAAGCACATGTTTACGTTGGGTTTAAGAACACCATCCTGCTCACATTGTGAAACACTAGTGCTCCTCCTCCTGCAAAGCTAAGCAGAACTTTGCTTTTTGTGTAGATTTTGTTAAGGACTATGAGGGGGTAGTATGCCTTCCATTTATACTACGCCCACAGGTTTTGTTATTGCTCTTTTATTAAAGGCATGATAGACAGAATCATTAGCTGTGCAAATTATTTTCTTACATAAGAAGAAGAGAGTGTCATGTTGTGATGGTTCAGGGGGGACTAGCAGCCCTGGTACCACCTGCCGCCGTGAGGGTACTTCCTCCAGCTGCCAGGCCCTGCTTCTGCTGCTGGGTCAGTCCATCTTTTCTCTGGATCATAAGGCTTTGCAGTCACCCTGTTCCCATCATCTTGCCATGAGAATGCAGTGAATGGGGCCATGGGTCTCTGGTGAATCCCTCAAAACTGCCCTCTTGTGCATCTTGCAGTCTCAAATCTCAAATTTCTGCAAATCTCAAAGTTTTCCGACCTAGGTCCAGCTGTCTCATGACTACTGTATTTGCCATACACCGTTGTCTCCTCTACAACCCTATGATTACAATAATCTACAGTAGCTCCTTTGAAACAACACACCATCCCTTAACACAAAAAACCAGAGACACCTGGCAAAAATATTAAAACTATGCATGGTTTGTGTGCCTGGCTCATTTTTCTTGATACCTCGGTGACCCACGTGCCCCAGGTATAGCCCAGGAAGCCTGTGGTTCAGGCAAGTTGTATCCTTTTATTCTTTGTGGCTATGATGCCACCAGACAACATTTTCAGCAATAACACTGCTCAGAGTGTGTTCACTTCAAACCCTAGCCATTTTCCTTTTCCTGCCTCTTTATTGAGGAGTATCACCCTCCTCCTTCCCACCAATTACAATAGCATCGCTGCTTCACGGCTGCCTTCTGAGTCAGACTGAAGGGCTGCTACGACTTTAAAATAACTTAGCAAAAAAACCCTGTATATGTAGTTGAGGCTAGAATGGTTCCACTCACCTAGTCCTCAGTGTGGCTTCACAAAATGGGGCTGGAAGAACACCGGGGCAGCTGGCTACAGCTTGGGGGTATGAACAAGCTCTTTTGTTGGCATCCCCCCGCTTTCAGCTGCAGGCAGCTCGTATTTCTTCTGTAGACACAAGGTTTGTTTTCAACAATTTAGTGTCCTTCTGAGTTTGAAATATGAGAGAAATAAGCTTGCTAATCAGATTTGAGCCAGGAAGTGGGCACCCCTAAATTAATGGCTATTTTCTTAAGGACTCTTAATTCTTTTAAGGACCTCTGATTTCCTTTCTTGCTGATTTCTCAATAGCTCAGAGTTAAACAAAGCAAATCCATTCACGTATTTCAATATACCAACAGAAGTTGCATAGTGATAAAGTAATTGTACATTAATCCTGTGTTCTTCACGTATGTATACAGACATAATAGACTAGGCAAGTAATTCTTCCTAGAAGAGCTAATCAAAGGTTTTAATTTAATCAGTTCATTTTATGTTCATCTTTTCTGTTTTGTCAGCCTAATTTATGTAATAAAAATTTAATCTCTTCATTGTTCTAGTAATGTGAACCACTATTTTACAAAGAGTATTTGACTGACAGTCACAGCCAAATGAAACAACATATTTGCTTGCCCTCACAGGGATTTTAAATAACCATTTTAATTCTGTGCCTTGAATAAAAGAGTTTCTTTCCTCAACAACAAACAAGAGAAATGTAAGGCTTCTGTTCATATTTTTTTCTTCCCTCAATTTTCTGATATTGGCTTAGAAATCTTTCAATATAAATAATTCCCAATATATGCATAAATTGTCTACTATGCTGTGGTTTTATTGAGTCTCCTAGGAGTTCTGTGAGGCAGGTATGGGAAAGGTAGTGCTGTAAAACGCCCAAATAACCCTGTTTTTCTAACTGAAAACCATTAGCAATCATTAAAATAGTGGTCAACAGAAACGAGGTTTCAATCCAAAAGCCATAAAACAATGAATGGGAAACAAAGTGATTTTTCTTTCATGGCCAATGACCTTTCGTTTATGGCCAACAGAGTACCAGTAATGGTAACGTAAGCCTGAGAAACTATTGTAGGGCTATATGCTCCAGTGCGACAATGCTTTGCTCATCAGAAGCTTCCACAAAACACACTGAAAATAAGTAAATGATCCCCTCGCTGTGGAGCCCATGGATAAAAAGAACTGTTTGCCTTGCTTCCTTTTATCTCGGAAGATGCAAACATGGTCTCTTTGATTATTTTTGTCTTTACTTTCAGCCTGTGCAAGCAATCAGGCAACCCTGGAAGGAACTCAGCATCTCAATGACCACACTGTGGAAAGCGGATATTCAGCCTTTCCATTAAAATGTTTTACACAACGATGTTTTCTAAATAAAAACAATAGGTTCCTTTCTCCTCTTTTTTTTTTTTCTTGTCAGACAAGCCTTTCTAATGGCATTTTTATAAATGTTGGTAACTTTTGAACTTGCATTTATACCATCTTCATAGCATTACCATGGAACATACTGGTGAGAGAGAATCTTCTTTACATAAGGCTTTTCTAATGGCATATTTCATAAAGATATTGATTTTAATTAATTGAGCAGATTAATGGCAGAACATTAAATGCAATCGACTGATGGATTACAGGAAGCCCAATAAGCCGTTCATAACTTATGCCAGGATTCAGACTAATTCAAGACCCGGAGAGCTGAAAGCCTCCTTTGTTCTGCATATAGTCAGGCTACAAGATGCAGCCCCTTGACAAAAACAAAATTACAAATCTGCTGCATTTGCTGTCAGAAAAGCTGCCTGCAATTAAGATCTTTGGCTACCAACAGTGACAATAAGAGTGGAAACAGGAATACATTCAATGACCTTGAAATGTAGTCAGGTATCATTATCCCTCACATTTTATTTATTGGTCTGAAAGAATTAAGCCTGCTTGTCTCAAAAAGAAAAGTTCTTGTATATATATATGTAGTTACTTGATACTATTTGCATTAGCTGTATCAAATACATTAAATCACTGAATATTGCGCTACAGTGATGTGTGTACGCACATATATTTATATATAAATTTATATAACAATAACCCTACTTAGACTTCAAAAGATGGACTTAACTGTATTTCAGAGAAGTTACCAATCCATGGTCAAAACATGCCACTTTATAAAAGATTTTTCAAACTGCAGAGTGAAGCAAGAGAAGGGCACTTTGAAACGACATACATATTTAAAAATAAGACACTTCACTTCTTGCTGCTAATAGGCTCTCTGTTATCTTTTAGTGTTGCTATATAAAATTGTCTCCCACACTTTTCAACCCTGATTGTAAAAATGCTATTTTTTGCTTCGGCTGGCACACGATTCTTTTGCTCCAGCCTTTATAGATAGAACAAAAAGAACCAGCCTGACACAGAAAAGCTCTTAAAGACTCAGACTTATCCATGAGAAAACTGTCCCAGTGTAGGACTGCGGAAAGCATGCTTTGCAGAGTGTGCTGAGACAGCCTCCCCATGCTAAGTACTACAGACCGTGGAAGAAAAATGGGCATTGCAGCCAGCTAGGCACTGCCACTACACTTCTGCATTCCCTTTCTGAGAAGCTGGAAGTCTTAACACAATGTGCCTGTCCTGTGAATACAAGACCATCAGTGTTCCTAAGGTTCATGTTACTAAACCCAATACATTTTAAGACAGCTTTCCAATTCTCCCTTTTCCACAGACTCTCCTTGTTACAGAAAATGCCTATAATACCAGTAAAAATATGCAACCCAGGCACATTAGCTAGCTGAGCAGATTGAGACCGCTGATTGTTATTTAACAACTTCGTACAGGTGCTACATAAAATAAGTAAAGGCTTGACTTTAGTTCCTAAAGTCTTTATAACTGACTTCATGCTTTCTAGTAATGCTGAGTTTGTAATCCTGTTAGTCAGCTCCCTTTTTCATGGTACACTAATTTTAACGCATTTATTATTTTTCCTGGAATATGTGTATTCTGCAGGCACAGTTTCAGGTCCTTTCCCATTGTTTTGTGTCGCTGTACCCCTGCGGACAGAGATGGCATTTCTGAGAAAGCAGGTGTGTGGCCAGAACATCCCCATGACTCAGTAATCTCTCGCTGCCAGAACTATCCCATAGGACTTTTGGCTGACAGTTGTAATTAACTTTAAATCCATTATTCTTTTGTGAGGAAAAAAAACCCCAACCTTCTCAGGCTGGACTGAAGACACACCTATATAAACAGATCATGTTTATATATCATATGGAAGGGAAGAATGGTTGTATTAGAAAGGTTTCTCGGTATCTCTTTAGAATATTCACAAGTGAGTTTTAAAAAGCACTGCAAATAAGGATCCAATATTACCAGAGAGGAAAGAAAAGTAGTGGACAATTTTCTACAGGTCACTTGTTTCAAGACTAGCTTTATTTCTGTATGGTGGTGGATAACAACACATAGAGGGTCTTAGTACCAACCCTTGCTATGAAGTCAGTTATTTCAGGATTTCATTACTTATTATTTTAAAGGAGGATCTCTACACTGCTATAGCTCAGAGCCTTTTCTCATACTTCTCATACAGTTAAGGTTATGCTGCCTTTTTATCTCCTAGAAGTTACACAAACACACCAATCAGTATTTTAGTGAGAAATTAGAGACGTTATAAAATATGTTTGTGTCAATACCCTGGAGCTGAAGTCAATGAAATAGTCCTTTTTCAGAGTGGGAAGAGTTTTCTAACTCATGAAAAATATAAATAATTTAAAAAAAAAAATCACATTGCAGTAGCCATCCTATAGATCTTCATATAATAATTACCTAAATTAGTACAAATTTTAAAAATACTGCATCCTTCAAAGTCTTCATACATACAAGGTGCACTACACAATAAGCAACATATAGTCATAGAATCAAAATTTAGGGTGGAAGGGACCTTCAGGAGATACCTAGTTCAACCGCATGCTCAAAACAGGTCTAAATAGATGAGGTTGCTCAGGGCCACGTCTGGCTATGTCCAGCTGAGTCTTGAACACCCCAGAGGACAGATTCTGTAATCTTGCTGGGAAACCTGTTGCAACCACTTTTCTGCAGAGTGGCATCCTTGCAGCTTGCACTGTTGCATGAGATTCCTTCACAGATGCAAGACATCATACTTTCTCTTGTTGAATTTCTTGATGGTCTGCTCAACCCAATGCTGAAGCCCGTCCAGGTGCCTCCGAAAAGCAGCCCTGCCCTGCAGTGTATTCACTGCTCCCCCCAGTTCAGTGTCATGCACGGACTTGCTGAGAGTGTATTTCGTCCCATTCTCCAGGTTATTACTGAAGACATTAATAACATTGTTCCAACTGCTAATCCCCGAGGGACCCCACTAGTTACTGTCTGACAGCTGGATTTAGCACCACTGGTTGCAATACTTTAATCCTAACACTCCAGCCAGTTTTCCACCCACCCTGACTATTTATCCCATCCATATCTAATTAATTTGGTGATAAGGAGACTATGGCAGACTGCGACAAAGGTCTTGCTGAAATTGAGGTATACAACATCCACTGTCCGCCCCTTCCCTACAGGGCTGATAGCCTCATCTGGGAGAGCACAATGAGGTTGATCAGGCATGATTTTCCTCTTTCTAAATCGCCACTGGCTGTGCTCAGTCACCTTCTTGTCTTTAATGTGTTTTGAAATTGAGCTAATCCTGGTAAAAGCCATAACTTCACCAAGGACCAAAGTGAGGCTGATTATGGAATTTATTACAATAAATTGAGTTGTTACTGTTTCACTTGCATTCAGTCAAAAAAAAAATCAAAAAAATAAAAAAAAACTTAGTAAGTTTTATGTAGTTCAATAATACAAGTCAGTGGCTTCGAATATGGGGAAAAGCTACAAACCTGTTTGTAGCAAGAAACATCTCACTGACTGAAGAGGGATGGAGGCAGCATATTACCAAATATATGAGATAACTGCGAGTCAGTTAATTTCACAGACTGCTATAATGGAGGTATTTTGCTACTACTGTGCAAAAGTTATTGAGGTACTTTATTAAAAGGCAGGTAAATAATATCCCATTTCTTTTCTGAGGATGTGTAAATAAGAAACTCAGTTAAAAAAACCAACCTAAATTACTGTTAGTCTTTGGGACTCATCCTGTAAAGTGCTGAGCAAACACTGAATAAAATGAACCTTACTGAATAAAATTCTAATTAGAGTAATTGAGCTTTGATAACTGCTATGTCATTAAACATAAATTGGCTTTAAACTAATTGCATTTGCATTGTATTATGATTTCTATTAATGACTGCATTAATGTTTATACTCTGGAAACTCTTTTGAAGTAAAATATTAAAGTCTATACAACTTAATCTGAAGGGCAATGCCCTTTGAATACAAACCTGGCATGGCGCTGGTGGAAAAGGTTCTGTAAAGGAATATGGTCCAGATCTTTGCTGTTTATGATTAAGAGAAGAGGAAAGGTGCCTGTCACCTTTCTGGGCTTCCTCCATTCTAGACAAGGGGAGCTGTGCATTGGTCTCTGCAGTGTAAATCAGGGTACGGTGTGAGGTTTCTCTAATTTGGGCCAGCTGCCACCAATCCTGCAGAGTCTATGGTGCAGCCTCACTAAGCTGCTTGCTCTAACTATACTTGTTCTGATAGTAAGGTGTGCAGAGGCACCCAATAGTTTTAGATATGGTGAAAGACAGAAAAATCATACAGCCATTTTCCACTTAAAAAGCAGAACCGCCCATCAACCAAACCCAATCCAAAATAAGGAGGTAAGACGTGTAAAGTACTACTGAATATATCATCACTGAACTGCATAATGCATTTCTTTCTGTGGCATTGAGAATAAATACCATGAGGTCAGTGCTAATGCAGACCTGTCCTGTTGGGCAAGTCAGGAAATCCCTATTTCTTAGCGATGCCAGGTCCCGTTGCCAAGCCTTATTGGCCTTGTCTAGAGGCGGAGGGGAAGGCAAACGAAAAAACAACACACCAAACCCTAAAACCAGCTTTATGCAGTTTTAACCTGAAGGGGAGCCTGAGGCCATGCATAGTGGTGTGTTCAGAATGGCTACCAGTAACTAAGCATTTGTTCTAATTCAACTTTACACATAAAGCCTCCTTTTGTGCAGTTGGTCTTGCCTCATTTCATTTCAGTTGCTATCACCGGATGATAGTCAACAATCATGAGAATTATTTGTCCAGTTGGACTCAGAAACATGAAGCCTGTGTTGCTGTTCTTGTACCTGTGGCATATAACTTGCCACTGCTCTTTGACCAAATTATTACAATTTCTGCTATAAGTTTACAGTACAATACAAAATGCAAAAAAAAAGTAATAATCCTCTAAAAAACAACTCTTTTCATCAACAGTCCTAATGTTGACCTTATTCACTGGAATATTTGCAGAAGGCAAGAACTGGGAGAAAAGAACATGGACACAAACTTGTTGAAATATTCACATGAATATTCATATGAACAGGTGTGCATTATTTGCTAGTTATTGCTTCCATAAGGAAAATGATGGAAGTCATGAACATTAGACAAAGTTCAAAAGCACACGGTAATAAAAGTATTAGGGAAAAATTCTGAGTTTAAAATCTGCTGCTTTTCTATTAAAAATGATTGCCTAAGGCCAACTTTTCAGGAGTTTACATTTCCAAATTCAAGTAGACTAAAATAAAATAATTGATTAATTATATGCCAGCTGACCATTAATTTTGTATCATAAACAAAATAATACAATTTTCTGATTCAACTACATTGAATATTCAGTGGCATCCCATAATTCTGGAATGGAATGCAAGGATATGAAGATCGCTTGTTGTCTAAATAATTCTAAACAGCTGAATATCTGAAACTCCATTTGTCAGACACTCTAGCACATTTCTGAGAGTTTATAATACCTTACATGGTACAGGACAGATCTCGCTGTTTCTGACCTGAACATTTGCTGGTGTTCAGTATTTCTGGTAAGCCTGTCAAGATAATCCTAGTTTAACCCACTAACTGGTACCACACTAGTACTGATATTTGGACTTCCAGAAATTTGGAGCCTATTATCTTCCTACTGCAAATATTTTAAACAATAAGTGTAGTTGCTCTGTAAACTCAGACCAAAAATAATCCTCTATGGGGGTGAGTTTCATCTTCAGGGTTTGGCCCAAAGCCGAAGGTGAACTTCTCTGGAATTTAGGGCTTGTAGGGAGGTTCTGATTTATACTCAGCTGGTATTCTCAGCCACGTGAGATGAGATGAGGATGTTATTACTGTCACAAATGATAAAGCCAAAGGCAAACAAGGGAATTTCTTGACAAAGCGGTGCCTTACATTTTGAACTTTAAAATGGAAAAGCCCCCAGACAATGAATGTCTTATTTATTTGCTACACATATTTTACTTGCATAGTTTGATTAGCTCTCTCAATATTTTTGACTTTTGAGTTTTTGACAGTTTTATAGTGAAGTCTAACTCATTCAAGCCACTGCATAAAGTGGTGTCCAAATGAGGGGCACCTATACCCCTGCTTCCCTGTAATGAATGATGCATCGCACTTGAGGCATGCAGGTAGCAGCTCTTGGAAATCTCAGGAGAAAAGTAGAGGTGGACATACTACTTAGCTAGTCTGATGCCTTTAAGATATGCTGAACTCACAGTGCAACTTACTGCTCTTGTGCATGCACCTGTATTTCTTTTAGCATGAGTTAGACCTACTGTAGACTTGACTTCCTCCTTGACTTCCAGAGATCTGAAAATCTAGGATGATATGATAAATCAGTCTTTTTCTTCTTAGATAATATTTGTCAACATCTCCAAAGAAACTCACTGGTAAAGAAGTTGTGAATCTCCAGATGGATATTAATATAGAGATGGAGTTAAAGTGGTGGAACCACCAAGTCTCCTAGCATTTTAAGAACGACAATTCAGATGTGCCCAGTGGTATAAGCATACCTTTGATACCTATTGAAAGGTCAGGCTGTCTTCATAACAAGACTTTCTTTTCTAGAATTATGCTGTATATTCCACTAGAAAGCTTTGCATAATTGCATATTATTGGTTATTTTAAACAAATGTAACACAACATAACCAAATATAATACTGTAGTTTAAGTGTAATGACTTAATTTTACTTTTTCTACTGTGAACACCTGGCAATTTTTTCTGAAGCACTATCGGTCTAAGACAGCACTGAGAAGTTCTTTTTCAAATGAATACCTCGTATGTCAGAAATACAGAGTGTGGATTACTTAGTTCATTACAGTGCTGTATGGAAGTCTATTTAAGTGATCCGTCATGTATTCTTCAAATATGCAAATAGCATAATCCTTGTTTTTAAATAAATAGTTATGCATACTAATTCAGGATAAAAATGTAATCTTACTGCAGCCTGATGAAAAACATCAAACCTGCCTCCCTACACTATTCAGTTTTCACCAGAAGAGCTCTTGTTGACTTTACTGAATTTAACCTGTGATTACGGCAGTGTAGGAAAAAACCTGTGACAAATACAGCTTGTACGTCACAGATGTAATAATTTATCATTTTTTCATCAGGAACAAAGATAAAACACCTTATAACAGAGACAAAACTAGTTACTGCCATTTGCAAAATGGCCACATTAGGGCAAGTCATTCTTAAAGCTTACAAGGGGACCAACAGAACAAAGGAACAGTGGGTGAAAAGTGTGCTGTAAAAGGAACTCTGGAGAAGAGCTAGTGCAGGAGATAAAGTGCTGCTTTGGTGTCATGTCAGCCATCCCATTCTACAATCTGCATTCTAGAATTCTACATCCCCTATGAAAGCACACAGGAAAATCTGCTTTCTGGAGTGTATAGCGGTCAGTTAGATGAACAGAAATCTTCATAACAAATAAAAACCTACTATTTTGAATGGTGGTTTTAATAACAAAATGGGAAGTGTAAACGGTCTGTACAATGTTCTACAAAGATTAAAAGTGACAGAAATAGATTCGAGTTCAACAGATTGTCTTATGGTGAAAAATAACTTTGTACAATAGCTTAAGTGGTGAATAAAATGTTTTGTGACAGAAATTTCCTACAAAGGAAAAATTGAAGGAGGCATGTTTCCAGTGTAGGGTGCATATATTTGACATACTGTAAAATTTACAAGTATTTAATTGTTGTATTTGTAAAATATATGCAATGAGCTCTCTGCCGTTTTCAGCCAACGTCCTATCTGATTACACTATTTTGAGCTAAATGTTTCAAAAGTCACAAGCAGCCTTTGCTAAATGATTATCAATAATCAGCCATACCTACCTGATTATTAGCGACTTCACTGGCTAAAGCCCTATATGCCTTTGGAATATTTACCCCTCAGGACATTGCTCACGCTGTAGTTACCCCCACATGACTTTTTGCTCATTTGCAAAGGCAAATGACTACACAACTCGTGTGAGCCCCAGCTCTTGCCTAACAGTTGAAATTTGACATTGATTAGCATCAGTACGAGGTTTGTCCTTTTCCACTCTAGTGTTCGCAATACCCTCATATCATCTATATTTCGGAACTATAACAACTTCCGTATATGTATTGCTACTTTGCATTAAAAGGTCTGTTAGAATCTCATCCTCAGTCTAATAGGTACAGCATTATGTTATCACCCAGCAGCATGGGGTGATAGAGAGGGAAAACTATAGCTTTTCAAACAAAGCTAAGTTGAGGATAATTTAGTTTGGATCACAAGCTGGATCTACTGACAAAAACTAAATTTCATCTAACTTCTGGGCATTGCATTTTGTGCATATCTTTAGGAGGAAACAAGAACGTAAGTTATTATAAAGAAAATAATGTCCCACCCATAGTTTTCTGTCTTTTATTAAATGTGTCATGACTGCTGGATTCAGATATATCATTTTGTAAATGTAATTATTTTTTCATATCAATATTAAGAAAGAAAAGTAAACAGGATTCAATCTAATTTATGAGACACTTTAGAAGATGATTTGAAGCAGACTGATTACAGTGTATCAATCTTAATTACAGTATATATAAACTAAATAATATGAAATATTAATCTGCTGTTTTCAGACCAAAGAATCAATACACAAAATGGAAGTTAATTTTTTCCATGCACTTAAGTCAAGAAATGAAGACAGCTTTATGTAGTTTTAGGATAGTTCTGGAATTTGACAATTAAATTAAAACAAGCAAAATCCCATTCCTCCAAAATAAAAGCAGGAATCTTCAGAACTAAGCACTTGACTGCTTTTTTAATTGCATTTTTAAATCGAATCTCTTTTTCACTTACTTCTTGCAATGCTAAATAAAAGCATAAATAATTTAATTGAAAAATTAAATTAAGGAGAATCAATTTGTGACAGATTTATGAAAGCATATAATGGTTCTCACACAATATTGAGCAGCTATACTTCTTACCTAAAAAACAGATTTCCTACACGATCATAATGAATGATTCCAGAAGTATTACATAGTTTGTTTTAGTTCTCTGATTCTGGGATTCCCTCTTCTTATTGACACCCTAAAACCATATCTGTAAAGCTCAGCCATGTGTTGTGCCCTCCAGAAGATTCAAACATAGAACTTCTTGATGCACAGGGAAGATATTCTCCATGATTTAGCCCTTAGACTTGCAGCCTCTTTTTCCCAAGTTTGCGATTGAAACTCTTTTTCTCTTGTGTTGCTCCTGGGCACTGAATACAAGTTTGAGTCCTTGGTCTCTAGGATTTTAAGACTTGAGGTAATGCCCTGTGTATACTGTGCTGCTCTTTGTGCGCTCCTCCCTGGCACACCAGTGGAACAGTGAGCACCACCCTACCTGCGGTACAGAATGACTGGTCTCAACATGCTGCAGAATTTCCTACAAAGAGAACTAAAACATTCAGGTTTGAGTTTCTAAAAAGTATGGTATAAACCAGTAACTGAAAACCAGGATTTCACAGTGGTTTGAAGTGGTAGAAAAAGTGAGGCAGGTTTTTCAGCACAGACGAGACCCTTAAGCTTTACAACTATATGAATAAACACAATGAACTGGAAATAATTTTCTGGCTTGAGGTCAAATGGTAATGTCCACATGTCCACACAGCTAACTATTCTCAGATCTCAGACAGAGTGGCACCATCCAAACTGCTTGCTGGGAACAGGTTGTGGCCTGTGCTGCCACCCAACCCATGCAGGTCCGCGCTGCCGGCCCATGCCAAGTCCACAGAGACTGCAAACCAGTGAACAGTATGGATAACTGTGCTAATGAGTGGCTCCGTGTCTGAGACAGAGGCCCTGTTTAATTCACTGCTACAGTTTGATTACCTGAAGGATTCACACTTAAGCAGAAAAGAGGTCCAAACAGATTTCAACCAACGAAGTATAATTACAATAGCCTAAAATTATCACAAGTTAATTTTAATCTCTTAAGAATTTTGTGGCTTTCTGGTACGCAGCATCTCAAGATACGCACGCGCACTGGGCCAAATTAATCAGACTCAGGGACAGCACATCTCCCATTCTAGACCAGCTGGTGCTGCTAGATTACTCTACCAACACTAGAGTATTGTGTGGTTTCCACTGCCCTCTGGGGCTGGCAATCACGACAAATCTCAGAGACGTGACCAGTGTTGAGCCTGCCTCCTCCAACCTGCTCCAGTCCCTTCTCACATCTATTTACTGCCCCATGGCTTCTCTGAAGGTCAGCCATCCAGCCTCCAGAGCACTAAGATTTTGTGACAAGCATTTGGCATTTAAATTGGATATTTATTTTATTTTCAAGGCAACATTTTTGCTTTTTCTCTTTGAGAATTAGTTATTCAAAAATGTCAAAGACAATTTCCAAAGCAGAAAGTTATCTTTTTTCCTCTCTTCCTGTCTCTGTATCCACACACAGAGAGCTATTTTCCTCTGTATTCTTTTCTTATACTGAGGATAAGCATACAGGTTAGGGTTATTGGTTCATTTGTTCAGCTAATTTTGCAGAACTGTCCTTGGCATTCAGGGACAAATAATTCTTTCCAATCAGCAAAAAGGAGACAAAAGAGATAATCCAATACTGCATTAGATTTGCAAGCAGTTCAAGGTCTTATCAGGCTTAAAGATCTTTTTTCAAAGAGATGTAGGGGTTTCTCAAAGAAATATATAGAACATTATAAACTTGAAGTAATAGTTCTAGCAGTGGAGACAGCAGAGCAGAGGCAGTAGATGATTTCCTTTCAGATTCTGATGACCTTGACACTGTAATTATGAGCAAACAGTCCATTATTGTTATGTCTTTAAAAAGACAATAATTGCCTCTACATTTCTTGATTGCCAAGAAAAGGGATTTTGATGCTCATTTATCGATTACTTGGAAGCACCTAATACCAAGGTTAGTTCCAAATTCTGAGTTCAATTTGCTGAAAGAAAAGATGCCAGTAAATTTTCAATATACCAGCGTTGGCCCAAGATAGATCTTATGATAGCACTTAAAAAAAAAAAAAAAAAGACATAGCTGCCATTTCCTATCTACCAGAGATGCAATTTCATATTTTTTTATGCATAATAAACAATTTCCCTGAACTAAGAGTGAAATACATCACTGAGTTAACATGTAAAGCGGGAAGGAATTGCTTAGGAAAAGATACAGGGACCAGGCCTGAAAGTGCAAACCATCCTTTCTTCCTATTAGTTTTAGTATTCAGCATTTCACAAGGTTTGACCAGGGCCAAATTAATCACTTGTATTTAAATACTTGCATTATTTCACTCCAGTTGATGGATGTCATCCTTTAGCATGAAAGGAAGCCTGAAGAGAATTGCATCATGAACAGCAAGAACGCAAAAAGTAACCCAAAACCCAATCAGATCCTGAAATCAAGTGCTTTCTCTCTCTCCTACCTGCTAATATCTGCAAAATTTTCTTTGAACTTCTAAACATAGAAGAGATCTATTTAAAGGCAACATAAACAGAGGCGTCAGTCAGTGCCTGCTCTTGATCTGTTACAGCAGCTGTACCTCACTTGGACAAAAGTCGTATTAATCTCAATTTCTCTGGGAAAAAGAAAAGTAGGTATTGAGATGGTTTTCACTGCTGGCTTGTCCTGATGGCCAGCATAAGGTCTGCACATCAGTAATTTCTAAAGGCAGGTTTAGATAGAGCTGGACACCTTCCCTACTGGCAACATGAAGTGGCCAGACATGAATCAACTCCCATCAAGAGGCTGTGTACTCCATGAGCCATTGCCTACTACGGCAAGTTCCCCCTGATGCACACACATGCTTCTTCTCTTTTTAATATTTTTAAAATAAAATGTTGAGCCTTTTTTATTTTTTAATTTTTTTTTAAGACAACACCCTTAAAATGAAACAAATGAGAATAAAGCATGAGGTGGGAGATTCTACCTCCTCTTGTATGACTTCCTGTAGTTTCCACTCCCTTTATGAATGAATCTTGCTCTTTTTCATATATTTATTGACATAGTATAAACCAACAATAACCCTGCCTAGCAAAAGTCTTAACCTGCATACTAAGCAGCTAGAGTTGTACCACGTAAAGCTAGATGCATCTGCTTCCAGGGGAAAGAGGTAAATCTGCTAAATGGGTTTATAAAGGTTCACTTGCTTTTGCTACACCTATCTCTCAGTTTATAATTCTCAAAGACATATATGGAGAGGCCTTCCACCTTCTTCAGGTCTGCATATTTGAAACACACTATACATATTTCATATGTATATGAAATTTTCTGATTATTTGAATCATATATTTGAATGCTTTTACCAAAACCACTGAAATATTAGAGTAAAATAACTCTTTAGACACAGATATCGTGAGACAGACACACATCTGCAGCTTTTTAATGTTTCCATAGTTCCTTTGATTCCAACAGCCCGACTCAAAACACTTCATGTTAGCCATGTTTTTGAAGTGCTTTTTAAAATGTAGACTTTGAAAACGTAGACCTAAACAAGAATTCTTTGGCCAAGAAATATTCATTCAGTCTTCCATTTATGAAAAAAAACAGATCTTACCTCAGCCCTTTCTCTTCTGAGGGACAGAAATTTCCTGGTTTTGCTTGTAAAGAGACTGGTGTCAGAGAAGTTTCCAAAGAAATGACGAGCTGTAAGAAAACGTATTCCTTGTGAGGTGAAGTGCATAGTCAAGAAAGAACAATAACTCTCCAGGTCTCCTGTATTAAGCTTTTCAGGTAAAAACAAATCTTCTTGTACCAAAAATAAGATTCAGACACTCGTCCTGCAAAAAAAAAAGAAAAGAAGGGCGGTTTCACATGTCATATTCAATTCTATAAAGTTGCTAGACTTTGCAAGCACTTGCAAGATGTGAATAAGGTTTAAAAATCCCCGTCCTTTTAAGGAGCAATTACTTGTATTACATTTGCTCAATATTAGAAATAATAGGGATTTTGCTTTATTTAAAGAGAAGGCTTAAATTGATTTAAAAGACATAAGAATACTTTTATGTATGGATTCAAAAGCAAGTCCATCGAACTCAATGGAGACGTGTCTTTTCTTCAGGCTTTGGATCAGGCTTTGTTGCCAGTTTGATAGTAAAGGCAGTGTTTTTACTGAGAGCACTCTAATGCTACCTTACTGCAAACAGCTACGGTTTTTAAAATAAAGAATTACAACTCTCTGCAATGAGCAGAGAACCCTCAAAGTAGTGTAGTAAAATTGTGATTCTGAGCAGATTTGTGTTGGCATGTATTCCTCTCAATTGGAGAGACTTGGATGTCAGGAATTGGATGGGCTCAAAGCTACCATCCCTGCCATATAAAATCCAGTTTCGATCCCAAGAAACTCAGAGGTTTATCAGAGTTACGTAATACTAAATTATATCTTTTAATAAGCAAATTTGAATTAAAATCCTCAGCTTTTGTGCCCACTGGTGGTTTTCAGCATGTCTTTGGTCCTCTTACGGCCATCCAGGACCACGCCTAGGCTTTTAGCAAGCTCTTTGTTTCTTCTACAGATCCTGGAGCTGCTGTTACCTTCAACAGCATTGTTTGTTTTCACCAAAAAGTAAGTTTGGCAGTTACATTCTACCACAAAATCCCATTCGGCTCTTCATAAAAGGGATAAGTAATACAAGCTCTGTTGAAGACCTGAGTCTTGTTCTTGGCTTTTTCGTCAGCTGGTTGTGACTGTAGGCAGCTCTGAGAGAGGCCATGTGCCTCAAGGGCTTCCAAAACTTTTGCCTCCCCTGGGTAAGGAGATAAGAGTTTGACTTAATGGTTCCAGATGGTTACTAGAGATTAGTATTGCTTAGCTATATTGCATTGATGATCATTCTCAGAGCAGGCAAGCAGTAATTAATTGATTCCATCTGTATCTACATTTGGGCGGAGTGTGATTTATAATGACCATTGCTACAAAGGAACAGAGGGCATACGATTAACAAGTCAGCCTTAAAGGGCTACAGGGGGTTTGAGAGACTGACAGAACTGACAAGGCTTTCCATGAGAACATCAATATACAAGTTAAGCTATTGCAATGAAATTACTATAGCTTGAAGTTTGAATACAGTGTATGTAACCTTGCTGTACTATTCAGCTGCAAGAATTATTTCATGACAAAATTTGTCCAAATACAGAGGCACTGAAAGTAGTATCTGGAACTATTGTGTAATTTTCAGCTAGAAGGTCACATCACCTCAGAGAAGTTAAGCAGTTTCTAGTAAGGTTTACCATTTAAAATTGAACCAGAGATTCTCTGTCAGTGACCTATTTTAGGAAACACACAGTACAAGATATTACAGTGCATATACTGAAGTTGTCTTTCACTTTTATTTTTGGAGTACCTATTATTCTGATAGGTTATTGTAATTACATATTCATGAAAGAACAATAGAACTTTTCTGACTGCTACAAAGGTTCCAATATTTACTGTAAGCAAGGATCTTCTAGAGATGAAAATTCAAAGACTGTTCAAAACTTAATCTCATAATGTCAATATACATGGTCAGAGTTATGAGCCATATCATGTAACATTCTTATTCTGACTCATTCAGAAGATGTAAGGGACTTTATAGGATTTGCATAAGAGTTCTCCAAATTAGTATTTTTGGAAGTTGTTGTCTTGATCTTGAGAAGCCCCACCAGAGAGCCAAATTCTTCCAATTCACCTGCTTAATCCATAGAACAAGATCTGTGGACAGTTCCTTATTTCTGTAAGGCAATTTCTACAGTATTGAATTACATAGTTTTGATGCATTTCATTGTTTGTTTCCGTAGATGTGACTCACTGTATCACAAGAGAAGCATTTGAAGGACAAATGCAGAACTGTTCTTGTTAGTGGTGGCAGTTTTTCCTCAAAGAAAAAACTTGCTGGGATTAGTACTTGAGTACAGTCACTGGTCCTAGACTGATGGGTGAATTTCTCCTTGTGAAGGCTGGACTTTGGTTCATCATATTTTAAATGGGTCTTTCTGAATATGCTATACACTTTGAATAGAAGTCTAACAAATTCTGTAAGTGGATTTACTTGATCACAAACCTGCTAAAAAGAGCCAGATGAAAATTTGATACTTGAAAACAAGCTAACTATGTGAAGACCGGCTATCTTAGTTTTACAAAGGCAAACATAGCTCATGCTATTATTTACCACTGTTTTGCAGTCCCAGTACAAAACAGGTGACTATGGTATTTCAGTATAGGCCTATCTATAATTAAAATAAAGTCGCAAGTCATCTTTTCTGGCTATGCTGTAGTAACAGCTGTCAGATTGAGCAGCACTTTGTAAATCACCTTCTGTTTAACATGCAAGTGTTAGAGTTATTTATAACTATACCACATAAACGTCACAAAGGATGTTTGGTGATTCACAGATGATAACAAAGAACATACTGTGGGACAGACATAAGACAGAAAGCAGCACGTTTTTTGAGACAGAGACATTTGGAGCTCTTCACACTATTCCTGAGCTGTCCCCAAGGGCATCAGCATTGCTACTGGATTGGACTTTTACTCACTTTGCCTGAAAACCCAGCTCTGCTGAAGCCAGCAAGATTTTTGCTCTTGTTTTTCTAAGAGCCAAACTTTCTCTGATGGCTTTATGTGACAATTAATACTATATTACCATAGAACCGAGTGACAATTTGAGCGTGGCAGGTTTATGTCAAGGGCAATAATTCCCCAGGTTCTATCTACCTCTGAACCATCAGGTACTGCTGATACATATGACTAAGTGACATATATGCTACTTTGCTAACTATGTTGTAGATGACAGCAAAAAAACTGGCACAGGGGTTCCACCAGCCTGAGGAAGACAGGCAGGTTTAAACCTGTTCTGGCAAACTCACCTAAAACTGTGCAAAGCAAACATGTTTCTAATTTGATGACTGTGATCTCTTTAACACCAGGATTTTCACAAAGTTAGCAAAATTTTAAATAAAAATTTTAAGTCTGTTAGAATATCCTAGGAAATGAAGCCCCGTGCTGTTTAAAGCTTGATAAAACCCAGCTTTCAAACAGATTGGTTCCTCCTTTCAGCTTTTTGACCAGAGAAAGTATCCGCTTTGAGGACCTTGACACCACTACATAGAGAGCTAGCCTCGTAGTTCACTGTTAAATGTATAAGATAATTCAGGACAAGTCACAGTTGTTTCCTCAGACTTTCAAAATTTGCAAGGCGCTGACTCCATGGTTATATGTTGTTGAAGCATCATTCCAGTCTCAAGGCTCCTAGTCATACTTCAGTCTCATATAGCTTACATACTTCAGAATGTAAAGTAGGTCTACACAGAGAAATTAAGGTAGTATAGCGAATGAGAAAACAACAAAAATGAGTTGTTGTGGTTTTTTTAAAAATAAATATTTATCAGTTAAAAATTAATTCTTTTTAGTTGTTTCTAACCAATAGCACATTAGTATTTGCACTACTTTAAAATTAGTAAGGATATAACATTCTGTCACTTACAAGCATTAGAAACAATTGTTAGAAGCATTCCCTAGCCACTGGGTGAATTTAATTCTCTGTGGTTGACAGAAGTTGTTTTGACTGTAATTACTGGAGATGTCATTGTGGATGATTTCAAGGGCAAAAAAATACTTAAGCCAAAATTTTCAGATGGAAAACAAACTTAGAAACAGTATCAGACCTACAATTCATTGATGGCCATTGATTTTTTCTTTATGATTGTAATGTAATAGAAAAGCTCCAGCTGCATCCAAATCTTTTTATTTCTTTTCAGCTTTAGATTTTTTTTTTCCTTTTAGTCTTCTGTTTTACTCATGTTTTAGAGCAACTCTCAGAGAAAACATATTACAATAAATTTGTCTTTTCAAAGCACCTCTAAAACTTCATACCATTACTTGGTAGCTAATGCAAACCTAATCATCTCATCCAGTTTTCATCGCTGGTTGAATAATAGCTCGTAGTTGCTATTGGACAACATAACTACTGTCTAAAAATTGCGAGCTCCAAAACCACCTATAAGCCAAGCCAACAAACAAAAAAACCCACAGGCTTCATAAAGGCAGAAGCAAGCAATCAGATCCTGACAAAATAAACGATATAAATGTTATGTTTATTTAAATTCTTCACACTCTTTCTTTGAAATGAAGAGGCGGCGTCCACATATCCTTCACAGTTCATTAATCTTACCAGGATGCAATGGCATATTAATCAAAACTAGTGAAAGGAACGCTGTCCACAGCTGACTGTAATATACACAAGGCGTCTCATTGCATTTCTTCGGAAAAGTATGTTTATACAGCAGAGTATCCTTAAGGATTTAATTCCAAACATAGGCATCCCCAGCATTTGCCTAAATAAGAGTACAAAGGATCTTTTGTCAAGAATTCCTTTGTTTTACTTAAAGTAACTTCATTGTTGAGGAAAAAAACCCCAAAACCAAAATTTGGAAAATTCTGTTACACCTCTTTAAATTTCACCCAGGAGTTAACTTATAACTTCAGCAAGATGAGGAAAAAGAGATGAGACGGAGACATCTGCTGAATAAATGTCTCATGATTAAAGAAAAATCAAAATTAGTATTAGAAAATAGAGCTATTTGTACAGCTTGACAATTGAAGAATGTATATTAAAATATACAGCTTTGGAGCGTAGCCTGGAGTTAGCAGACTAACTACGATATAGAAGTTTGGGAATAATGATACCAGATTCCTTGGCTTGGCTTTCGTGACTTTGACTGATGGCTAGAAATCAATATCACAGCTGGCATAGAAAGTAATGCCATTGACTGTGTGTTCATTGCTTTTCCTGTCTTCAGGAATTAGATTTTTGAAGTTGCATGCAATTAATCATTAGTTTGATCATTGTTTTGCTGTTTTATGTTTTATCAAGCAACAGGTATTATCTCTGAAACTTTGAATTTTTAATGCAGTTTTAATTCATAGTAGTTCTCTGCACTTCACCAATATATGTATTTTTCCCACACGATTATAGTTGCAAATAGAAGTCCATATAGCAAATCTAGAACCTGTCCATGAAGCAGCAACATATGAAGCTTTGAAACACTTGCTTAGAACAAATACATTTTAAATATTAAGAGGCATTAAGTAACATCATAATAACAAAAACTTAGAACTAGACTTTAAAGAAACTATATGCATACTTTTAATTCTTGCAATAGCACACTGCAGACTGTGTCTGATTTACTGTATTTGTTTGGTTTAAAAACTCTCCCTTTCTTGCCTCGTCCCCCCACCATTTGGTACCTATATTCACTTTGCCTAAGCATGCATCTTTCCTAGGAGACCTAACTATTAGTCTTGAGCAAGTCCTGATAACAGGCACTCCTCAAACTGTGATTTTCTTTATGTAAATAGCGCAGTTAATGTGCTTATGTTAATAAGACATTTTCAGTGTCTTAAAAAAACCCAAGCAACCAGTACAAGAAATCCTATAATTTTCTAGACTTTTCAGAATTAAATATAGGCATAAAATTCAGAATCCACTTCAATATAAGTATTGTGCTTTGGCACAGGTGTTGCAGTACTAAACTACTGAAGTAAAAACAAATATAAGATAATACCCCACCAGACATGAATTTTGATGATAGCTGCTTCTCTGACTCTGAGTTTCCATAAACAGCTACAGACTGAGGAAACCATTCCAGCCATCCACCCAAACCTTGCAGAAGCACTCTCCCCACACTCCCATTATGATCCACCTGACAGAGACCTGGGGCCATGTCTTTTAATTAGACTCAGCCAATCCTCCTTGAATGGGAGGCCTATGAAATCTGTAGGCATTAATTAAATCAAAATAGCATTAGGCTTCCTCTCATTTTATTGAGATTTGGGAGATCTTGGGAGTGAGTAGATTGACAAAACCAAGGTGCAACAGTTGAAAAAAATCAGTACAAGCTAAAATATATTTATAAGAGTTATACGAAAACAAATCTGCAGTGTAGAATTAAGGTAATACACCAGGTGTTTGGGCTGTTTTGACTGGCCTTCAGAGTCTTTATTCAAGGAACAATCTGCTATTTGCAAGTGCATGGGAGTATGGAGTCCATACTCCCATTCTGAGTAATGGGAAGATTTGGAAACTAAGAACTTTTGCTTAAAATATAGATATTTGACAAAATTAGAGCATATATAGGTGTAATTTTTTTATAATTTTCTCAAAATTTTAAAGAATCTGTTGATTGATATCTCTAGGAATATGTTGTATTTTAAGTATTTTCTGTATTTTTCCCTTTAAGAACAAAAATGGAAAAATGTATCTAATTTTAGTTCTTGTGTTGCTGGGATTAAAGTTTAACTGATTCAAAGGATGTACATGCCAGAGAAGACTGTTTTATGGTAGGAATAACTGGACATGTTTCCATGTTAATCTAATTGAAGAACAACTCTTTCTGATGGCAGCTTGCTCTCAAAAACTGTGTCTTAAATCCAGTTCCTCACAAAAGGAGAATTAGTAGAGCAGGAGACTACGACTGTTCTAAAACGCAGTTCACGCATTGCATTACATTACACTTGTTTTCAAAACGACAAGTAACAGAATCTCTTACACTTTTGCTACTATGCTGTTTTGCCTCTTCAGCATAATAATAGGTGCATATATCTTATTTCTTGTAGATCTTTTTAAAGTACTAGAGAGTGCTATTCAGCAAATGCAGTAAAACAATGTAAAGCAAGAGTGCGAGGAACGTGGACAAGATCAACTCATGTTTTAGTCGTATGAATCACTCTTTTCTTATCACTGAATTGTTAATCTATAGTTTGGCAAAGAAATGTATTTGTTTTACATGTAGGACATAAGAAGGGATTGGGTCAAGTAACCCGTTCCTTGCCTAGCACGGGTTTTTGGGAAAGAACCAGGAGCACTTACGGCTCTGGGACAGCTCTGCCGCTTCTTACCCCTGTGCTCAGAACGTTTTTCTCCCTCCGCTATTCTGTAAAAGCAGATAGGAGAGGTGTCTGGGCACTAAGGAAGAACATGCTGTACCCTTTCTATGTGAATGCAGGAAAGTGTCCCTGTGTGAGTTGTGTCCCCTCAGCTGCCATCGAAGCAACAGGGTTTCTGCATCCCCAGCTCAACACTACGCTCATGGGCCCTTGTCTGCAGCCTCTTACAGTCAATGGGAGTCATTGCAGTGACTACAGTGGGCTTTGAATCCAGCCTGGGAGAGGAGTTAAGGCTTCACTAGTCAGCATAAAGAAAGGCTGAGAAACCTAGTGAGCAAAACAATTGCTTTGAAATATTTTTTCATTAAATTCTCATAGAAGGGACTCTGCTATCAAACACCATGTGGCATAAGGAAAGAACAAGACTGTATTTTCCAATTCATGAATTGTCTGACGAGTGTTAGCCTTTCAACTACTGGGAAATAATCAATCGATTCCCCAGTCAACAAAAAAAGTTGCTAAATAGCAAATACTACATAAAAATCACATTACATTTAGGCACGCTGAATGAAGGAATCTATGTTTATTTGTTACTGTAAGAGTCTTTTTTTTCCCACGTTGTTATATTTCTTTACTATATGTTTTTCTGTTTATGTGACAGTGCACTCGTAAAACAGAGCAGAGATTTTAGCCGACTATTACACATAGATTCACATTAATTCATGCTGAATATTTTTTTAAAAAATCTATATTTCAGCAAGATGAATTTTTAATATGGCTAGAACTGAATTATCTCATATGACATTAGGTTTTTTTCATTCATCACCTCTACAGTTTCCTGCCTTTCAGCCCTGCAGTTTATTTGTAGTTACCAATTTTATCTGCTAGTAACACTTACCCTTAGGTCCTTTGTACAACTAATGTCTTGGGGTACTAATAACAAATAATCTGAAATGTAAAATGTCGATGTTGCTCTACTGTTGCCCACAAAAAATGGGAAAAAATGAATGGAATTGAATGGAAACAAATATTCAAGAGAGAGAAGTGTTACATTATGCAAAGGATTTGATTCTTGTCAAACTCCATTTGCTAAATGAAAATGTTTTAAAGTGAAATGACTGGGGAAGTCTTCCTATCAAGTAAGATGTGAAGTATTATTGTTTCCCTTTCACAATCCAAGAAAATAGTTTCACTGATTTTAAGTTAGCCTCTTTCAAGCATTGGACAAATCAAATGCAGCCACATAAAACCCCATACTCATTCTGAAACAAACATCATTACGGAGGCCTGGAGATAATAAATGCAAAACATGAATATTTAGGAAGTAGGACTCCAGAAACTACTTGCCAGAGGTAAAATGGTCTGCCACACACAAAGGAGATTTAAACATGAGTTTAGATTACTCACAGAGGCATCCTCGGGCGCTGTGTCCAATTCTCCTTTGTGTTGTCCAAAGAGGAACACTGGAGCACAAATGCGAGTTGGTCTCAGCTCATCCTTATGCTAACAGATTTTTTTTATTGCATCTTTACTGGCATTCTGGCTTTTTTTCCATTTATCTAAGCAAAAAATTTAGAAAAGTTAAGTAAGAAATCTCTTAATTTGTTAATTGGAACTATAAAAATATTCTTTACACCCACAAAGGATCTACTAGATCTACTCCTCAGCATCTTTTGGCCAAGGTATCTTTTTAGAGAGTACAAAGAATACCAACAGAAGAAGGAGCCGCTCTTCCCCACAAACAGGCTAACAAACAGGCTAACGTGTTTCAGGAAGTGAAAGCTGTTAAGAAAGAGCACACAAGTGAAACACTTCAGATCTTAGTCAGTATTGATCTTCTTGGACTTTTTTATTTGAGCTGAAAAATGTTTTAGAAAATAAAACAATGATTAAAAAAATGCCTGGATATTTATTCAGGAAACTTTTCATCAGTGCTTGCTTTTAGATGGTTCTTATACGGAACAGCCAAAGCAGGCAGTTGCCCAAGGCAGCAAACTGGGACGGTAAAACAGTCATTGCCCTCCTGCTTACTTTTCCTCTACCAGAGCTCTGAAAAACAGACCGGGTCTGCTAGTAACGATATGCTAAAGATGTTACAAACTGATGAAGGAGGTCGTAACAGCCCACCTTACAGAATGCCTTTCTCTTCACACGGGAGAGGATTAAGGCCATTTGAAGGAGGCGATGAGTCAGAGTTTGAAAGGAAATTTCATGCTGCAAATACTGGAGCTTCCATGGAGAAAGGCCGTTGTGCAGCCCTCGCTGGGCTCAGTAGGAGCAGCGGACGCCTCACTTAACTCTGCACCCTGCGAAGGGGAATGTGCTAGTGAACGACTATGAGCTGGTTCTGGCAATGTAGTCCAAATGCGTAGAGGGAGACATGGGGATTCACAGGGGACAGGGCTTACACATGTGCCTCTCTCCAGAGACAGGACTTTGGTATCTGTTTCAGCACAAAGGCCGAAGGAGGAGAAATTTACAGAAGCCTAGTGCAGTTCCCAGGAGAGGGGAGTGCAGCAGTGGGTGGGAGGGGAGCCTTTAAGGGCATTTATTACCAGTTGGTGCTATTAAATCAGCCTTCCAGCACAGCCTTTCTAGCTCCCTGTATGGTACTGACAGCATGGAGTAGCAGCATTTCCTCCTGATGTTCTTTCCAGCACTAATTTCATAGAGCTGGGAAGGAGGAATGTATCAGAGGATGGCTCCTCCTGTTCCCCACTACTCCAGTGCTTGGTTTGGTACACCATCCTTCAGGCTCTTGGGAGGGAAAGAGGAGCATGCTGGAGATGGGCAACATTTGCTTTTGTATTTTTGTTTCTTTTCCATGTCATGCCTCTGTATGTCCCATGGGAGCTCCAAGTGATCAGCCACAAACTCTGGTTGATGATCCCTTTAAAAGCAGTTTGCTGTGCTCCTATAGAAAACCAGACTGTCCTGCAGGCAAAGCAGCATATACAAAATACGATATATTTGCTAAAAATGTGCCTTTCCCTCTTTGAAGCTGCCTGTAATTACATATCTAGGGAATAGTTTGATGTTTACATTTTCAAGTATATGGCTGGTTTTATTTAGCATAATATTTTTCATCTTTTCTGTTTCTTGTTGCGTTCTTTGTGGTCATAAATTAAATTATATTATATTACAAAAAGAATGAGAATTGAGAGCAAGTCACAGCAGCCCTGAAACAAGGGGCCAACAACCAGTAAGGCATTTTTAGGTGGTGGCCATCTCCCCTGTGCCTTCTGAAAGAGACGCCAGCTGTCTCTCTCTCACAGTTCCCATTCAGAAGAGAGTCTGGCTATTTCCCATGATGTCTGATGCCCAAAGGGATCTGCTGAGTAGCCTGACATCACTTCTTGGGGAGAAAAGCTGGGCAGCTGCCACAGCCTCTCCCCCCTGCAGCCAGACCAAATGTCTCTTGCTCGATAAAGCTGGCTTTGGGCCCCTGAGTTAAATTCTGCTCTTGGATTTAGGAGCATAAATTCTGAAAGCCTTAGTTGGTTTCAAAGGAGGTATTCCAGATTTACACCACTTTTCCTGTGATCAGAGGCCAAAGTGAGGTCTAGAGTATGTAAAATAAATCCAGACTTTTGGTCTAAATTTATAAGGCTCCTTTATAAAGCCTTCAAACAAGATTTATCCTCTGGTTAAAAATACGTTTCAGTTGACTTCATCCTTGTCAGCCATTGAACAACATCCTAAAAATCTTCTTTTGCCACTAACACAGCATTTATTATTTTTATATGTGTATACATGTGAACGGTACCATGGAAATAATTTCAACTATAAATTTACTGTCTTCTTTTCACAAAATAATTGTGGCTTTATGATTTTTCTTGAATTCATTTATTGCTTTCACATACATTCTTTAAAAATTTTAATAGAGTAATTTATATTCTTTAGGTAGGTAGTTAATTTTCTTCACACAAATAGACTGTTAATGCAACTTTATGGTTGCAGACATGAGCTCCAAATAATGGCCTCTAGGAGCAATGTACTGACATCAGTTGGATTTGTGTGTGTTTCTGCAGGCCAATGTCACTCTGTTATTGATTTTGGGGCAGTATTTGCACATTTTGGTTTTCTATATCTTGGGCATTGGAATTAGAGAAGCTTAATGATGCATATTATAGTTTAAGTCTCTGAGTACTTAACATATTCATTAAGTATTTCCATGTACTTCCTGGAAGAATTCCTGCTTTTTTGTCAGATGCTTTAATGGATGGTTAGTATACATGCTATTTTGTGCTATAATGCACATCAGCAGTTTGGGACAACATTTAGGAATCCTGGACATTTTTAAAGCATTATGCTATTGGCATGTTAGTAGGTCTGTCTCTTATTAAGGTTACTTAACACAGCTTTGTAAGAGCATATTTTCAGTTGCAAGCACTGAGAAACTTCAAACATGTGAGTTGTATTTTCTGTTCTGTCTGCTTCAGGCTAATTACTTTTAGCTACAGAAAGTTTCAGACGGAGCAGTTCATCCTTTAAAAAACATTTAATCTAGTGCAGAAAATAGGTGGGAGAAGGGCATAGGAAGTGGCAGTGGGGATGGATAAAAGTGGGAACCCAAGGGAAGGCAACTAATTTGGGAGACAGTTACTGGGAAGGGGAAAGACAGCTCAGAGAAGGAGGATGGAGGAAAGCATTTTATCCACCAGTGAGGTCTGCATTAAAGTGAATGACAGAGTTTAAACTGGAGTCTTGAAAAGTGAGCTGACAGAGACAGAATAGAACTGGACAAGGAAGCAAAAACTGAGGAAGAAAGTTTTTGGAGAGACAGGGCAAGTCTTGGAAGCGGTTTTCAGGAGGGCTTGCTCCATTACCTTCCCACAGATCATGGTGAGGCTAACTAGCCTGTAGTTCCCTGGATCCTCCTTCTTGAAGAGAGAAGTGACATTTACTTTCTTCCAGCCTTTGAGAACCTCTCCTGATCACCATGATCTTTCAAAGATAACAGATAGTGGCCTCGCAATGACATGAGCCGCTGCCTCAGCACTCATGGGTACAACCTGTCAGGTCCCATGGACTTGTGCACATCCAATTTGTTTAAAAACTCCCTAATCTGATCCTCTTCCGCTAAGGGTGAGTCTTCATTGCTCCAGACTTTCCCAGGGGTCTCAGGGACCTGGGATTCCCAAAGGATGGTCTTACCAGTAAATACTGAGGCAAAGAAGGTTATTCAGTACAGCAGACTTTTCCATGTCCTTTGTCACCAGGGTCCCGGCCCTATTCAGCAGTGGGCCTGTGTTTTCTCTTGTTTTCCTTCCACGCTGATATACTTGAAGCCTTTCTGGTTGCCCTTCATGTCGCTCATCAGATTCAACTCTAGGTGGGCTTTGGCTTTCCTAACCCTATCCCTGCAAGCTTGAACGGTGTCTCTATTTTCCTCCTGGGTCACCTCCATATTTTGCATGCATTTCCTTTGTGGTCGAGTTTAGTAAGGAGCTCCTTGTTCATCCATGCAGGCCTCCTGCTGCCTTTGCTTGATTTTGATTTCCTGCTCACAGAAATGGAACATTCTTGAACTTGGAGGCAGCGATCTTTGAAAATGAGGCAGGGGAGTTGCTGGAAAAGAAAACACATCCAAATGTTAAAAGCTGCCTCACAAAATCACCTTACAGCTCTGCATCTGTCAAAGGTTTCCTGTCCTCCTCTCATTAAGCAAGGCACTTAATCCAAATTTTTCATAGCCATTCCTTTCTTATTTCCTAGGTGTCTATTCTGAGCTTAAGTTCTGATTGACAGAAATGCTGAGCACTATTTATTGCAACTGAGATGAATAACGATTTGTAATTTGAACATAAAGAGCTTTATTATCCTAAACAGAGCATCTCAATAGCACACCTTCAAGTTAGGGGATACTTTTGACCTTCATCTCTCTGTGCCTCAATTAGATGCCAGCCCTTATCTCACAAGAGTTTGTGAAGTTAAATTAATTAGTCATTGTGAAGCCCTCAGAGACAGTAGTGATAAATGAGACAGAAAAGTCTATGCAGGAATTATTTCTCTTCTGAGATGGTTTGAACAGTGAGAAACAAATAAGACTGGTGCCACACAGCATAAAAAGTGTATTGGAAGGTGCTGAACAGCCTTTTTTGAGAACTGTTCACAATGGCACTTAAAAAGGCAAGGGTCCTATGGAAAAAGTTCTGAGAGATTATGAAATGTACATGCATGAAGAATGCAAGCACAGCTACATGGACAATCTTAAATTTTGGCATTTTCCAATTTTAAAATGATGATTTTGCAAACTCTGAAGTGTTTCTACATGTAGTTGTGACAGTGTATTTGATGATACCTCAGCAGAATAGGTGGTGACATCTGAAGGTTTTGTTGTTTGTCACAGCTCTTCGATTTTTCTTCACTGTGTGACTCATATTTTTATTAATACACTTTCATTATTAACACTCAGAAGTTTTTTCACTAATGAAACTACAGGAGTGTCTCTGGTAGTATGACAGTCTCATTAGAAATAACATGTTTCTTTGACAGAATACTGAATGTGGTATATAGTTAATTATCTGTCCGTGTTTTTCTCTGAAGTGAAATATGTATCTTAAATGGTCTCTAATTACACATTTCACTCAGAGCTTACACTGTGTGCATATCTTGATTACTGAGAAAATAAGGTAATGGAAAACATCTATATTGCAAGGAAAAATACATATTTCATTTTCATTAACATAATGCAACAGATTTTCTATAGAATTATGGTACTGTATGGTACTGCAGCTTTGTCACATATTTTGTTACATTTCTATATTTTCACAAGTTTAAAGCTTGGCTATAAGCCTAAGCTAGAAAATTAAAACATCAACACTCTCCCCTGTTATCTTTCCAAAAAATCAGATTCTCTAGTGCCAAATTTTTAACTTCCAACCACACGAAGTTTTCTTCTTTTCTTCTTTTTAGAAGATGGGACATGCATTTCTGATCCAATATTTGCCATTCAGACAGCAAGGTGAGAAACTTTTCTCCTCTTCACTTCAAAGAGATTTAGAATTAATGAACTTCCAAACTAAGAATACAAGCCATTTGATAAAAATTTTGCTGTGGTTGAAACCATGGAGTCAGCATGGTTTTACAGCAAGCTGAGACTGAAACAAATGGGCTGGACCTTCAGTGCTTCTTCAGTCCATCTAAACATGTGTCTGTCTCTGACACTACTGTAAGCTTGTTGCACAAACTAACTTCTCTGCTAGCTGGAAATCGGCTTCTAATTTATCTGTTGTCAGTTTACAAACAACTGGTTTTGTGCTGTCCCTTCTTCCTCTATGGTATTTACTTTGCAGATCTATTTTCCAAGAGTTATCGTATCTCCTCTCAGCCTTCTTTTACTGAGCTAAATGAGCTAAACTGTTAAACTGCCTGTCACAGAATAGACTTCTTGTGCCTGTTCTTCCCATGTTTTGCCTGCACTTCCCATGTTTTGAATTGAACGTTTCGATATAGCTGTCCAGAATAATAGTGTAGAGAAAGTCTTTCAAATACTTTCCATAGAAACACTGTTGTTTCCCCTTTTCCAGCTGCAAAACACTTCATCTGTACTTGTAAACACTGTACTACCTAGTAAAAGGCATGTTTTCCACAGCTGTTGCACATGAAGGTTTACAGGTATCCTAAATCTAACACGTCCACATCTTTTTCCCCATCTGCTACTCCAGCGCAGAAGAGGAGACTGGGACAGTACCTCAAAGCAAAACTGTTGGAAGCACATGCAATATGCAGTGAAACTCTGAACCCGACCTAAATTCTTCTCACCAGAGTCAAAGCAACTCCTTCTTTATTGCAAAAAACATTGCATAACATACAGGAAAATTATGTAATATTTAAAATTCCTCTGAAAAATTATGATTACTGCCTAGTAATGCTAAGAGCAAAATTGTAGAAATGAACTTACAGAAAGCCAGTCCATTTCTGCTGAATGCATTGGAGGGCTAGGGAATGGTGGGGATGGGAGCAGGATTCAAGTTCCATTGCTTCTTATTATTTGTGGGATATCAGGAACACATGTAGCACAGCTCCTGAGGCAGCCTGGCAGTACTGCAGCTCCCTGCTACGTCAGTCCCCCATGAACATTGCCACTTGCCCCTCTGCCAGCAGCCCTGGGTAGAGACTTGTGTGAATTACTTCTTGTGCCTGGAGGAGGCTGCATGACTAACTGCAGCCTTTCTGTGCGCCCTTGCAATCACCACCAGTGAAGAAAAGTTTATGGTATTCTTTAATGTCATTTATACACTGAAAACTATTACTCCGAATTGTGACAACTTTCAATTTTCACATAATTAAAGAGGACTCGGTGTAGCAGAAAAAATGAATGTGTTTGCACTTGTGCTCGCTGCCCTCCACTGCCTCCTGAGAAACAAGTATTTAATTTGACCAGATTCTTTATGAGGGAAAAAGTGGTACTCAAAGACAGCTGGAATCTGAACCTTCAGGTTTTACCATGACAGTATAAAAAATAATTTCTCATTAAAGACAATAAGTATCTTCTCATTAAAGACAGTAAGTATTTGGTTGATGTGTCAGGTACTTCACAGTCTGAGATCTGTTAAAAATGTAGCCAGCCATGGAGGTTTCAAGAGGAATCTGTATATATGGCATGCTCCAGTTAATGACAGAAATAAATCTTTTACATACAATGTCAAAGGCAGAATTCTTCAGCCTACACAGACACAATGAAAAGCAGGATGATCCTAGGTGATATTTTTAAGTCTGTACCACTATTCAGGATTATGCAATCATTCACTTGACTCAAGAAAACGAGAGATAAAGCTGAAACGACCAAAGAAAGGGATGAGGTCTTCACAGCTGCCCAGTTTATTAAAGGTACCAGAATATTGTCTGAAAAGGCCATACAATTAAGAGAACTAAAGAACAGTGAATTTAGTGAACTGTGAAAAATATGACTGTTTCTTTCAAGTCCCATAGGTCTCTTTTAACAGTTGTGTGAAACAAATTTCTTTTGTGGGGGATTTTTACATTTTTTAATGAATGGTTACAATTATTTTTATTCTTGATAAAAACTACATATCCTGTGGGCATATTTCTGTCTTTGAGAAAGAATTCTAAATGTTCACACATTTCTTTTATGCAAAAAAAAAACCACCTTTGCAAAGGCATTTTGCCACTGTCAACAGGTTTTAGTGAATTTTTTTTAAGTCAGTGATGATTTTGGACATTAAATCATAGAATCATAGAAGGGTTAGAGTTGGAGGGGACCTTAAAGATCATCTAGTTCCAACACCCCCCTGCCCTGAGCAGGGAGACCTCCCACTAGACCAGGTTGCTCAATGCCCCGTCCAGCCTGTTCTTGAACACTTCCAGGGATGAGGCATCCACAGCTTCTCTAGGCAACCTGTGCCACTGTCTCACCTCCCTCAGAGTAAAGAATTTCTTCCTGATACCCAATCTAAATCTCCCCTCTTCCAATTTAAAACCGTTATGCCTCACCCTTGTCACTACACTCCCTGATAAAGAGTCCCTCCCCAGCTTTCCTGTAGGCCCCCTTTAAGTACCGGAAGGCTGCTATAAGGTCTCCCTGGAGCCTTCTCTTCTCCAGGCTGAACAACCCCAACTCTCTCAGCCTGCCTACATAGGAGAGGTGCTCCAGCCCCCTGATCATCTTTGTGGCCCTCCTCTGGACCCACTCCAACAGGTCCGTGCCCTTCTTCTGTTGGGGGACCCAGAGCTGGACGCAGTAGTCCAGGTGGGGTCTCACCAGAGCAGAGCAGAGGTGCAGAATCACGGTGATACCAGGAGGCCATCTGATCTGGGGGGGTGGTCCCATGGCACCCTGCTTGCCTTGCTCCCACTGGTGCAGAAACTGGTTATGCTTCTTGTGTGATATGGTCAGACTAGTGGGTTTGGTTTATTGTCTTGCTCCAGCTATGGCAGCCAAGTGCAGGGCTGCCCAACAGATAGCCTAGACTGCACTGATACTATCGTTTGTGTACTTTAACATCCCTTTTTTGTTTCCTGCCTTTTTACCACTTCCTCTGCCCTGTTCTCCTCCACAATACCCACCTAATTACTTTTTTCCCCATTGCTCCCAGTTTTGCTACATTCATCCCAAATTTTCCATTACCTAGCTAGGTAATCTTGGCCTTTCGTGGTCTTAGTGATGCAGTTACCTTGGTGCCTTGCAAGATGTTACTCCCACAAAGGTCTCCAGAACACCTCCCCAATTATCTGTGAAGTTGGGCCTTCTGTTCCGTTTCTCACAAAACTCCCTCTTAACCACCTGTGAAACCCAGCCATCCTGTACGGCGCTAACTGTAACTTTAGTCATTTTCTCACACACTTATCAATCATGTTCAGCACTTTCTCATGTAATGTCCAGTAATTTTCCACATCCTGTTCCTTTACCTAACCTCAGGCCAGGGCTTAGTCAGTGGTGTAGTTTTTGCTCTAATGTTGATTCCCTAAAATAGGTTTTCCATATTTCTTTTTCCCAGCCTTTACTCAATCCAGATGGATCTTCTTCAGTTTCCTTAATTTTCAAATCCCACTACCTCATTTACCTATAAGCTTCTTCCTTACTTATCTTCCCCCCTCGCTCAGCTAATCCACTTGTTCTCTGGATTAGGGATGTTACAGGATGAATTCTTTCTCTTCACCTCCTCCTATCAGCCTGTTAAAATCTGAAGACAGTTGCTGGCCTGAAAGAAATTTATTTAACCACAGAAAGACTTCAGCAAAAAGAGGGAGTCTTACTGTCAGGCAGAAGCAAATGGAAGTGCTTATCTCAAACCCAGTGGTGTAGCACTAGTTCTTCCTAGTACCCCTTCTTAACCAACTCCATCTATTCTTGAATACGGAAGTACAGATTCTGACACAGGAGGATAACTCTATGCTTTTGCATGCATATTACAGGGAAGAGACAGTATTGGTTTAAGATTAAAAAAATTAGGTGTCCTTAACCTGAAGCATTTTGAAACACCTTTTTTTTTTCCCCACAAATTTCTCCAATTCACAGTTCTTTGAAGGATTTCAAGTTAGGAACCCAAAAACTGACATATCCAAAATAACTAGAAACTCTAAAGATTTTGTTAATAACAGTGAAACATTACAGACTTGCTCTTTTGTATTCCCATCACAGTGCAGTACTGAGGCAGGTACAGCACTCTGCATTACAGCTTTTTGTCACTTCATATTTACTGTCTACTCAAAGCTAGATCCAACCAGCACTCTAAGTCTCTGCCGTGCTGAGTTGAACATAGCATTCCAGCAGCAAGGAGAGGATCTGCAGAGTAGGAGGAGGCAACACAATGTGTTTGGAAGTAGATGTTGTACTGATGGGACTACTTGGGTAATTAAAGCAAGCAGGGAAACTGAAGTGATAATATAGGCATCAAGATGAGTCCTGTGAATCTGAGATTGCTATATTGTGTTGGGATGACGCTTGTCATTTTCCCCTTTTCAGGGCTCCCCCTCAAATTTATGCAGTATAACAAAGATTTGAGAAATTAATTATTCCAATTTCATTAATGTCTTTTGTCTATAAGCACACATTTTGAAAGAATAAAATATAACTTTTGGATGGTCTGTAATGTTGTAGGTTTTGATGCTTCAGAACTTTCAGTTAGTTTCATACAACTGAAATCTCAACTGTACCTTCAACATTCATGTACAACCATATATTTCATTTCTCCACCCTGCCTAAATCATCCTTTCTTGTTTTTTAACAACCAGTGCATTTTTTCCCATTGGGTATGGATTTACCAGTGCAGCATGTACTCCCTTCTGTCATGTCAAAGCGGAGAAGCCATGAGATGGTTCTGCCTCTTATTCAGATGAGGCTGCATCCTACTCTGTCATTAATTATCCAGAGTTACTTTTTAACTGCAGTGTTAAACTGCGTCATATTCTGAACAAAACTGCATTAAAAGCCCCACACTAAATGCAAAGTAATGCTGTTCTCTTTTAAGTGTGTCTGGAATTTCAGTACCATGAACTTTCTATAAATTCAAATTTCTTATTACTATCCCTTATTTACGTTGGGCTGGGGGATAAAAATGGAATTGAAAAAAGAATAAAATACATTTTATCATCTTATCTTCAGATTCAGCAGCCCAAATCTGCCTCTCAGTTCTCCCAGCCTTCACAAGAGAAGGCGACTGGTATAGTAAGGCAAATCTCCTGAATAGGATGGCTTCAATGAGAACAAATCCAGAGGCACGTAAGGCTTTAAAACTTCATGACAGCACGGTGTTCTCAGACACTTTTCATGGCAGCAACCATGGCATGGTAATGGGATGGTTGTAGCTTTGCCTAAAGCGATCCTGTTTCTTCTCTGAAGTCAGCTAAAAGCTAGATCAGGAAACTCCAGAAAAATGGTTCATTGGTAGGTGGGAAAACTGACATTAGCATTAAGTTAGGGGCCTTGGATGAAACAAACTGCCACCAGAGGTTATAAAGGACTGGAAGCTTTGATGTAGCTGGAGCAGGGCTCCTTTGTTTTCTGTTTGTAAAAAGCTCCCCTGTGGAGTTTTTGTTTGGGTTGTTAAAATCTGTTTAACTCAAAGAGCTGACAATAAGCACTTGGGAGCAAAACTGTCTCTTTGAAAGTCTTTTTGCTGTTCAACTGCATTGGCCAGCCCTGCCAATTTATAGCTCTGTTAGCTCTCACTGCTCCAAAGGCTGCTTAAGCAAACAATTAAGCTTTGTTGATCACCCTGAGCATCAGAGTGGCACTTTCTCTATAGCCTAGAAGACACCTAGAACAAAAACATTTTCTTGCTCACTGTTCCCCATGCCATGGCATTAGGCAGCTTGAGGTGTCTTGTTTTAGTAGTCAAGGGCAACCTGTGCTTAGCAAGGACTTCATTTCTGATGTATCAGAGCCCTGGCCTAAGAGCAAAGTGAGCATTAAAGGCAGGTGTCGTTTTACACTCAATGTTCCTTGAGTAAGGCCATCTCTGTTGAATGCCTAACACAGTCAGTTTTGATCAATGATCAAGGTTGTTACATGCTACCCCCACACCAACTGATCAGTATTACTCATTATTTCCAAAATAAACTAGTGTGGTCCCTACCTCATGCTGACTGCGCTGGCTGCCTCTTTCTTTTGCCAGGACCTAAACGATGGGCACAAATGACTAGCTCACCACTGGCTGCACCTTGTGCATTTAATCCTGAAGCAGGAGAAAGGTTTAAATGCAGCATAACAACCAGAGAATATTTATCTGCTAAAGTGGTCCTCGCAATTCAGGTGACCTGGGTGGTGGGATGCCTGTGTATCATGTCAGCTGTCAGACTGGGAACCTCCAGCATGTGATTCAGCCTACAAGCACATGCCTGTGCCATCCCATTCCTACCTAAGGCAATCTCATAAAATAAGATCGGGGATGTCTGTACAAGCAGAAAAAATTTTGCTCCAAGGTGTATGCCACAGTATGTATTACAAAAGTTACTAGATTTAAATGGTTCATAGATCAGGAATCTGTTGTGCTAGATTCAACATAACAATACAGAGTTAAAAGATGGTCTGGAAAGTTTACTGTTTGTTCTGTTCTGAAAAGTCTTCTGGGGAACTGGAGAAATCTTTGCCTTTGTAAAACCGAAATGACTGAAGGATAAACTCTATGGTTTTATATGGGAAAACATCTTTGAAAGAAAAGAAGCCAAACTTTGACAAGTTTTTGAACCAGTTCTAAACTTCATATTTAGTATATTCCATCTCTGCTAGATTTTAGACTGTCTTTTTCTTTCAGCCTGAGATATCCAGAATACTATCATTCCAGCCAGGTCTTATGGCCTCTCCTCCACACTCTTCCCTACCCCAATTACTCAGATTGCCATGGCTGGAAAGTTGATGGGCACAGTGTAAAGAACGAGCATCTCTCACTTGCTTTGGTACCAGTACCACTTTTCCCCCGTTACAACCAGTAAGAGAAAGAAGTGATTGGGAGTGGACTTTCTACTGCAATTCCCTGTGTAAATGAGCAAAAGGGCCCTTTGAGTTTGTCTCTGTGCTCAAGTTCCCGTACAGATTTGTAAGCATAGCTAACTAGTTTTACTCTCCTGACAGTTAAAGAACCTATCCCCACTGCAGAAGACACTGGATGGAAAGTCACTACATAGCAGTTGTTTGAGAAAAACAAAGAAGGAATTTTGCTTAATACAATTATTTTATACTGCTTTTATCTACCAAGAATGGCAGCACTTTTTAGAACATTTGGAGAAGGCAGGAGGTGTTTTGTGGGAAGTAGTAATGAAAAATTCATGAAGGATTAAAAATAGTTGGATTTTTTGGGTTTAATTCAGAATCGCTTTATATTTCCCTTCGTTTCCTTCCCTATTTATATTGAATATAAACAAAGAACTTGTTCTAAAAAAGTTAGATGAATGGGAACGAACTAGAGTGAAATAAGAAATAAATCCAATAATTTCTAAAGTAGGCAGTTAAACTCTGGACTGTATATCCATACCTAAGTGTCAAAGTGGTATGGTTTGTTTAGATATTCAGACCATCCACAAATTTATCCACAGCTTCAAGGAATTTGTAGGTGATGAATTCCCTGAGAATCTGTCCATTTTCATTTTTTACCTAAGAAATGATGGCCTGAGACACTGTAGTTGCATTTAGCTTTATCTAAGCCTTTTGCTGAGCCTGCACTCCTCCTCTTCCACACTGCTTTAATAAGGTGTTCCTGTAACACAGGCCTGTAGAGACTATAGGGAGAGGGACAGAGAAAATGCAAGAACAGATAATTGACGTTATTCTGAATCATGTTATCCGGAAGATCTCTTCAGCTGTAGCCTGCTAGATGATACCAAGAGGAGCACTTAATGTGCAGTTCTCTAGTGCAGGCGCCCTAACACACTCTTTTTACAATTATTCCTCCCAATTTACCCAGACGTTTACAAGCCTTCAAAAGACTGCAGAAATGAGGTAGCAAGAGAACACAGAAAACACTGCCACTCTTTAAAGGCATGTAAAGCCCCTACAAGAAGACTGCCAACCCATTTTGAGCCAGGTTTACATGATGCCAGAGCACGGGGTGACAGGAAGATGTTTGAGGGGTAATTTCCAAACTGCTGGCTCTCTCTATGACTATACCCGGGCTTCTGCATCATGCCCAGTGGCACGGGGTTAGGTCTCAGAGGAGCTAAGAAAACATGCCATCTTTTTTCTAACTTTCTTCTATTAAAATCAAGTTGTATTTGGCCACAGTGACCCAAACAAAAACTAGGTATTTAGTAGTTTCATGTAAAGCTGAAATCAATAGAAGATTCTATTCTATTCCTACCTTCAGTTACTATTTCTCTGGTAACATGTTCAAGGATCTTTACAAACAGCTATGAAAAAAGAACCCTGACTTAGGATACTCTTTCAACCTCTAAATTTCAGAAAGGTTTCAGGGTTAATATTATTTTTGCTTGTTTTCTTTTTCTCACTATAAATACGATGAGCAGAAGGATGTTGCCATGGTGAGATTTTATAATGTACTTAAAAGCACTTGTTACAGTTAATGTACCACAGAGCCACCTTCACTTACGTGTGAATTATAAAAGATACGTGAAAAATCACCCCAAAGAAGCAGATAGTCTACTGTCTCAGATATCTGTAATACTTACTTAAAGTACAGATGTCACAAATATTTTCACAGCCACTATATTATTTGGAGACCTATACATTTACAGACAGAAAGGAGGAAAATGATTGAACAAAATCAATGCACCTTACACCTAAAGTATCATCATTATCTGAAGTCCATCTTTATGGTAAGCTGAATTAGAAATTACAAATGAAAAATAACAGAGCTCATGCAATCCAAGTTATCCATTGTTACACCATGTGCTTGAGGACGTTTTTGTGTAGACCCATGTGAAATACAATGGTTTTGCTTTGAGAACTATTTTGCCACTGCAAAAGGCAGAGTTTTCACGAATTACTGAGGTATAGCATCACAGATCCTTCTCTGAGGAAAGCAATAGCCTGGGGGCCAGTGCTTCACTTAGCTAAGTCTGTGCTGCTCTGAAAATAGTACGCTCTGGAGCGGTTACAGTGTTACCATGCTCTATCTCCTGTCCATTTGACTTTCTTACTGACATCTGGAAGCATACTGGCAGGCAGTGTGCCCAAGCACTGCTGGTGGCTTCCTTGCTCCCTTGGCACGCTCAAGCACCTGAGTACCCAGCAAGTTCTAATTTTCCTTGAGTCTGAACTTGAAGGCTCACGGTCTGCATAGCTTTTAAGTCTGAGAAAATCCTGGGGCTCATTTTAAACAGATAACATGAGCTTGTGCCCTGGAATTTCTCCAAGAATTTTAGAGCACTTAAATCTCTGGCACACCTGTAGCATGTCCATACTGCTGATTTGTCTGGGATAGAGCTGAACAGCTCCCACTAGAGAGGATAAACTTTAATTAACATCTTTTTTAAGTGAATATTTTAAGCAGACACAGTAAGACTTTCTCACTAGCCTCAGAAGGAAATAAAACCCATCCTGAGCTTATCACTAGCTGAAATAAAATGTCGTATCACTCTGAGTCCAGTCGGGAAAGGGGAAACAAAGCTCAAAATAGTATTTTCAGAGCTGGGTACAGTTATAATCTGAAGAGGGCTGTGCAATTGCTTTCTTGTTATTTGAATGCTAGTGTGTGCCAAGCAGTGCTAATGGAAAGAATTAACTCCCTGCATTTCCAAAGAAGTGCCTCTTCTGAGGTTATGGACTCAGTTGTGCGTCCACATGAGCTGGGGCAACAGCAGAAAGCAGCACTTCTTGCACAGGCTGCCTTCACCTTGGATAGTATTTTGCACAGCTAGAGAGAAAGGGGTCACATTGATTTCCTTCCTTTCAACAGCACTAACTCTTGGCTCCACATCATTGCAGTGAGGCAGCCAGCTCAAAATGGCAAAGTACTGAAAGAAAAACCCTGCAAAACCCACAGCCTTTCACTGCCAGAATCAGGGACTTCACAAGCTCCCGCAGAATGATGGTGATTTATACAGAGTTTATGTGGATGATGTATCGTGGCCCCCTGCACCAAAGTAAAATCCTGTGTATACACACACATACACACACATATATACACACACGTAATATATTGTTGTCCACTTTTATGATATATAATACTGTACATATATTTCTGGAATTTACTCGGATTTCAAAAGGTCATGTAGATTTTTGAAACTAGCATTTCTAAAGTAAACACTGCATTACTGCTTTGAAAAAGTGAAAAAGGTGCAAAAGAGACTTTCAATACCAACCTAAAACTGTAGCACTTTCTGATAACATTTCTAAGGTTGCCCGGTCTGTATGCTGTATTTTAGACTTCTGAAATAGTTGAATTTAAAAAAAAATCAAATCACTGGTTACAATAATTTTCAATACTTATGAATCATTTAGTTCAAAAGCAGGTACTCAGTTAATGACTGTATGGGATATACCTCCTGTGAAGATAAAACCTAAACACTAATTATTGTTAATAAGTGGTGTCGTATAGTAAGGTTAAATATCCTCCAAAGGATTACAAGTGGGTGTAAATACTCCCGAATGTCTGGGATCAAATGTGGTTCCAGTCTAAGAGTGACAGGGATTGTACTGTTATTGCAGTCTAGTGACACAAGACAAAAATGTGCTCAAAAGTTAAGAGCTAAAAAGAACAAAACTATAATTTTAGGGGCAGGGATTGTTTTACTTGTATATGGTGCCTCTGCACAGACACAGTAAAGTCATCATACATGAGTGTAACCATCCATACAAAGACAGCTACTACCATAGCTACATCCACAGAGGGATGTGGCTTTGCGGGTACAGTTCACTGGTAGTCCATACAAGAAGTGTGCTTCTTTGTTTTGGTAAAGCTTCAGTTTCTACTTAGTATTTAGCATTAGGAATCTGTATAATTACAAAATGTTTCTATTATCATGCACTATGACCTTTGACCTTTCTTTTGCTAGAATCAGTAAGAAAACTTGTGTGGACCAGTCCTAAGAGGTCAAGGCATAGGGATGAAGTCCTAAGAGATCAGTTCAGATGCTACTACCAGACAAATATGAAACATTGCATTTAATATCAGTCTTCATCTAACACAAATGAGAGCACCAAATGTGCCTAGAAAAACGAGAGTCACTAATTCCTTTAGTTTCCAGAATATATGCACATATCATAAAGAAACCCCAAATATATTTTGAAATATTGTCAGGACATCCACGGTTTGAGACACAACTTTTATCTTCTGTCTTTTTACTGACAATAATGGAGTGGCAATCATTTTTGCATAGTATGGGAAAGACATTATCTATAGCAGATGTGTATAACAATTATTTGTTTAAAAACTTGCACATATCACAATAAACTGTTTTGAACATTTAGTATAAAAATGTAGTATTGTGAACTTTGAGAAACAAAGGAGGTTCGTGTCAAACCAAGGTCAAGAGTACTATCTGATAACATGCAGAGAGACCACAATAAGAAGAATAGCAATAGCCCTTTCCCTAAATTGTCCCAATTCACCCAAATCCACTCTCAGTTTGATCCACCCACCCTCCCCCCCAAAAAAACCCAAAAAAACACTTTAGGAAACATGGCTCATAGCTGTGCATTGTTGGGTAATATTTTCAGGTCCGAACACCCTTTAACCCTTCCTGATTATTTGCAGCCTGTGTTTGGTGTGAATAAATCCATTTATAGAGTGCTATAGCTAAAACAATAGGAATCTAGATCCTGAAAGCAACAGGAAAATATTTTTAAAATTCCATCTGAACACACAAATACTAACTAGCAAGAAGAGGAAAATACAAATGAATAAACTGAAAAACAAGAAAGAGGAAAGATACAGTGACAACAATGGTTATGTGGAAGAAAACTATGCTCAGCAGGGTAGGAAGTTTTCAAAAGTTCAGAACTTCGTATTTCTTTATGAAATATGTATAAGCTGTAACAGCCCATTCCTCGCTACATGCAGCTGTATTTGAAGTATTAAACCAAGGACACTTTGGAGTTATAAGAGAACAGAAACAGTTAGAACAGATCTTCAAAAGTGTGAGTTGATACATTTTATTTATGGCCATGAGTCTCAGAAATGGCTGCACTGATTTTTTTTTTCCCCAGATTTTAAAATAAGTCACTTTTGAAAGGGAACCTTCCATACAGCAGCAGAGTTCAGCAGCTTTAGTAGGCTGAAAGAGGGTCAGTCAAATTGCTGTTACACCCCGAGCTGCACTGTGGTGGCTCAAACCATGGCAGCACCCGCCAGGTCTCACAGTCAGCCTGGAGATTTGCATGGTGTGTTAGTGGAAAGCAGCCTCTTACTCTCATTTACAAACTACCTTCAAATTATGCCCTCCGCGCTCTGACTGCCAAAACCACTGAGGTATAGTGAAATTCAATTACGGGTTAGGATTTAAAAAGTCTGTAATTTTAGTCTTACATTTCCAACTTCCTACATAATCCCTCTAACATGTACTTGACAATGTACTTTTGTCAAACTGGCTGTGGCTCCAGCTCCTCAGGAGGAGAAAGCATGACACAACCGCCAAAGGTGAAAGGACGTCTCTCTCTGTTATACTCGATGGGCCCTATTTATCTCTCGTGCCCTCTGTTCCTCGGGAGGAGAAACGAGTGTGACAATGCTTAGTTCATTCAAGATCCTTACTAATGTGTGTCTGTGAAAGCCTTCTCCTCTGCTCTCTGTGACAGACTCTTTAATGTCTCCTCTTCCTCCGCTGTGGAAGAAAAGCACCTATACAAGAACATGAAGACAAGAAATAGCCATGTGGAAATTATAATAGCAAAATGAAACATAAATGTGCTCCTGATTGCAAAATGCAAATCATATTTTAAGATTACCCTAATGTGGTTTTAAGCCAATAACCCCTTTTAAACAGACTACTGAAATAACACATGCATTCAAACACATGCAGAAATAGACAGGAAAGAGAAACACATTATATATAAAGAAATAAACCACTCTATCTCAGGCACTCACTTTTTTCAATTGCTTAGACTAAATCCAAACCATGAGCCATAGCATATTATATACAAGTATTTATGGATACACTATCTAGTCTCACTGTGACGTACACGCACATTTTTGTACTCGTAATTTCTACACATATGCATTAGATGTGTGCCCTATTTTTATCCTGTCGTACAAGTAAAGGAAAAGATAATCACGAAGCCATTTCCCTGACAAATGAAACAGACAGAAACATTATCTCTGTGGCCATCCATCTTGTGCATTATTTGGCAGAAATGGCAACGTTTTTCAATATTGCCTTCCCCCCCCCCGCACACCCCCCCCGTGTTTTAGCAATTTTAAAGTATTTTTACAAGTGGAAAAACTGCACGTTTTTTTCCCCGTGTTTCATCCAGCGTGTTGCAGTGGGTTTCCATGGCTACGGTATGTGTGGTTGCCGTGGGGACGGCGGAGCCGGCGCTGGCATTGGCTCCCGCTCCGCCCCATGGCTGCGACTGAGGGCAGAGTCGGAGCGAGAGCGATGTGCACATTGTAACCAAACGCCTGGACGCAGAAGTGTTTTGTTTGTAATATGCGAGAAGTTTAATTGAAAATTAAGTGTGTTCTTCTTTTGAAATGAGTTATGTGCCAGTGGATTAATTTTGCAGGAGCAAAAGAGTTGTGATTGCAGGGAGACAGGAGGTATGAAGAGATGAATTGAATAAAAGTCTTGCGATGATTCAGTATCGGCACAGATTTCTGTGTTGAAAGCTTTGCCCATTTCTATGGTATTGATTGAAATAAGGATTACGATGGGATGCTGCCACCAGAATTGGGCAAGTGAGCAAAACCATCTTGAAAAGCATATTGAAATGCAATAGTACTAGAGCGTGGGTTGCACTGCAGCAGCCCTTTGAAACAAAAAGGCTGTGGAATCTTGTCTGCCACTTTTTACATAGGAACTCATCTCGGAATTAATCTGTAAGGCAGCATTGCTCTCTCTGAGGTTACCTCCAAGAAGTACACCAAGCAAGTTAGCATGTGATTTTGTAAAATGCACTAAATATTTGGTATCTTAAAGAAACTTCATCTTATCAAACTGCTGCATAGAGAATCACATGATTCTTTCTTTGCCCTAAGGTTTCTTTTTTTTCTGTGAGCAGCTCCATTTCTTCCACTAAGTTTTAGTGGATAGTAAACTGTAGCTGGATGGCAAACTCTTGGGGAAGACATTACAAAATCAAATGCAATGAGCCTTCAAAATGGCTTGGGACTCCTAATTGCTCTGACAATACTTCTGGTATTAGGATAAGTAACAACAACAGATTGGAAATGCTTTTGAGCAGAACAAGGAAAAATAACTGCTGCAAAGGAATTGGATAATGAATGCTGTACTAATAAAAGGTGTCTCAGCTGCCTCTTATTGTGAAAAAAAAAAGTTATTATACAATTTCTCCTTCTTACCCAAATAGACTGATTCAAATAACAATTTGCATTGGTTGACAATAATCGATATTTCTGTCTCCAGCCTCCTTTACAGATGCCCCAGAGTACAGTGGATAGATAATTTAACTCTTACTAAGAGCTACAAAGAAATTCCATGAAACCAATGCAAGTCGTTATCAAATCAGGATTTTGCCAGCCTTCCAGCAACCTCCACTAAACCCATCCTGAGTACTGGCGTAGCTGCATGCTGTTGGAGAAGCATTAGAATATTTACTTATTTTTTAATCCTCGCAAGCACCTCCCCAGCAGAATTTCTGGGATCTTCTCACTATTTTATCATTTCCACCTTGAATGCAAACTGCTCACTAGGTGGTTTCCGGAACACACACAAAGTGTGTCCCTGTTTGAGGAGCTGCAACTGAAAGACAAATCATTTAATGTATTTTAGAGGACTCAACACTGGACAGTTTATACATAGTTTGAGTTTAATGTAACCCAACATGAAATAAGAGTCAAATTAATACCTTGTCATTAGAAAGCCCAACACTACCATTGTATCTATGTTGCTAAAGTTGGAGCTTTGTTCTTTTTATATCTCATATTTTGGTTTTGACAAGCCAGCGTAGTTCTTAGAGCAATATTGCGGATGTCCTTTGTGCAACATGACCCGGTCTCAAGCTCTTGCATTGCCTTTGGCAATCAACAGTGAAATAAATATATACATATGACTCAGTATTGTAACTGTGACTAGTATGCTAACCTCACTCATTCTTTCTGTCTGTCTATCGTAGTTATTTCTAGGGCACCACACTATATGAATGCTAAAAATTGTCCTTGACAGGAGCCGAACCCACACATGCTCAGTTTCTGAAGAAGCAGTGTAATTTCTGGCACCAGAGTGCCAGTTCTAATTAGGGAAGAATGAATCTCTCCAAATAAAATAATTGACCAGCACTGTAGCCCCACACTTGAGGTGGGCTTAACCCAAAACTTGGTTACAGTCTTCAAATTCTGGTAGTTGATCCAAATTTTTCATTTTTCCTCCCACCCCCATAACTCATTTTTCCATTTTAGGACCAGGGACGGGACCAAAAATACCATCAAATGCATATTTCTGGTAGGTCTGAAAACAAGAAATACAGGAAAACTGTGGAGTAGTGGGCTGCAACCCATATCCTCTAAATTTTATATAACACTCCACATAATTGGGTGCTTCTCTGGACATGTTTTAGATCCTCACATTAGTATTTCTTAGCAAATTTAAATTTGGGAATATGCTCAGAATCCTAACTTCTTTTATCTTTGAAAATAGCAAACACAGGAAAATAAAACAAATACCACGTTTGGCAATAAAAATAATTGGTACTTTATATGGCGTATTCCCCTAAGTTCAGATACGTTCATGTTTTGATGATAATGGAAACATGAATGGGAAATGGGCAGAGGCTTATGCTCTTATAATTTTAGTATTCTCTAAAAACAGTTATGTGTGTGTCATTACAGAAGAAAATTACTTGGCTTCACAGACCTTGTCTTCACTCAAAAAATGATTTTTTTATTGCAGGGTTAACATATGCAAGATTTTATGTGTTATAACATTACTGGAGAAGGGACACTTGTAGCAGGGGAGGTTAACACAGAATCTCCTATTTGTTTTACAGCAGAAATGACATGTGCTTTGGTCATTTTCATGATGGATTCGATGTTTAATTATTCTGTAGAAAAGGCACACCTTTTCTAGTTTATGCATAAGTAAGTGCTGTCCTAATTTGCGCATCTAGCAATCATTAAGGACAAAATTTTGTGCAAATAAATTGCCATTTTATATGCCCAATGTGTTAATTAATATCAGAGCTATATATACATTATGATGATTTTAAAAATAAAACCACATATTCTAGGTCATATTGAAGGAAAGCTAGTAATGTTGTTCACAGTTTAAAACCACTGAGCAACGTTAAATACCCAGCTTGGCTGTAGGTACGTGCTTTTTCCCTAGACAACAGAGAGAGATGAAGTCCTTAAAATTTTGATTGGGAACTGGAGGCTTTTTTGGAACATACATACTAGATGTCTAAAATGATTGCTTTGATTTAAAATTTAAATTTTAACCTGTGTTGCATGCTTCTCATGTTATTTTGTAACCCTGTGGTATTGTTACAATGAAATGGCAGTAACAAAATGACTTAAGAAACCATAGTTGTTATGTTCTGATAATATTTTTGAGAGCGAGTAGGGAAATTTTTAGTTAATAATGCATACAAGTATAGCCTATGGAAAGAAAATCCGATTTTTGAGGTCAGGGCTAATAAACAGGCAGATGCGCATGTAAGAGGAAAAAAGAAGCTTTTCTATATACATCACAATATATTGCCTGATAATGACCTGAATTTTGATAGAAATTGGCTTTCCTGGGTAATCAGGAATGCAATCTTTGCATGAAATCCACACAGTATTGCATTGCTATTGCACCGATAAAGTACCGATGTACTGCTTCATGCCTGAACAGTGAACTAGGCTGAAATAAGTCCTGCCTTCTTTACACACCTCCAGGAAAAGCTACCCACAGCCTTATCTATCCCTAGCCTCAGCTCGTCAGTTTACAGATCGCTCTTTTCCAAATTTGCCATAAGATCAAATTCCAGGGAAGCTGATGGGGTTACTTGTGCTGGTGCAAGGGGGCTTTTCTCTAGGTCCCAGGAGGAGGAAGAGAATTAGAACAGACATAATTTACCTCCTCTTTTCACCTTCATAACTTTTTTACCTTCGTAAGTTACCTTCTTTTTTTCCAATTATATACAATAAACCCCCTAGAATTTAACAAAATATTTTCCAATACTGTTGAAAAAAAATTTAATGAGAACGAATAACTAAAACAAAAAAACCCCACCACCAGTCGAAAGTGACTGAGGTAAGTCCTGGGGAAGTGCCTGGAAGCCCCGTGGGCCAGGTTTTGTGTCAGGACCCAGCCTAGAGGGAGTGTTCACCAGCTGGCGGAACAGAGGAAACTGGAAGGGATAACAGCAAATATTCACGGCACTAAATTTAAATGTCACTCATACTGACATCCAAATACATCAAACATACTTATTTTTATAAAAGTCTGAATGCTTAGTATCTTCTTATCAGGGAAATAAAATAAACACATTTCACGATTATATCAAATAATAAGTAGAACAAGTCCAAACCCACTGATCACAAGAATGGAATGAATATCCCTTGTGTTTACAAAACAGCGTAAAATATTATGCTAAATTTTACATTGCTGCAAGCAATAATGGAAAACGTAAAGATCTAAAAAACATTTAACAATTCTGATACATGAATACACCAAGAGCACTGCTGTGGATAGCTCAGAAGTCTGGACGTCACAGGAAGTGCAGCTGAACTACATTAGCCAGGACAATCCCACCCAGATCTTTAGGCAAAGCTACTACCAATCTGATGCAGTTGCTCATGCAAATATTCCATTTCTAAAGAGGCTGCATAGACAGTAAAATGAAAGTCAACATGAAACAATTACAGCATTAAAAAAATATACATTATTCACAGGTCCCATTCTCTTAACCACGGTTATAAGGCAATCTGTGAAATAATGAGTAGTAAAATAGCCAATAATTTTTTCAGCAGGGAAGCAATCGTTCCATGTGGCTCTGAGTGCCTTTCAGCACTTCTACACCATATATTTAAAATTTCTTTTTTCAAAAACTGTGCAGCTTCCTCTGTTCTTCAGCAATGGAGACTGCATGATGAGTAAAATCATTGCTGATGGAACAATCTCAGCTATTACTTTAGCTATTACTTCATAAATAAAAATTTGCCAATATTATTCTCTACTTGCATGCCATTACATGAATGCAAAGAATAAAACCTTCTGGCTTTCTCTTTCTGAAATTTTATTTTCAATTTGCCTAAATTCAGTATAGATGTGGCAGATATTTTAATTACTGACAATCTTGAATTTGAAACAGCATGAGATGAGGAGTCAAGGAAAGATATAGAAGGGTGAGATGGTCAGAGAAAGGCAGAAATAAAGATAACTTTATGCAAATATTACTGAAATGGAAAAAAAGAGATCAAACAAAATTACTAAGGAAGATGCTTCCAGATTTGAATGATGTACAGGGAAGAATTAGCAACAGTTCCTTTAATTTGTAACTAAATTACGTCAGATAATATTTTTATGCCAATTGCATCACTCTATAAGCAACAAGTCTTTTTCAGAGGACCCACCATCTCCCGTCAATATTTATTCCAGTTGACGTTAGGCTGATCTACTAACAGTGATTGGCATAATAGATCAAAGGAAAATATAAAAACACAACCCCCAAGAAATCCAAAATCAATCAACCTCCCACTGCCCAAAGAACAATTCTGGCAATGGAAAGTCCCTTGCACAAGGCTGGCAGAAACGGCTGCAGCCAAGCAGTCCGACTGCAAGAGCACATCAGAGGCAGGACTTCCAAATACAGCTGAGGTTTGCAGCCCGTAGCACAGATGCAGGAGGCTGCCATAGCCTGGGGAAAACGTTGAGCACTAAATTTGTATCACCTTCACGACCGACAGTCGTTCAGGTTGCAATAGAGCATACTGCTTTTTCATCTCGTTCAGCAGCCTCCTGGACTGAAAGAGGGGGTGAGTCTTGTGGTTACTCATCACCTGCCTATTGGAGAGGAGTAACCCCTCCAGAGAATTCTGCCACAGCAGCTTAGCAATAGATAGATCTTAGTTTTGTCAGTGTTAAAATGAGAAGACATCGAAGTGAACATTGTTCTTGTAGTGAAATAGTAAGATTAATTTTCCAGTTCATACAGAAGGTTTTGAAACAATAGTAAGAAACATATAAGAATGAGGGATTCATTTCCAGAAAGTCTTTGGAAGTTCTGACGTTACCAGACATTTAACTGAGCAGTTCCTCAAGCTCCCCAATGCCATCAGCCAGATGTGGCAGCACAGCATTCCAGGGCAGCACCCTTTGTAACTTTTGCACTTGAAAACTGAAATCATCAGTTAGGACAAAAAAATGAAGTTATTTGTTTTTCATGTATCAACATCCAGTGCTTCCATAACCCTTCTTTCTCATTCTCCCATGCAGAAGACAGAGCAGATGAGTAACTAAGGTCAGCAAAATCTTACCTCCCCTGTGAAGAATTACAATGAATTCTACAAAGAAAAAACCCACTTAGGCACGGAAAAGGAAGACAAATGCATGTTTTTACAAGAGGAACGCTCTTTTTTTTTTTTTTTTTCTGAAAGCATCAAAAATCTCTTAGAATTAGCCACACATTTGGTACCGACACACCAGGTTAGAAAAGGCTGCTAAAAGGAGCTGGCTGGAGTTCCTATGAACAATAAACAGACAAAGGGCTGACAAAAAGAAAGGCGGTAGCTTCCTGAGCCGCATCTCTTGAGATGCAACCACACCAGCAGCGGGCTGTAATGTGGCAAGAACCTGAGCAGCAGCCACAGCAGATGCAGAGTGGGCCCAGCCTCGGCAGCCTGGGGAGCAGGGAGAGTGCAGCAGCCGCTGGCTCTCAGGTCGCTGCTCTGTGGTGGGCTCCACGGGCAGCACCAGGCAAATGAGTGAATGCGAAAATGAGAAGACCGGGAGCTAAGTCTTTGGGGCAATTAGCATAGTATAGTCTGGTTATGGTGAAGGGAAAATCTGTGTGGTGGAATGGAAGGAAAAAGAATGTAAAGTAAAGAAATGTCAATGGTCGGATTCCTCAGATTCGGTCTCAGTCAAAGCAGCACTAGAGGATTTGCCTGCGGTAAGATGTTGGCCAGTCCTTCAATGAGCTTTGTGTGCAGCATTCCCACGCGTGCCGAATTTTCAAGATTGCTTTTCTCCCAATGGCAATGTCACAGGTCTTCTCTCAAATGTATTCTTTACAAAAATGAGCACGAACCCAATAGTTCCCAAATGATTACGATTCCATTAGGAAACAGCAACATCTGCAAGTCTTACATAATCTAAAGACAAATCAATTCTAAGTATATTAGTACTTTTAACACTTCCAAATTCTGAGTTAAATGCTTTATAAATTACAAAATCCTCATTTAATTACTTTAATAAATCTTGTTTACAGATGACTGTGAAAATCAGTGAAAACTAATTCACTTTGACTGTTCTGTCTGCAGTGCTGACAAAAATAGAACAAATTTCTTTTTACTATGGTCTGGAAAGGGGAGAAAAAAAGCTTTAATTGAATATAATCACAATATGCTAGCAGCACATGTTATTTTCCTACTATTATAACTTGATATTTTTAAGTTTGAGAAATTCCTTTTATGGGAAAGGACTTTTGTTTCATTTATTATGGAAAACAAATGTTGAATATAAACTTGGTAACATATTTTATTTAATCTTAAAATATTTGTGTTTTAAACACTGTTATCTATCTTATAGTACCAATGTCCAAGGTATTTACTGCACGAGTTCATCTGTTGGAATCTTTTGTTAATGGTTAGTGACCAAAGTACAGAAGGATTTGGCCCAGTATGATTACAAAACACTGGCAGCCCCCTGGGCCACACAAACCAGTTAAACATTTTGATCTTGGCTCTCTAGAACCAATTTAGCAGAAAGGGAAGGACGCCACTGAAGTGTAGAAGAAACACAACACATGATCACGAGTTAATGACACTCAGAGATCAACAAGTTCCCTAATTCACCATTTTTGTATTGTCCATATTCTTAATTGGCAACATGCTAGTAAGAAAATGATTAATTTCTACACTTTCAGTAAATAACTGTGCAAAATAGGAGGCTTCTTCATGGTTTTTGTAACTGATTCTGAACCTTTGGGTAAGGTTTTCTTCCGTTTTAGGGTCTGATCAAGAGCTCACCACGTTCTATAGAAGGGTTCTCATTGACATTGCTAGAACAAAGACCACCCTTTAATCCTTAGACGAATACAGCACAAAGTTAAATGTTGATTATAAATTACAAGGACTATTTTCCACTTGGGCTCATTGCTGTTTTTCCTTCTGGAACTCAGTTAAGCTGAAACATGCTGTACATGACATAATACAGAGACAATAAGAAGAAGGTCTGACTATACATGCATTCATAAAATGTGAGGATCGAACCAAGAAAAACCAAATTCCATTAGCATTCTTTTCAACTTCCTTCCTGATGCATTAATTAATAACTTACCTAGGAACCCAAAGGATACACAAGTCCCCCCAGATGGGTAGAAAACAGGCTTGTCCAGCTAAAATTAACAAGCATTACCTTTACAGTAAATACCAGTATAAATCTCCTGGTGTGTGACGTATGCCTGAGGATAGGAATCTTAGTCATCTGTTCATACTGACATTCATCAAGAAAATACCTTCCAAATCTCTCTCTCTCTTTTGGAAGGTATAATTTCTGGTGTCGCATCTTTCAGAAAGGAGGATCTCCACTGTAATAGCCTTTGTCATTTCACAGTCACGTACACGCTCTTACAGTACATGGATTCAGAAGACTGAATCTTTCAATTATTGTCTTCTGATTTAAACTATCCAATTATTTCAACTATTGACTTACAAATTCTTATTGACCTACTTCCACCTCAAGCAGATCTGTTGCCAGCACTGTCTTTATCAGAAGTGCTCCTTTTGAGGGCTTAATAAGAATAGTTACAAATACAGTTGGTTTCTTTCAATGCATTTGGAGATTATTTCAGCATACAGAAGGTTTTTTTCACAAATTAAAACAGTATCCAATTAATAGCTGACATATTATTGTATGTAGTAGGGCACAGCACACACACACACAATATGTTTCCTAATTACTGCACAGTACTATTAACATCACATTGCATGTGCAGTATTACAATTCAAAAACATTTTAAGCAGCCTAATTTTCTTCAAGCTTGGCACAGCTCTTTTCTTTTGATTCCTGAAATCTGAACCCTGATCTGAGGAAGTGAGGGCTGTGGACATTTCCATTGTTCAGCAGTAAGACACAGGATTTGCATTCAAATGAACCAAAAAAAAGAAGAGAAGTGGTCTATAATTAAGACAGTGCATACAGAGATTCGTTGATAAAAACTGTAAAAGCTGATGTTATTTTAAAGGAATACGTAGCAAAAGAGAGAGTTCAAACATGCTAGAGCCTTTCCAGGTAAGCATTTGACAGGTTACTTACTTTAGTTGACCCAGTTGGAACGACTATACCTAACCAGGCTAACTCATGTGGTGTAGACGAGGCTGAGAGCTGGATTTAGCTGCCCCCAGTGCTATTACTAAGCTAAAAAACTGGGCTCTGCAAACTAAACAAAATCCTAGCATTTAAAACATGTGGCAACGATAGATACCTGTTTAGAGGAAGGGAAGTCAGAGCTTTCAGACATAAAGAATAGTGTAAAAAAAGTTCTGAAACCTGATATAAAAGGTCATTCTCTTGAAAAAATGTTATGTTTGAGAATAAACTCCATGAGGACTCTGGAGGTGGAAGGAACCGTTATCACAAACTTGAGTGATCAAAGTTGTCCAGAAAACTGTGTTTCTTGAATGTGGTATGGAATACAACATAATTAAATGGGACCAAACAGTTTATTCCACCAAAACTCTTGCCACTCACGCAAGCTAAGACCATTATTTTGAAAAGGAAATTTGTCCTGAGAAACTGTAAGTCTGCTTTGCATCTGGGAGGAGGAAGAGTCATTACTGGTCTGCAATCACATATACCCTGATACATCAACAAATTACTTGGTGCTATGAAGGACATTGCTCCAAGCAAGACTGTGACATTCAAGGAACTAATAAGAATTTGGAACAGTAACAAGGGTGTTGATATTTAAGTGTTGATATTTTGTAATCTTTTTATTCCTTTTTTTTTTCCTAGGAAGACACTGCTTTCTGCAACAGGCAGTATGTGTGTGTTTTTGGTGTAAGTCTGTGTGAGTGCTTTCTGTTGCATCAGTCAGAGGCTATTAAGTTGTCATAGTAGAAAATCAGAGCACTATCTTTTAAAGGAGCATTTCTTAACCATTACTCAGGTATTTTCCTTCTCCTTGCCATCACCAGAAAACCCAGGATCCTTGTAGAATGGACCTGAGTAATTAAAATGTCCTGATTAATTTTAATGATAGGCTAGAATATTTTTGCAATAACATTTTTCTTCTATTCATGGATTATATTGGCTTGTTTGACCTTCTTACAGAGACAGAGTTGAAAAGCTTTAGATGTTATTAATAGCCATTACCTCTAATTTCAGAGTGTGCAATACACATAATACTGACTGAATTTCTTAATCATTGCTCAGTTCGTGCATTGGGCCAGTGGCCTCTGCGGTTATTTTGTCCATCTGTAGTGGACAAGAATTTGGTATTTTCTCCCCCAAATAAAATCCTTTAGATCTGCTTGATTTCCATACATTGTTAGTTGGAAATCCACAGAGGACAACCCATTTCCTGTAAGGCTTTGGAAATCCTAAAAAAAAAAAAAAAAAGAAAGAAAAGCAGAGCAGTTTGCCAACATGCGTGGGAGTGTAGGGATATTGGCAATCGTGATTTGCTCAGCTATACTATTTCATTTACGTGTAGGCAAGTCTGTGCCTCACTGACTGAAGCGAGTAGGACTGTAGCCCACAGACTGTAGTCCCGCCTTTATCTTCCTATACCTAGTAAATAAACACAGATATAGCTAATAAGTAAAAAATACTACTTTTAAGAAAAAATGTATGAAGAAACCTGTTAAACTTATTCTTTGACAGTTGTGAAACTTCTCAATCCTCAAGCAATCTCACTTGGAATAATGCTTGCAGAAACTCTCCTGTGTTCCACTTAGATCCGATTTTCCTGTTCCCAGTCTGGCATTTCCCAAAACAATACTGCACATTTGTGCTTTTTTCCACTTTGAGATTCTGCATGAAAGTATTGCAGTTTTCATAAATTACACATTTGCAGTTGGATAAAAGCGTCATTTGCACTCCTTGTACAATCCAAGCATTAATCTCAATTATCAGTGGTTCCTGAAAAACAGTGTTGTGGAGCTCTCTATGAATGGTCTCTATGATTCTTCTATCAGTTTCAGTTACAAGCTGGTTTTCTATCTTTCTGTGCTTTAAATTCAGACTATGACATGGCTGTTAGGTTTTTTTTCTTGAGTCAAACTTTAAAAGCAAAAAGATGCTTTAAACGTAACATAATGTTTCTACTGAAAATGCATTAGCCAAAATAGCATTCAGTTCTTTCTTATGTAGGCATGTTATTCTGCTAGGACTAAAATGAATAAAATGTGGAAACAAATCTGTTTTAAAAAGTTCCCAGCTTTGCCTGGTTATTCAGTTATCCTTGGCTGTACTCTAAATTCCCACAGTTTCATTTTATATACAAACTGATCTGTAGAAAATTTAGATTCAGGTAAACTTGTGAAAGTCAAGACATCGGAGTTCATGCTTTCTCCAGAGTACACTGGAATAGGTCTCAGTCCTGTCCTGGTCAGCCCCCACCAGGGAAAACAATGACCATTAGAATGCTTTTCTTGGAGTGATGTGTTTGCAGTGTGCAGGAGAGAAAAAGGACCTCTGTGGTAGATGCAATACTCCTTCTGCGAAGGGTTAATGCTCCCTTGTCAGAATCGAAGCAGCATCTGAAACAGTTCTAGAAGCTCTGTGTGGCACTTGAAATGGCTTAGGTCGCTCTCTAGCCTGGACACCAGAGCTAAGCACCCTGACAACCAGACTGACATTTGTCATGCCCATCTTCTGTCATGTTTGAGCATGTTGAATATATTAAAATTAAACAAGCCTGTACTTTTTTCCATTTTCAAAAATAACGAGTGTTTTCAAGCAAATGTTATTTGCATATTACTTTTGGGAAATTTTGATATGGGAAAGTTAAGTGAATAGTCTGTTCACATTTGTTAAGTGTATAGGAAAGACAGCAGAGAAAATTGTCTGATGTTTTGATCACAGAACCATCCATCTGTTCTCATAGAAGACCATTATTTATACATCTAAGTTTGGCTGTCATTGTTAAGAAAGAGTAATTCACCCCTGAACGCTTCTTACTGAACTCGAAGATAACCCCCCATCAAAGAGCAGCAGAAAACACTGAGACAGTTTGTTCCTTTAAATCCTTTCCTAATGCACGCTTATGTCTGAATTATCCTACTTTTCATTTCATTCAGCAGCTCTCACAGATACTACCTGTTGGTGGATTTATGGTAATCCCATATATTATTAACAACTCAAGTATTTTTCAGCAAATGAGATGTTAAGTATCATGATATTTGGAATAACGTAGCGCAGTATGTTTGAACATCCACGTTTTAGGAGATCTTTCCATGAGACCCTGTTTCTTCCACTGATATTGGAGAAATTGTATACAGACATTAGCTGCATTTAGTTTACATGAACACCGCATGTTATAATAGCACGACAACAATCGGTCTACTCACATAAGGTACGCATATGGGATTAGCAGCAGCCCTGTATATTTTGCTCTATGTTACTCAACTCGTCGTAAGCAAGTGCACAAAAAGTGCACCCTATGGATGCCCTAAAACTTGAGCAGACCTCCACCTGTATCATCATTCCCTCTTGCTTGGTGCCCTGTAGGTGATTTATATCAGTAAGTTTCTTTCTGCATTTGTTCCCTCATTGTGGAATATTTCCCAAATGGATATGAGATAGTATTATTTTACTCACTAAAAACCTGCGGCTGAAGGTAAGTTATCAGCTCATGTAAATCAGTCAATCTCCATTAACCTCAGAGGAACTGCATCAAATTAGCTAAGCTGAGGACCAGACCCTTAATTATTCTCTCAGTAATAGAATTCTTTGAACTTCGTCCTTAAGACTATGACCACTAGACAGTTTTTAAACCTCAGCTTTTCATAAGCAACTGGGATTTCACTCAGAGGAACTCAGATATTAAATGCAAATTAAAATGTGTATTGGGGATTCTCACTGTACACTTTAAACATCTAGTGCAACATTTAGACTTTATATTCTTGCTCAGTTGAAAATCATTTCTTCCCTTACCTGCATAGTTTAATTGAGGTTGCTTCTTTATGGAACCATAGAATTGTTTGGGTTGGAAGGGACCTTAAAGATCATCTAGTTCCAACACCCCCCTACCCTGGGCAGGGACACCTCCCACTAGACCAGGTTGCTCAAAGCCCCATCCAGCCTGTTCTTGAACACCTCCAGGGATGGGGCAGCCACAGCTTCTCTGGGCAACCTGTGCCACTGTCTCACCACCCTCAGAGTAAAGAATTTCTTCCTGATAGCTAATCTAAATCTACCCTCTTCCAATTTAAAACCGTTATGCCTTGTCCTATTGCTACACTCCTTGATCAAGACTCCCTTCCCCATCTTTCCTGTAACCCCTTTAGGGACTGGAAGGCTGCTATAAGGTCTCTGTGGAGCCTTCTCTTCTCCAGGCTGAAGAACCCCAACTGTCTCAGCCTGCCTACATAGGAGAGGTGCTCCAGCCCTCTGATCATCTTTGTGGCCCTCCTCTGGACTCTCTCCAACAGGTCCCTGTCTGTCTCATGCTGGGTGCCCCAGAGCTGGACGCAGTAGTCCAGGTGGGGTCTCACCAGAGTGGAGCAGAGGGGCAGAATCATCTCCTCGGACCTGCTGGCCACGCTGCTTTTGATGCAGCCCAGGATGCAGTTGGCTTTCTGGGCTGTGAACGCACATCGCCGGCTCATGTTGAGCTGCTCATCAAGCAACACCCCCAAGTCCTTCTCCTCAGGGCTGCTCTCAATCCATTCTCTGCCCAGCCTGAGTTTGTGCTTGGGATTGTCCCGACCAACGTGGAGGACCTTGCACTTGGCCTTGTTGGACTTTATGAGGTTCACATGGACCCACCTCTCAAGCCTGTCCAGGTCCCTCTGGATGGCATCCCTTCCCTCCAGCGTGTCAACTGCACCATACAGCTTGATGTCACCAGCAAGCTTGCTCAGATGTACACAATTCTACTGTCCATGTCACCAACAAAGATGTTAAAATTTATTACTTCTAATTTCAAGCAGCAGTAACAGAATTTTGGTGTGCATAGATTCAAAATATTAATTTAGAAAGAAAAAAATGCTTCTGCTTAAACTTTAAAATAAATTATCATGGTCCTGTTGGATTTTCAGAAGTAAATGTCTCTTTTTATTCCTTAGAGGAAATAGCTAATGGGCTTAGCAATGGGCAAAAGAATAAGTAGTTCCTATGTAATGGCATCAGATAAACTTTCAAATTATCAAGCTGGTCAGGTTTCATTGAATCAGAGATTACAGAGTGTTCAGGTGTTACAGGCATCATCTGACCTGGGACTGCATGTTCCAGGGAGATGGGGCAAGCAGGCCCTTCTGCATTGCCAGTTTGCCTTGCTCCCTCTTTGAGCCAGGACTCAGATTCCCTGACTAGCCTCACCACACTCATGCTAATTCATTGCCAGGTTCCTTTCTGAAACGACCAACTGGTTTTCTCCGAGAGGACACCCTGGCACAGCCGCTATGGTATTTTGCTGTAAAATCCACTGAACAGGGAATGTGGATACTGATCCTGCCATGTTCCGTTCGCTCCTCCAAGGACAGTAATGGTCCTTGTGCCCTCACATGCCCTCACAGCATACTGAGGGATATGTAATACACACCTGGCATCATACGATAAAAACACAGTCTTAAGAGCATTTCAGGCACTTTGAATACAAAAGACACATTAAGTAGGAGTTATGTCCCCGGGTCACAAGGGTACTGCATGGGAACCACTTGATCTGCTTCTGCTAACGAAAGGAGATGTAAGGATTGATCCCCAGTGCCAATGCCAAACGGCACTCAGCAGCTCACAGCTACGCTGCATAGAGCTAGTCAGCTCGAGAGCGGAGGAGTCAGAGAAAACTAGCTGGAATGGTCTCTGAATTAGGGAGCAAGCTGATTGCTAGGAAATGGAGCAATCAAGGGCTAGTGCCCTGACTCTATTTTCAAGTGCTATCCAGAATAGATAGATAGTTTAACCCAGTAGTTACTAGTGCTGAGCATGGGAACATAATTCAGCAGCAACGGTCCAAAAGGACAATACCGAAGCAGCGTGTAAAGAATCAGAGATGTGACACATCCACTAGAACCACTAACACTAATTTAGGGCATATAAGCCATGAGTTCCTATTTTGTTCATGAAAGTAGTTACCCACTCTTCCAAGAGCAGTGCACACTAAAAACTAATTAGTGGGATGATGCATTTTAATGCAAGGTCATCATTTATGTTACGGAGGAGCACAGGACAGCTGTTTCTTTTGCAAACTATCAAAGTTTGTCTTTTTTTCTCTTGGTAAGACAAAGAATAAGACTATAAAAATGCTGCTTAAAACTAATGAAATACTTTCAAGATTTACATGCTAAATTTAACTAGTACCTTTCTGGGAAAGGATAATTCACGTTTTAGAGAAAAGACACAACTTCAGCAAGGCAAAGTAAAGTTTCTGATATGTTGCCATATATACAGCTACTATTTAAGATAGAAAAGACAGGACCTGTTAGAAATGTAGAGTGGATAAGAACTGCAGGTCATCCTGAAAGCAACTATCAGGCTGCAGGGACTTTACGTGTAGAATTCCTCAAGGACCAGTACAAGGGTTGAGCTTATTTGATCTTTTCATCAACAAAGATATAACAAAAACTAGGAGTGTGCTAATTGAATCTGCAGATGACAAAAGGTGAGAAGCCGATGCCATATGGGAGACAGCAGTATCAGGCAAGAAGAGGAGTGATCTTGAGGATTGAAATAACAGAAACCAGACAGATTCTGCCAGTATCAAATAGAATGCTGATACCTGAGGACTAATATAGAGTTTTGCTAAATTCTAAGGGCTATTTGATGACAGATGATGTATTCATGCCATGATCCAAGGCACCACAAACGCTTCCTGGTTACTACTTGATAAAACTCTGGTCATCTGGTACTGCACAAGCAAGATATACTAATTCAAAGTGCAGAAGTGTAGAGAAGGACTATGAGAGAGGTCAAGGAGGAAAAAAAAAATTTTTTTTGTTTACAAAATAAGATTAAAAGGAGCTGGTGTGGGAACCCAAGCAAAATGACAGCTGAACGAGAGGCAAAACTGCTTTTGGCATAAGTATATTGGAGGGAAACATCAAGTAGTAGAGTTGTTTGGGCTAATGAACAAAGTTGCTACATGTACAAACTGGTGTAGACTGGCTTTGCATGTACAGAGGTTGCAAATAATAGATTTCTAATCAAGGAGTGAGTTCCTGAACCAATATCTCTATCGAATTACGGAAAGCAATTGGCCTCAAAGCAAATGCGAGCCATTTATACCATAGTTGCCTGAAAAAGAAAACAACTGGATTTGCTAATACACAAAGTCTTACACAAAGTCCATGGTAATGCAGTCGTGAGAGAGATGGTTTCATTTAAATGCTGTAGAGTATTTGTGATATATAAATGTCCAAGTTCATGTCTAAAATCTTGGTCATAGCAAAGAAAATGTGAAACACCTCCTATTTAGAAGCTGAAACTCTCTTATGCGTACACTTGGATCGATACAAGGTTATTTTACTCCTAAACTAAACTGAACAGCAGCAACTTCTTGTCAGGACAAATTAAGTAGAGGCAAAGATCTACTAGTTTGTGCATCAGCTCTATATGTGTCTCTTACTGATGCTATACCTACTAAAAGCTAAAACAGCACAATATGAAACGGAAGCTGTCAGGTGGCTTATGCCCAAAATTCAAATCAACCTTGAAGGTTGTACAGAATGTCCTCCACATTTAAACTATATGTATTTTAAGTTCATAGCCTTCTTGCTGAGGGAGAAAATCAACTGACAATAAACACTGCTTGTATTTTTTATTCTGCTACTGCAGTAACTACAGAAGGTACCTCGATTAACTGAAAAAAATCCACCCTGACATCATCAGTGTAAATGGAAAAGCAAAGGGAAATTACTTGCATTTCTAAACAGCATCTGACACTGATCTTCCTCTGTACAGGAAGAAACCTCTAGGGATGTCTGTGCCACAGAGCAAAGATCCTGAATCAGTACTGACGACACAAACCCTGGGACTAGGAGTCGTAGCAGACTGACATTGTGAACCAATTAGTCCCAATGCGAAATAGAATTTATATGCCTTTACGCAGTAGCACACAAATATATAGTCACACTGCTTTTAGAGTGTGAGCTAATACTCAGAGGTACCTCCGAAGCTGTGGGGATTTCGAAATTGAGCTCCACTGTGTGAGGGAAACATGCTTAGTGAGTTCAAACAAAGGAAACTTTGCACTTGGATTCACCTTGAGTTCCTCCTTTGAAACGTGTAGCCCAGGTTATTATCCACAGTTTTTCATGCACAGGATCTACTTGTCTGATTAGAAAAGAATGCTTTTTTGAAAAATTGCTAGATCTCTGTCCACAGGAGAGGAAGTGGAGACACCAATCAGACTAGCTAGGCAAACCAGTCCTTTTTTTAATACTATGAAGATTTCATAGGAAAGTTGCTGTTGTCAGACTTCCATTTTACTTTCTCCCTTTATGCTGAAAAAGCAGTTTACTGTAACTCCTTTGGGATACTGAAGATATGGGAAGGTATGGCTTTGGTTAAGCTGTGTTAGTGAGAAGCAGAGGCAAAGCCCTGCTGTCCCTACAGCAAGGAGTCCTAGGTCAGGGCAGAGGCAGACTGCAAAGGCACTTCCTAGCATAGTTGTTTGTTATGTTGTGTATAAAAAAGCAATATAATTTTCTGTCTTGCTCCAAACTTGCTGAGGAAACAGCAAGAATGAGAGAGAGAATGAGGAAAAAATATCATTAAAAAGGTTTTAACAAGGGAAATCCACACTCAATAGATGAATTTAGGGAGAAACTAAACAAAGAACAGAGGTACCTAGAGGGGAACTTAGGCAGAATTTCAGCAATTAAATCTAAGGGCAAGAGCAAATAATAAAACCAGAAGAAATGTGCATTTTTCAAATGGAATTTATCACCCATATTCTGAGACAACTTAACAGACACTTTCTTTCTACTTCACTGCAACACAAAGTCAATCAACTGTACCTAAACCACCTTCAGCAATCCAGACCGTACACAGAATCAGGATAAGGACGCTTTTCCTGCCTCCTCTTGAAATTGTGCACTGTAAATAGGAAATACAGATTCAGAGGGAAGTCGTGACAGTGATTAAATGTTAAAAGCTATAAATTTTGCAGTAGGGAGCTGTTGATGTAAATGGTGTTGGGAGCAGCACTGGTTTTCCTATAAAATAGGCTCTTTGCAGATGTCCATACGTGAAGTTAAGCCACAACAGGTTCCGCACTGCCAGTTCACGGTGTAAGATGAGGTACATAAACTGGCCTGCAAACAAGCTAACTTTTTACATTGTTCTGAGGGATAAAGAAGCACTAACATTCCTTCAGGATCTAATTTACAACTATTTTAAGGACATTTTATGCTAACAGAGCAGTCCAAGGGGCCTTTAATGTAAATGAGGCCCTGTGTCTCAGGCACTATTTCAGCTCATGCATCTGTACAATAATAAATACTTAATTACCTTAATTGTTTTGGGGCCTATTTAATAATGTGTGTAAAGTGCTCTGAGATCCCTTGGATGAAAGACAGCACAGAAGAACAATGCACAAAACGTATTTTGTGAAACACAATATTTTATAAACCAAAATAAAGCAAAGAACAAGGATACCAAACTGACAGGCGTGACTTGCTAGTTTTCACATCCCCTTGCCTTCTCTGCTGTGTGCTCCTGTTTCTTAACTCAGACTTATGTGTTTGAACGGCTATTTCTATTACAATTGGACTTTATCATCTTAGAGGAGAGGATGGCACAGGTGTATTCAAGCCTGCAAGTGTTGCAAGTAGAAATAAGTATTTGGAAAGCCATGGGCACAGCATTGTAGAAGGCCAAGGCTTTTGCTTTGTTGCTCTGCATACTCTCTGTATACTCATGCATGCAGTCTACAAGAGAAAAGGCCCGATTCCCTGAACTGACGCCTGCCTTGGCATTCCTGCTGCACTGAGAGGAGGAGAGATGTGTCCTCTCTCCACTGGAATTCTGCTGGAGGGGAAGTGCCTTCTCTAACCTTTGGCAAGGTCAGCAAAAATCTCCCTTTCACATCTAAGCACGGTTTGCTTCCCTGCCCCGCAGTTTCTTTGGTGCTGTTCTCACAATTCAGATGAGTAACTATTTTTATGACCTCTTATCTCATAAATGTAGCAACCTTAAGACATTTTCCAACCATTCTTAACATGTAAAGATGATTTAATTTTAAGAAGCAAACTATATCACAGGAACATAGGAAGACAGACAATTCCTGTGTCATCAAGGCCAGGATGTCTATCTATCTAGCCATTCATCCATCGAAAGAAATACAGCTCCATAAAAGCCTAAGTAATAAATAAATAAATTTTAAAAAACCTAACTGAAAAAACCAACGTCCCCAGAAAAACCTAGAAAAAAACCCTCAGCCTGTTTTTTGAGTTTTAACAGATGTACCTATCTTATGGTCTTACGTGTATAAAAACAGTGCCAGTTATAAATGATCCATATCAGCTCCTGTTACAAAGTACATCATTGTGATTCAGCGGAGGTGAACGGAACAGGGAGTACCAGGCAATAGACTACACAGAGAGGCTTTACATCACACTGCCAAGGTCAGCGCCTTTGGGTTCTGTTCTACCAGCTGTGATGCCATGTCTACATGGGGAAAGATAAGCAGGAAAGCAAAGCAGAATTATTAAAATAAAGATGTAAATTTAAAGTATCTTCTGTACAGCCTTGAGTTCATGTCGATACTGTAATTTGGAAATAAAGCTTTAGTTGACCGAAGTAAAATGAATTTTCTTAAAGAGAATTTGTTTCTGATGAGAATATCGCAGAAAAGGATACTTAAAATAAATGCATGAATACTGCAGTAAATTAATTTGGTTTAATTTTGCTTAGGTGTCCCTGTCTAGACATGTTTTTAACTCGCACCCCTGTTGTAAACTCATAGAACAAAAGCTCTTTTTAAATCTTTCTATGCATTTCTTAGCCTTTCAATAACATCAGGAAAAGACGGAAGTACAGTCATGTTCAACGACTATTGATATGAATTGTGTTTGGGGGAGGACTGATTTTTAAAAGAGCTGTAATTTTGTAGGTGAAACTCTGTTACCAGTTGTATTAAACAAAATCAACATTTTGCCTCTTCAACTAAATGTAGATTTAACTAACAAGACAAAAACACAGCCCTCAGACAGTAAAAACTGAGAGTCACTGAAAAATACAGCTTGTGATTCTCCTCTATATATCAGAATAACTGCAGCAGTTCTGCTAAACAACATGCTCTTTTGTGAGAAGGGATAGAAATCACCAGCCATCGACACGATTTCATGAGATAGGGCTGTGTTAAAGATTTCACACTGTATTCTGGAATACTGCTTAAATTATATGGGCTCGATCACTTAATGGCTTTCTGACCCTTTTTATAAGGGAAATCTGAGCTGCTTTCTAGCCAGTAAGTATTTATTTGTCTTGCCATAAAGTAAGGCAGTAACACAGAAAGCCGAAGTGGTGAGAAGACAGAATGCAGAAGCAGGAACTTGCAGGCAGCAGAACAGCCACCGGCGCCCGCCCCTCCCCAGTGACTCCCATGGGAGGCAGTGACCACTGCTGTACTCATGGAGCAGTTAGGACCAGTCTCACCCAGACATACTTCTGTGAAGCTGGCACAGTACAGAGAAACCTTTTGGAGCTATTCCATAGCTTTCCAGAACATAGTTTCACAACGCGGAGTAGGTGCAGGATTCTTTAAGACGCAGTGATGAAGCGCTGAGCTTTGCTAAACCTCAAAAGATAAAGCATCCTGTAAGGTTTTCGTATGGGCTGAGCAGGAAAGCTGTTCTCTTTCCAGCAGTCTGATCCCACGCTTAGTGAGGTTCACCGGGCAGTTTATATATTCATACTGAAAGATCCTTTATAAAGAAAAACTCTGTGTTCTCATTTACATCGATTTAAATGAGAAATAATGATATAATGAGGTTAGTGCAGAACTCAGGACAAGTGTGTGGAATATCATTTTCTTTTATTATGACAAAAATGTTTAAGACACATCTGGTGGTAGGGGACTGAATTTTAACGTAATATGCTATATGTTGGCTAGAGAAACCAAAGAGAAAAATAGAAGGAAAGGACTAAAGAGAATGATCCTTGTGGAAGCAAGGTCATTACGTAGGATCAATGCCCATTTGGACAACTCACAAATGCTCCGATGCTCATATGTAATTCATTTGAGTGGTTTAAAAGACACTTGAAAATCGATACATGAACATTCTGTTAAGTGCTTAAGTGGATATAAGGAGCGTGCATGCTGTTCTCAAGCATTTGACATGGTAAACAGGCAAAAATTTGCTTCACTAATGTCACCAGGTAGTAGTGGTGGAGAGTATTTATATATATGGTCTCTTTTGGTGGAAATGATTAAACCTGTAAAATCTGAGATCAAGAAAAGGCACAAGACTACTTCACCTGCTATAGAAGGTATTAAATTATTGAGTAATGGAGTTGTCGGAGTGGTTTTGTGTTAACTGCAAGGGAGCCATGCTATTGCTGTTTTGTGAAAACCCGGGAGGAGGAGTAAAACTGGTCTGTGTATTTATTTACCTTAGGCTATTTCTGTCACTTACCACAACTGCAGTGACATGAATTTTCTTTTCATCAGAAAAAGAAAGAAAACTCACAACATGGCAATTTTTGGCAAGCTTAACCAAGTAGAAGAAAAGCTTTTCTTGTCACACTTCCAGGTCTTGCCATAGTGTTATCTGTGTAGTAGATGATAACAGCATGTGCCATATACAGCTGCATCATACAAACAAAAATACATACAATAGCAATTCTATGCTGAAAATTTTCAGTGGAAAGCTTTTTCTATCCAATTAGGCTGTGACAAAGAAGCTGCTTGCATTTTCAACTTCACAGAGGTATAACTGCAATATTTGTAGAGATCCGGAACTTAATTTGTAGTGTAGATCGCTATATGTAACATAGGCACCATTGATTCTTGTTGCAGCAAGCCCTTTAAATCTATTCGATACATTGTAGATGTTAAAAAAAAGAAATAGACTCATCAAAGATTTTTTTAACAGAAAAATAAATATTTATGACACTCAGTGCCTAGACTCTGAGTTTAGCTTATTAATCCTTAAAGAAGCGTAAGTCAAATTATGAAGAATTTTCTCTTGCAGTTGCAGTTCAGACACACAGCATATAATCCTTATAATTAAACTTGGAAAAAGAAAATAAAGAAACATCAGTTTTGATTAAAATAAAGCCAGTTGTATTTTTAACTTCCATGGTTAGTTTCATGTTTGATTACCTAACACATTAAAAGTACATTATATGCTATGTGTTTTACTTTAAAGTGAAATGCTGTTTTAGGCAACTATGGCCCGGGGCGGGGGTGGGAGTAGGGGGGTGGAATCACAGAAAGAAACCAAAAAGTTTTGCCTAATTCTGACTCTATGTACATGTGTATGTATGCAAACAGTACCCCTGAGATGAGAAATGTTATTCATGTGCATACAGTTACTTTGGTGTGCAAGTGTTTGCACCATTGAGGGCTTAGATGTCAGTAACTGTGGGGCCTTCATTGTGCATCAAAAAGCCCCGCACATAAAACTTCTTGCTGCTATTTCAGACGCTGCTTGCTAAAGGTGCCCCGAGCGCAGGTTTTAGTAGGTACTGTGATCACTGCTGGCAAGATACAAATACTTGTCACTGATTTCTGGACCGAATTGTAAATACAGCTCTGTAAATATACCACTTGCGTAAAGGAAGCACACCTCTCCTATGTCTTGATGGGCCATATTTTAAGATCATGTCATTCACTTTTGAGAAGCACGGTTCCTTCATGGACAGACAACTGAAAACATTGTTTAGTCTACTAAAGTAGCTGTTAAACACAGCGAGGCTGATTCACTGGTGCCATCACTTTGGCAGCCATTTACCTCTCAAAATGTGTGCAAATAATATTATTCTAATCTGGTAATCTTCTAATCCACTTTGTTACATGCTAAGGATCCGATCAGAGAACTATACTCTTGTCTTGGGGATTCCTAGGTCCTTTCAGTTCAAATCATCTTTTCTACCACAACATAATTTTTTTAATTTATGAAAAAATACTAATTTTATCCTAAAAACAGGGTTAGTAGGATTAATCTTCAAATCAAGAAGATTTATTTAAATTTTAAAGTAATGTGATTATTTTAACTATGATCTTCCACCACACTGTGCTTCATGCTTCATAGCTTGAAAATCAAATGCTACAGATTCTCTGTCCTAGATGAAAATTTTGATATAGAAGCAGATATTCTTAAAAGTTAGTCTTAAAAATGTAATAAACCTTAATGAAAAGAATAACAACAAACAAAAAAAGAGAAAAACCTAAAAATGCCAAACTCTTCACCCCCAGAAAAACCCACAGATGAAATATCATAAGCATTTTTAAAAAAAGAATTCAATATCTTCTTCAGATGACCATTTCATTACACACAGACAAGAACATGAACAAAAATGAAAAAGTCGTATCTGTCATACAAACAAGACACCAAAAGGACCTGATCCCAGGCAAGGCTAACTGAGGAGGCATATCCGGTCTTCTGGCATTATGCACATGAAAATTAATTTGTGCAAGCGTTTACAGTACAAAAACTAACTGCCAAACTAACGCAAATGATTAAACACTTCTGTTGCTAAAGATTCTCAAGGGCACAGAATGGCTGTCACCACTGCGGTATATATCATGAGCACTTCCATATTTCAGTATGAAGTTTCATCGTATTTCTCTCTTTCTTTTGTAGGCTATTATTGATGTTCCCTAGAGGTGTCAAATACAGCTCCACTCCACTGCCAACTTTCATGTATATAGGACGGCACTTCTGCCAGATGATTAACGTTCAAATTCTTAAAAGTAAACGCATTTCTCTAGTTCAGATTCTATACCAGGAGATAATATTTTAAAGGATGGCAGTTCTTGTTGTTTGCAGTTACTAAATGCATTCATCTTTATTTTTAAGGAAGGATTGAAATTTAATAATGGTGCATGGAGGGAAGTGAGAGATTTATTTACTGTGTTAGGAATGATTTATGAAAGTCTTGTTATGGGAGAGAAAATGACTGCAACTGAAGGTGAATTATTGTGCACAGTTTAACCGCATAACATTTTAAGTACCTGTAAAAATATAAATGACAGCTTTAAGGTTCTGATGGAAAGAAACATAGTTGAGATTGCCAATCAGCTGGGAATGTACCGGTAATGTAAGTTTCTCTTGAAGCTCAGACTAAAGCTAAGCTTTTCCTTAGCTTCAAACTAATTCCATGGATGTTCCTCCTTTTTCTCCATCTGCTATAACATGGAAAACTTCTCTTCCAAGTTTCTAACCAGCACTTTAGGAGAGATATTTTTTAGATGAAATATTTCAAAAGATTCCTAGATCCCTGGTCACCAGAGCAAGCAGCAGTTGGTGAGTGCTAAAATTCAGACCTGTGAAGATTATTCCTGCGGCTACCTACTGTACACGTGGTGGATTAAAGACAGTTCTGCTGCCATTTCTTGTTAATGAAAGATTGAAAAAAGAGAAACTCATAAAACTGTAATGCAGCTACAGAGCACTATGCAAAAGGCAACACGTAGCTAAGAACGATCCCAAGCACCAGCGCTTCCCAAGAGTGGCATTTGTACCGCTAGGGAGCGAGGAACAGGGCTGTCAGCGAGGTGAAGTGACACAGAGAAATCCCCAACAGCTGGCGCAGCTCACAGCGGGACGGCGTGGACCGTTATGCAACAGGAGGAGAAGAGCAGAGTGGTGCAATGCAGACACTGCTTCGACAAGGCGTTAGTCCAGGGAGTTAAACAGTCAAAGGGATTTCAGGTGTTTCTTAGCATCTGCTGATAGAACTTCTTGTTGCTTCCTGATTAATTAAGGTCTTAAATAATTAATGAACTTCTCTTATTATTATAATGGTATCTCATCTGTGCTTTTGAGTGAGAACAGGTATGGCAGAAAGTCCAGGAATCGTCATTCTTCCCAATTTCAGCTTACCACAGTAATGCCCCTTCTCCTAACAAGCACACAGCAATCACAGATGTCAAGAACAGCTTGATGCAATATATTGGCACACTCCTAGGGAACGGTACCACCTGCCTTTTCATTCCTTCCAATGGGATTTTTATAACTTTGTTTTATTGTAACATTGTAGTTTCCTAGCAATATGCCAGGTAAAGAGAGATTCCGCGCAGCATATGAGCCTTTGCTTCTGCGCTTTTACTTAAAGAGGATGTTTTCAACTGCTGAAAACCACCAGAAAGGCAGAAAGATGAGCAAAAGCGTTGTTGATGCCGTTATTGTTCAATGACTTGGAAAGGACAGCAGAGGGAGTTTTATCATCTTAAAGTGTATTCATGCTCTCTTTGTCCTTCTCCCTGATATGTACTTTAGATTAGATTTTTGTAAGGGTGAAAAAATTCTGAACAGAACAATTTTTTGAAGAATACAAATATTAAGAGATGTAGGTGCTAGAATATGGAAGAAAAAAAATACAACAACGAACAGACGAGCTTCTGTAATGTATGTGAAGTCTGCAAGTCAAGAGCACAGATTGCATTTTGAATAATGCATTTTGTATAGTAAGCGCTCTAAATAACTCAGCAGAGAACACAGTGTGTAAGTAAGACAATTAAGCAATTTTACCAATTAAGCTATGGTCTACCTCAAAATGAGAGTCATTATTTACAGCTGAGATTGAACACTGATAACATTTATGAAACAACATATTTAAAGGGGACTGGAAGAAACCCATTTCCTTGTAATACATGTAAAGAGTACATCAGCCTTTGGTATGAAATAAACAATAGACCAAACCAGTCTAACCTAGATAAATAAAATGCGTTCACATTCAAGGATCCTACTATGTAAGTGGCCTAATTACATTTTACGAATCCCAGGGAAATAAAACAGGAGCTGCACTCAGCATCTTTGAAAGTTGTATCGTTTTGATTTAGGATGCCTAAAATGATATTTCTAAACTATGAAGGCAGCTTCAGAATGTGCATTTTGAGGGAGTGTGGCCAGTTCAATCAAACAGCAACTGAGCTGCTTTAGAAAGACAGTATTTCTGGCCTCCCAGAAACACAAGCCTCTTGTGACTGCCAAGTTGTGATTTGGAGTCAAAGACGTCTTCTGCTCTTTTTGCTAAATCTATTCCTAGCAGAAAAGAAAGCGCAGAGAGGTGAAGTCTCAGATATTTATTAATTTAAATGATAATCAGAAGGGGTAAATTGATGGTCTCTTCCAGAGCCTAGCCAAAGTGCGAGGGAAATAGCAAGACAAAACAGCAAGGCAAAACCAATGAATTCTTAATGAGACAGAAACAACAGGTGTCTTCCTCTTATCACTTTAGATGATGAAAGACAAGCTGAAGACAAGATAGAAAAAAAGCTTAAGCTATTTTATCAGTCAGTACTAAGTATCTGCTGGGCTTAATGGTTTAAAAACCATGACGTGATATTTAACTGTAGTATTATATGATTGCATGCCAACAGCCAGGCACATTAGGACACCACTTCTATTGACCTATCTTTAAATAGAGAAGATGGAACATTGAACAATTCATACAACGTGAAATTATGAAATGAAATAATGAATGCTTGCTTTTCAAATTATATTTTTCATAATTTGCCGGACTTCTTCCATTCCCTATTTTTTTTTCTTGTCCAAGCTAACTCAGTTTTGGAGATCTTTTTATTTTGATTTAAAAATTCTTCTTTTTTTGACCCAAAAATCTTTGAAACAAAAAAATTCCAATCGAGTCTCTAATCAGGATACCAGAAGGAAATACGAAATTCACAGAATACTGAGATTTACAGACAGCGCAGTACATTTTCAGAAAATGTAAACTAGCAGATGCCAGACTAGCATTTAACCTTTTCATGATTTCACACAGTGGCAAAGACTAGAAATAAACTAGTGAAAACAAACTATCTTGAAATGCTTCAGAACACCTGCCTCGGGACTCTTCCCAAGCTACAACTGTGGTTCTGAGATAAATTAACTTGGAAGTACAGCCCCAGATATAGGAGTTCTTCTGGATACCTTTTGTCCTATTCTGCGAATCCAGAATAGCCAGTCTATATGGCCAAAAGAAGGAATATCGTTTCTGCTGAGAAATTACTGCCTCTTTCCTCCCGTGGCTGGTGGAGGAGCATAGTGGAAGGATAAGATGCATATCCACAGTTTCCCTGTGGCCTACAGATTACAGCCTACCTCTAAAAGGTTGTTGACAGAAAACGTCAAGTTATAATTACAATCAGGTTGGCAAAACATTGATGGGCTTTGCTGGCAATAGCGCTTCACCCAAAACATCTGTTTGCATTATCATAAATTTCACTGGAATTAAGAAAATAATATTCTCAGTATCAGAAGAAGGCTGAGTCCCTCTTCCTTTTTTTTCCAGATTTTAATTTGATGTCATATATTAGTAAATATTTAATAGTCATATGTTAATAGCTATTTTAAACATGTCTCTCTGCCAAGGAGCAGTACAGGAATTTTCAGAACAGCAAGCTTCTTATCATACAATCACAGAATCATAGAATGGTTTGGGTTGGAAGAGACCTTTAAGTGTCATGTAGTTTCAGGTGCCCTGCTGTGGGCAGGGACATCTTTCATTCTTGGTGGGGGGACACTCTTAAAATACAAAAAATGCATTCCAGTGGAAGTATTTACTTAAAGACTCCTTGAATAAAGAATGTAAATCCTTTTAGCTGGCTCACAATTTAGGAGACTTCAAAAGGTACTCTTTGAAGTTTAGAAAAGACCTTTGAAGTGGCTGAATATGCAAAAAAGAAATTAGAGTGTTTAGCACAAAGTACTGAACTTCATTAAGTGTTTTTGTCAATTAGAAAATACAGCAGTTTTTGCATAGCAAAAGAAGAAAATTAGGGTATCCTGTTAACAAAGACTTTAGATATCTCCTGACAGGGCCTCTGAAGTTACCTAAGGGCTACAAACTAACACACAGCCCCATTAGGAATACACAGACTGGACACAACACTTCCCTTCGGAGATGTACCTGGCTATCAGATTAGGATAATAGTTTGTGTTGTTACTAGCCAATTCGGTATGTGCTCCTGCCCACGGGACAGAGGTGCAACTTTGTAGTGTCCTGTGGAGTTCCCTTACCTGCATGTGTTTAGATAGGGCAGCATCTGCACCTGACACAAACGGTTTGAGCTACGAACTGTATCTATGGTCATGCTGTGATAAATCTGAAAGCCTGTCCTGATTTCACTTCTGTTAACTCCCTCTTTAGGCAGGAAATGTACTTGGAGGTGCATTATTTTTTGCATTTCATGAAACGTGTGTCTTCTCTCTTTTGTAAATAAACACCAGTAGGCTTAAAGGTTCCTTATACTTTAGGTTTCAACTAATGGACTTAGTGAAGGAGTGCTGATAGCATCTAAGATGGAAACAGTGTACTGCCAGGGTACAGATACAAAGATAATAGAAGTAAACTTCTCAAAGAGTAAACGTGGGGACGACTACTGGGATGAAGCCTGTGCACATGGATGAATCGTATCCATATGCATGGTTAGCAAACCCATTGTAAGCTCTCACCCTGCCTGATAGAGGCTAAGCTAGATGTTGAACAATTTCAAGCTCAAGCCCTAATAAATCAGCTTGTGGTAAACAGTACATCTCTTGCAGGGGGCAGATACCAAGAAGGTCCTTTCTTGCTTATTCAGTTGTGATAATGCACTATGGGGGAAGAGGCAGAACTCTCTTCCTACGAGAAACCTTTAAAACAGAATGCAATTTACGTTTCCAGTTTCTGTCTATAACTCATTGGTAGCTATGAATACAGGAGTAGCTGGTGAATATGGTTATTTTGAACGGGAAGCTTTCCCTACCTGTGTTTCTGTCTGCTTGATCAAAGCACTGAAGTTATATGTTTGGGCTGATTTGGTCTGCTGATTTTACAGCTTCTAATTCTTTCTCCCTTAAGTAAGACAGGGTAACTAAAAGAGATGCGTTTTCTGATGAAACTGCTTCTATCAAAAAAAAGAAGAGAGATAAGAATGCTGTTATTGTTGATCTCTACATTGTATCGCTGTAGCACCTACATAATCATGAGCGGGAGCTGTCACATCGAATACCATCTAGGCATAAGAAAGAAGCAACAGATGGATTCAGGAAACAAATGGGGAGTCCAACATAACAGTAAGACAATATTTGGTGAAAAGAAAAAGAGAGGTCAAAGCATACCAGCTGCATAATCACTCAAAATTTTCTGTCATCATATGGGAAAAAAGGCTTTATTTGGGAAGGAATATGAAGGCAGACAACAATTAGCTCTGTGAAACTGATAGGAAGCTCATGCTAAGCGTGAAGACCTGTGTTTGAAAATATAACAGATGAGTTACCAAGCTGCTGTTACTGGTACAGGAGAGGTTGGGGGCTGATGTATTAAGAACATCAGGGCTGACAGGTGAGACAAGGATATGGCATAAAAATTATGTGATACATGTTGGAACATTTTAAGGTTTTCCCAGGTGGGATCGCTTGATATATAAAGAAAAAAGTATCAAACATCAGTTCTAAATGGAGGAAAACAACAACACAGACACGAAGAATCACTTGTTCTAGCATTGCAATAGGTAAAGTGCCCCTGATAAAATGAATACTCCTTCAGATTAATTTCTTGCCTGTGTTAAGAATATCTTTTAGGGGGTAGCCAACATCTACGTAACACTTGTTATGTCTATTGACCGTGATAATACTTTAGGCTGTAGCTAAAAATAGAATTGGCAGAGCTGAAAGGTAACAATAAAAAAAGTGATGTGTTTTTATGGTATTTTAGTCCAGACGAGTAGAAAGCACTAAATACTCACACAATACAAAAAAAAGACCACAATATTTTCAAACCAAGCTTAATGATAGCTCAGATTAGCCTATGTAGATTTGAGTTCATGACAGAACCAAATCTTGTGAAGTTCAGATACAGAGGTCTAAAAATCTAAAGCTGGAAACTAAGATGTCAGAGGGTCCTCTCATCATAGGCCAACCTTTATCCCCGCTAGTTAGAGATGAAAACCAAAACTCATTAAAGCATCAATCTATTAGGTTGTGCAACACACAACATGTGCTTTTAGGCAATTGCCTACTACATAAGCCTTTACCAGCACCCACACTTAGACACTGAGTCTTATAAAACTAAATAAAGATAAGATAAAAAAGATACTGGAAAGTAATTTTGGTAACACCAGAGGATTTTTTTTAATGTTTCAACATTTTTACATATATAAAGAACACATATGTAACTTTGGAAAGTATACTTTCATGGATATTTTTGTAGAAAATAGTAAGCTAGCCTACCAAATGAACAAGGGATTTGGTTATGACTTACATATATTATATAAATTAAGAGGTATAGGGCCAGAATCTCAGTTAATGTAAACTGTTTCAACTGCAGTGACTTCATACGTTACACGCTAATGGAGCAAAGATGACTTACACTCGCTGAAGATCTCACCCGCACTGTCCAAACTTTTTGGAGGAGTCAGAAGTGGAAATGCTCAGCATCTGAATTTGCCCAGTGGCATTTAGATCTTTCCAGGCACTTGGATCACAGAGAACACCATTTGAAGGACATGGATGATACGTTTTCAGTAATTGCCATCTTAATTTCAATCTGCCTCTCTCCATTTAGTTCTTTTTTATTGCTTCCTCCTCCTCCTGTCATTCCCACCCTCAGCCTCGGGGACCTTTATTTTTCTCTTCTCAGCTGGCCCCCTTTAATAAGGCCATGCCTTGTTATTTTATAACTTCTTAAGTGGTCTCCTGTGTTTGGGAGCGTCTACTCTCCAAATCTGACTGCACCTTATGAAGCCAAAATATGAAAGTATTTTGACAGGATTTGTTATGAAGAAGGTGAAGACATGCAATTGAACTGGTGATCATTTGACTGCCTGAAAAGTAGTCATTTCCCATATGACCCGATTAACCAGAGTAGATTTTCTGTGGAAAAATTAGCCCATTTACCCTTTCAGTCCTGTTGATTTTTATAAGTTTTTGCTTGCAGGTATCTTGATTCTTAAGAAATATCAGGTATAGCCCTTAATATTATTCAACATTTGGAATATTATACAAAGTTAGAGTCATGTCCTACTTGCATTTAAGTTACTAGCAGTTATGTCATCGACTTCAATAAATGCAATATCAGGTCCTGGTATATTATTTTTGGTCAACCTATATGTACTTTTGTGTAAACGTACACAATACGTAACAGCTTCACTGAAATTGCTTTACTTTTTATACAGCCAAATTATCTATCTCTGACTGCTCAGTCTCTCCAATTTTCCAGTCAGCTATATGTACTTTTTGACTTTCTAAGCTTGCTGAATCATTGCAATGTATGAGTCATGCTCGGCATTATTGTATTATATTGTCAGATTTGAGAAAAGAAAAATAACACCATTTATCATAAACAAAGATTTTAAAATTTATCATATACAAGCAATGATTATGTATTCCCAGTAATACTGCTTTATATCAGAAACTGTCACAAAAAGATTTTCCTGATTATAGTAAAAAAGTTTAAACTCTAACCAAATAAGTGATACATTTGTAGGCATTAATCCACCATTAATCTTTACCACATCTTAGACAGGAGCATTTGAGATCCCATGTACTTTACGAGGAAGTGAGGTTGTGACTTGGTATCCTAGGGCACATCTTTTCCACCTCTTATAGTGCTATATATGATTAAGGTCAGCAACTGCCTGAACGTAGTAAGGGAAGCGAGTGTTACTTTGTCTACAAGCCCAAAAAGTTGAGGGTATTTTACACAATTGTTGTACCCAAAATATGCCATTTCCTTGAGACAGGACAGAAAAACCAATACTTAAGGGAGAAAAGGGGAACTGAAAAAACTTATTACACACTGGATGGTTCCCATGCCTCTAATTCTTTCCTGTTTGACTTCGGTTTCAATTGCTTATTACTTTTTGGAATTTTAACTATTCAGGCTGGTACATAAATCTGATATAAATCAAGCCAGTTCTCCAATTCATGTTAGAGCCATACCGACTCTTGTTCAAGGTGAAAGTTCCACTGAAGAAATATATTCATCCATCTCTAAGAAAGAGGCATAGGAAAAACAGACTGCTTGTCTCCTTAAGAAGGTCCAGTATCTTAAACAGAGATTTTTACATTTTAGGAGGAACACTGGCTTACGTCAGATCTATCAGCCCCACTCGCGTTACTCAGCAAAAGTTTCCCAGACATCAGCACTATTAATCTGTACAATCTCTGCAAAACCCCTCCGCCAGGACCCTGCTGTGCCACCCGCACAGGGGTGGTGGCCCAGCTCTCCCTTCCCAGCCGGTGAAGCACCAGCCATTCCACAGGACTCACCCTCCCTAAAGGCAGACGTGGACTTTTCCACCATGATTTCACTTTCTAGTCTTTAACGGTCTGCTACATTTCTCAAGTATTATGTATAACAGAAGACGGATGGAAAGGACCCTACTTAACGAGATCCTTCAGGAACAAGAAAAAAAGAGCATTTGTTTTCCTCCCAGCAGTCAGACAGGCCAAACTCAGACTTACTGGGACAACGCAGCACTGAACAGGTTAACAGTTTCCTTCCTCCTCTCCCAGATTCTCTGCTATTTAATTAGTAGATATATTTTACCCCGCTTTCACCTGAAAAGCTGAATGAACTGCCAGCACTAGGGAAACATAGAAAATACAACATGTGATTGTGTGATTAAAGATTATCTTTTAACATATTCATACTAACTGGATAAAAGGCACTTCTTAATTTCTGCATGCTTAGTTTTGCAACCTTAATAAACTTTTAACATCTTTGCCTGTAGCCTTTTCTGAAGCAAAAATGTCTTATTAAGTGATAATTATCGAAGCGAAGATGGTATTATAAACATTTATAAGGTAAGCCACCCTATACTTGTTGGTCGCAATCAGTGCATCCTTATTATGCCTAAACCAGCTTGGTATTTATGCTATTACTAAATTGTTCTTGACTTTTCGCCAATAGACAACCAAGGTTATTATGAGCCAGAAGAATGTTTTCAGCCTTACACTTCTAAGAAGCATTTCCAAGAAAGACATTTAGTCATAGCCTTGCATGCAGCCCAAAGTGACAGTTGTAACAGAAATACTAATATGAGCAAGCTTCTCAGACTTTGACTAATTGCTGGCTGCTGACTGCTCAGTTTGTGAAGCCTGAGCTGCGTTACAAACATACATGCAGCTCTGCAGAGATATGAATCAGAGCAAGCGCAATTAGTCAAAAAAATAATCAGAAGCTGTTAAAAATAAACCGCGTGGTATTTTTTGAACTTAATTGTCCAAAATTATGCATCTTCAGTCTTTGCCCTGTATTTAGTCACTCTTAGAACCAAACATGCATCAATTTTCTTTGTGAAAATAGGCATTTGTGTCTAGAGTCTTGATTTGCACGTGTTGGTTAAGGTTTGTATGCAGAAAATAGAAAATGGCATGTGAACACTTCTGGGTATAGGCTGTGATTTTTAGCTACTATTAAGATTCATAAATGACTGAAGTTGAACATAAGACATGATAAACAGCCCAGAACTAAATACCAAGGTATCCATGAAAGAACATGCTACTAGACTGGAAAAGAGAGAGGATAAGGAAATAAGGAATCCATGTGACATTCAAGTACAGAATCACAAAGAAAATGGAACACCTCATCAGCTAAAACAAAGTTAAAGACTTTAAATTGTTAAAGTTAAAATGGCACGGCTGCAGCTGAACCCTTTGCTGCTAGACAGAAAAATAATATTAACAAGGGCCTTACCAGACACTTCTCATAAGTTTTCTCTGTAGTTTAGGGAAACTCTTTGAGGAGCACTAACATAAGGTAAAGTCAGGATGCTTGAGGGCAGGGCTGCCATTCAGACAGACTTAGGATTGGGCTGGAGGACTGGACCAGAGAGAACCTCAGGAAACGCAGCAAGGACACACGTGAAGTCTTGCACCTTCAGACAAGCCTCCCACAAAGCTCTGCTGGAAAGGATCCGGGGGTGCTGGTGGACAGGAGGCTGAGCCTCAGTGTGTGCCCTTGCCGCAGCAAAGGCCCACAGTACCCCCAGCCTGTATCAACAGGAGCATCACCAGTGGATGGAGAGGAATGTTTTGTCTCCTTTAGTCAGCACTTGTCAGACCACAGCTAGAACAGCATCCACCTCACAGACCAAACCCTCTGCATTATGGGAAACAAATCTGTTATTCCCAGAACAAAAAAATAAAACAAACCAGAATGCTTGAAAGCTGCAAAATATGAAAGTGTTATTTGAGACGTGAACATCAATCCCTCAAGGTATTTTCCTACTTCATCCTCCTTTTCCCTACTTTTCCTCAGACTTTCAGATGTTTTATGAAAAGGATGAAAAAAAAATCTTAAAAGTTCTATTTCGGACTGAAAACTCCTTTCTTTCTCATTGCCCCAGGATATATTTGATTCCAATAAGCTACATGAAAAATCTATTTGGGATTTTCTGATACTCTCTCCGTCCTGACCTATTACTGTATCCTCTTTCAACACTTTGTGAGAACAGCAATGTAATAAGTGGACATTCAGAGGCTCCCTGCATACATGGAGCTCAGACGCAGCTGCTAACCAGAAAAATTCAGGTTATTGCTCACATTGAGAGGTGTGGGGTTTTTTTCAGTTGGGTTTTTTTGGTTTAGTTTTGGTTTTATTTTTTTTTAGTTACATAAGGAGTATTCATACGAGGATAAAAAATGCTCAACAAACATTAAGTAAACCTTCAAGACTTCAGGCTTCATAGATAGCTGTCTTGTCTGACAGGGAGGGATAGAACAGACTTGGTCAGAAACTCTCAACCTGTTAAATTGGAACTTGGCAAATCATCACAACTGTTTCAACTCATCTTCCAATTTAAATTGAAAGTTTAATTTTAAATTGCATTTCCCCGCATTAGGAAGAGTGTGGCCAGGAGGTTGTTATTCTCCCCTACTTGGCACTGGTGAGGCCACATCTGGAGTGCTGTGTCCAGTTCTGGGCCCGCCAGCACAACAGACATGGACACCCTGGAGTGAGTCCAGCAAAGGGTCATGAAGATGATTAAGGGGCAATAAACAGGCAATAGCAGAGCTGGGAACTAAATGCCGGCCCATCTACCAAGATACACGTTTCAGCATTCATACACTTTAAGACTGTAGTCTATGTTTGGATGTAAAGAACTTGGGTTTTTTTTAATGCAGCCTTTTCCTAAACCGTACTAGCTGTAGCACTTCTAAGATTTGAAATTGATGATAAGCAGGGAATATATCCATGACTAGCATGTTTTCCAGCTACCTGCATTCTCATCCCAAGGCTTGTGCTAGCTCTTGGAGGGGGATGTTGTGGTTAATTCTTTTGGTGTTTCTCCTCACAGTATTATTTCTGTAGTGCTTCTTCCTAACTGAAGGTCAGGAGTTAGTTTCATTATCTTGCAAAAGTGTTTGTCCTCAAACAAATACTCCTTGCCACCATCTCCAGTTATCTTGAATAAAGATAAATGAAGTTGGCACAAGAGTGTAAGGAAGGAGAAAAGTAATAAATAATAGAGCATAAAATAAATATATTTAAGCACTGCAGTATGCAATGGGTCTGTGAGAATTTATTGCATTTTCTCTCTCAAAAAAATGCAGTTTTCTGAAAATAGCTGGGTGGCTACAGTCATCTGATTTTTCTGTGTGTTTCCAAATTAACAAATACAAGTTTTGTGTCACTTGATATAAAAAGTTCAGCTTAACAATGCCTGTATGTTTATTGAAAATGACTTTTCTAGTTCATTCTCTTTTTTAGAATCTTCAAAATTAAAAAAAAAAGTGAAAAAAAAATGTATTGTCAAAAGATCAACATTTGGAATGAAATTGCTTTGTATACTGCGTTCAGTTCTCCTAGCTAAGCATTAGTCTCTCTGTTATTCCATGTTTCTCGCACTTCAAGTCCGTTTCTCAGAGGCAGTGCTCTGGGGAAGGGCCATTCAAATAATTCTATAGAGAATTCCCTGACCACACTGGAGCATCACAGGAATTCTATGTATAATTGCTTTCAAGTTCATATTTTGGTATGCTTTTTTTGTAATTTAGGATTTTTTTTTATACCTATTTGAAGCCTTTGTAAGGCTAAATACTAAGAAATCTTCATTAACATCTTGCTTATTGTAGATCAGCTCATTCAGTTATTGTCATATACATAAAAATCTATTTACATGTATACGTATACACACCCCCATTCACACAAATCCTTTCTAGATATACTTTTGGGGAAATAATACATTCAATTAAGTTTTAACTCCTTTCAATTTTCTTTGCATTTTCATAGGCATTTGAAATGTTTTGTTTTTAAAAAAACTCTTTGAACTCATGCAAGGGGATTAGCCTTTTAAATTGAAATCACACATTAGGTGCATGTGAATTAATTAGCTATGGAGTACCTTTCAAAGGGAATTAATTCCTTTGTGACAGAAATCAAACATCTCCTTTACAACAAGTTTTTTTCACTTCGTATTGTTTTTCTCTTTTTGGCTCTTACAACTACTCAAGTACGACTTTTCCTACTTAACACGCCCCACTGGGGCAGAAAAGTAATTTGCAGAGAGACTTGACAATTTATCACACTGCACCAATACAAGCTCTTGCTTACAAAGATCCTACATGAAAAAAATCACACAATTTTGAACTTAAAAACCAGACGGCCTAAATTGCATATTCAGGAACAGCTTAGATCATGGTCATTGTACAAAAATATGGCTATATATACGCAGATTTTAGGCTATATTTTGAAGGAAACGTTGGGGCAATTTGGAACCCCCCTTACTCCTAGAATTTGAAATAACGATGAATTTCTTATGAATTCCATTACAAAACAGTTATTTTATTATCAAGTATTCAGTGCCCAGTATATTATCACTTGGAAAGTGAAGTATTGCAGGTCAAGGGAGTCACAGAATGTGCAGGCACCAACTGCTAAGAATTTAATTATTAACAAGCTTAATCTGTAACACACACCCCTCAAAAACCTCATTTCTTTTCTCTAAAAACACCAAGTTTTGCTTCCACTGAGAACAGTACCTTAGGTACATGTTCTACTCCATTTCTTTTTTCCTCAATGGCCCACAGAGGTTCACTGACCAGTGTGTAAGGCTTTTTGCCTCCCATGTTCTTTCTAATCCATTCCACAGTTCTAACTACATTTTGGAGACCATCAAGAAAGCAGTCTATCTAGACTGTGACAAACAGGTCATGGTAGGTAGTACTAATTTACACTAAAATACACATATGTATTTGAAATTATTTTTGACTAATATCTCATGTCCACAAATATTATTTTTTGTTATTCATTTAGATATAAAATATTAATGGACTTTTATTCACAAGGTAGCTTTACTCTGAGCATCTCCTCCCAGGTAAAGGATGACAGTGAGGAAAAAATCTCCATTCTAATTTATTAAGCCTGATGTGGTTTATAGTTTAAAACAAGAACTTTTAAACTTAATAGAGACTGAGGTTTCAGGATCCATGATCTCTGCCAAGCTATCAGCCCAATAAAAGACCGACTTTACTTCCAGTATTTCCATGTTGCTGCTTCTTTAAATCCACTATCAGTCCCCTGATCTTTCCTGAGCGGGACATTGGTGACCTCACCCTAATATTAACTGAATACCGTTTGAGACAGTGAGCTATCTCACCAGTGCTGCATAAGCAGGAGCTAAATCTTCACTGCAGAAGGCAAAGGTGTCCCCATGGGCATGCTCTTCCAGCTGGGCTAATTCAGCTTTCTCGGCAGGGAGCAAAACGCAAGCGTCAGGCAGGTCTATCATGACCAGTGCCCAAGCTCTTACATTGAGCGTAGGATCCTGACACAATAATGCACCGGGCAGGGTTGACTGAATAGAGCAAGTTGAATGTATGTGAATCCTTCCTACAAAATTCCACAGGAGGAATGAAAACTTGCACCAGGTCACAAAGGTCTTTGGAAAGACAAGTATGATAACGTTTCAAAAAATCCTCAAGTCAAATGCAAAATTTACATTCCAAGTGTGGTAGCAGAAAAGGGAATTGTGTGGTGAGTTTACCAGACAAAGAGAACTGTTAAGAAAGATGACATAGCATTATTACCAAAGTTATAATTCAATTTGGAGATAAGTAAAAATAATCTGACCTGCTTTCTTTTAGCCCTGTTTTTGTAAGTCTGCTTACTGCTAAGAGGTTCCTGGTTTGAAAGAAATCCCTATTTTGACACTTTATCCTAGACTAATGTTACTTTGCCAGTCAGTAGCATTGTTTCTATGACATGCTATGATAAAACGTGTTTGGAACGCATGGATTTTTAAAATAAGAGTAGACAAACATATCCCAAAACTAGTCCCCTTCAAATTCTGAGGAATCCTGAATGCCACACAACTTGACTTTTTCCGAGAGGTATGACTTATGCCGAGGTTGCTGATATGGGATTTAGAAGTCCTGTTTGATTCATGACATAGATACAGATCCCTGATATGGTTCAGTTAGAAGTTATTTAACATCCTCAGTCTCAGTGTCCTATCTGATGAAAGGGAACGATCACACAAGCAAGTTTAAAAACTCCACTGAATATAGTGCAGCACTGAGATAAGTGAGGATGCAAATCAAATAGCTCCTTAGATAGTTTTGTGTTGATTTGTTAGCATTCCTTTTTAGCTAAGTAGACAAATATTTCAAAATCTGATCTTGTACAGGAAAGGAAGCTCTGAACTGCCTTGGTAGTGGTCTTTTGTACTGAAAGCATTTCTAACCTGTCTCCTGGATAATCTGCCTTAGTGTAGTAGAAGCATTGCAGACCGTGTTCCATATTATACTAGGGTAATAGAGACAAGTTTTTTTCTTAAGTGAAAGCAGCACCCAACCTCCAGGAAGCGGTGAAAGACCCATGACTCCACAATAAACTAGCTTTAAAATAGAGAGGTAACAGCTATGTAGCCTTGAACAGGCAAGAGTTGAGTGAAAATACAAGAATTTCTTATTAGCCAAGTTAATATTGTGCAGAGGAAGGTGAATAAATTAATTTTCATTGTGTAAAGCAATGCTTTTCCACAGTGGAAAAATTCCATAGACAGCTGAAGCATCACTTTAAGGACAGCTGATGACAAGAATACCACCATTCTCAGTGGATCCCTATTTATTAAAAATTCAAATAAAATGTGAAGCAGAAGAAGGAAGCATAGAAAAGTTTTAGCATTTAGGAAAAAAGAAAATTGAGATATTCAGGAAAAGTTGGTGTGCTGCTTAATTCAGGAACAGTGAATTAACTCATGCTTATAACAAGAGAAGATGTTTAAAGAAGGCATGGGTAAAATAGGACTATACGCATAGAGAGATAAAAGTAAAAGGGAAATTAAGAAACAATGATGATGGACCCAGTGACCTTTGCTGTTCCAGTAATTACAGTTATTACGTTCCTAAGTTATGCAATTCTGTCATGGTTGTGGCATGTATTCTATGAATAGGACCCTTAGTGTTAAAGTAAATCAGGACTTGTGCTATTTTTGGTTCTAAGCTAATAATTAAACAAACTAAAAAAAACACCCCAACACTCTACATTCAAATCCTTCCCCCATGCTTGAATAATAGAATGAGATACAAGCTGCCAAAAATGGAGATATTCAGACATGAAGCTGCTACTTTGTGCTAAAATCTTCCCTACTTCAGCAGGAGGGTAAGTGATTCAGGCTGGGTATTTAAGAACATAATGTTGCCAAAGCCACTGTTTCAAAAATTAGTTAGGCCTCAGAAAACCCACAGAACCCCACTAGATCAATTTAAAATACGAAATTTTTAAAAAGCATATATTTTGTCAGTTTATTTTCCTTTTTAGATTGTTAAACTTTAGGATATACTTCTGTAAAACTTTCAGTCTTTTCTGTATAAGTAAGGTCTGAGCATCCATGCTAGTGATCCCTCTCCTCCCTTCCTCCTCTGTAGATGAGTTTCTTCCAGAAAAGAGCCAGGATTCTGACACAAGTACAATTTCAGAAATTGAAGCTCTAGACTTCAGATTTTTAAAGACATTTAGGCACCTAAATACGAAGCAAAAATTCTAGTGTGATTTTCTGCCTCTTTAGGCACTTGGATATTTTTAAAAATCTGTCCCCGATGCCTGTTTACTCATATCAGGGATGCTACTGCTACAGTATAAAAGACAAGGAACACATCAGACCAAACAAAATAAATCTGGGTACAAAAGTGTGAACAAAGCCAGGTGGTGTCTGTATTCAGCAGAAGGTGAAAATACTAGGACAGTAATCTCTTTTCTTCTTAATTCCAGTCCAGTCAGTTGTTGGAAGCAATCCTTTAGAAAGCCTGCTGTGAAGAGGCTGCCAGCCTCTGTTGACACAGTCAAGGTTTCTAACTCATGCTGAAGGGTTGCAGGGGGAGAGCAGAACCTATGGCACGCTCTGGGGAAGGACCAAGTCACCATGTAAAGGTCGGGAAGGGCTAGGAGGGTCATCACTCAGACGGCAGGAATAAATTCAGATATTTTAGTTGAAGACAGGACAGATGAGCAGATGCCTCTTCTGCTCTGCTTGCTGCCTCTCTCTGCCCCCCACAGCAGAGAGCTGAAAACATTTTAGTACATCCATTTTACTCTTGACTGGACCACTTATTATTCTTTCTTGACATTGGTTAGTGCATCAAAGTTAGGATCCTGGGATTATGTTAGATTACATAATATAAAATTAATTTTAAATAACAATAAAGTTCATTAGTGATTTTAAGGTAGTAATTAATCTGTATCACAGTGCTGCAACTCCTGCTCTGTTTCAGCCTTGAAGAAAGCTGTGGGTTTCCCATTGCGCCATTGCCACCTCAAACATATGGCAAGATGCCTGAGGCCAAGACTTTACTGGGAGCAGGATTAACTGCCAAAGGAGCACTTTGTCTGAACAGTTACAAAAGCTGGGCTCTGCTGAGTCATGTGTAACACACAAACAACCTCTTTTTCTTACTACAGAGTGTCTTTCTACTATTATTATATATTCTTCCTGCTACATGAAATGGTTTTGAAATCAATGGTGCAGAAGCTCTATTCATTTCAATGGGAACGAGTAAAAGATTGAAAATAGTATGTAGAGCGATATCTGCTCAAACCACTGAAGGAAGATTATCCCATGAGATGAATCAGTAACTCCATTATGTTTTCAGGCCAAGTTCTTATTATACAGTTTCCTGTTATAACTGTAACACAGATTCTCACAGAGTAGATCCAAAGGCTTTACTTCAACACAACTAACTGTTATTTTATATTTACTTTTACCAGTTATTTGCAAAGAAGCTCCCAGACCTGATCCCCCACCAATATCTTTCTCCCTTCCTATCAGCAAATACAGCACTTACTAAAAGCACAGCAGATGCTTTTTCTGTAGAAATTGGATTAGTTAGAGGAATTGACAGTCGTGAGAATTTCCATGTTGACAGAGCTTTTTAGTTTCACATGAATGACAGGGTCTGTGGAACAGGGCCTGTGCATTTAGGTGGGTTGAGAGGTAGAGAGAAAATGGAACAAGCACTTCATTTCTTCTGTTTCCATGCAGTTTAGAAGCATTTTGACTATCTCCAGACCCTGTATTACCCATACAGAGAACTTTTTTAAGCAGCAAGTTTAAAATGCAAACAACATGCTGTATTATTTTTATTACTATTATGCAAAATCCTACTGAAAGACAGCAAACTTTCCATTAATTTCAATTACACCTTTCCATTTACCGTTTTGAAAGTCAGTATGCCATGGCTGACTGCACAGAAAGCAGAGTCTTGTACAGTCATAGAGGCTGGCAATTATATAATGTTACACATTAAACCAATTTCATCAAATACACAGAGTCTTTTAGGTGATAGAAAGATGCTAAGGTAGTCTGAAGCACCAAAAAATGCAACTGTGAAAGCACACGATCATCTGAAGTACCACAGGTGATTTTGCAAAGTTCTACAGTAAATGTTACTGGAATATTGGTATGTGTTCCAAAACCCAGAAAGGTACAAATTCACCTCAGCTGGTAGTCATCTGACACAATATAATTCTTTATTGCTTTGGTTTATCTAGAAGGTACAAAGCACTGCATTTCTGAGAATTCTGTTTTGAAATCAAGCAGTATATCAAAAATGACTGGAGAAAGTTTAATATTTTTGGTAAAAGTTAAATGCAAATTGCCCCACAATGACAATCTGCCTAGAAATTTCATGCCAACATGACATACACCAGCTATGATATTATTCTACTTCCATTGTCACAAGAGATACCGTATAATGTAATGCCATATTGACTGAGTCCTTAGTACAGCAGCATTTACAATGTGTGGCACTGTAAAATAAAAAGGTTGTAAACTTTATACCATGGCATTTTCAAATTGACAGAAGTGACGATTTAAAAGAACTGCTGCAAATATTACAGCTGTCCAAAGACATTCCAGGCAGTGAAACATTAACGTTGGGAGATCGTTTATCTGGATAAAGCTTGACATTAACTTCTTTTGGCTGAAAAAATAAAAACTCTTGAGGTGCTTTTCTGCAAAATGAGATCCAGATTTTCCAAACAGCTCAGCTTTTATCTAGACTTTCAAATAAACTAACCAGATACTAAGAACTCATTGAGGAAAATGTAGGCTGATAGCAAAACAAGACAAGATGCCTACCCCCAAACGATCTTTTAGTCTGCATTAGAAAAACTTAGGAAACAAGTACAGAAGTAGAGATGGTCAGATCTTTAAGAAAAAATATTTATATTGACACTGAAACCTTTCCTAGTATTGACTTTTTTTCAACTCATATTGTTTCTCAGATTCAGACTGGATTCAGATACAGTTTTTGGTATGCCAGATGAACTGGACTGTGCAGCTGCTTGTTGCGGAGAGAAAAAGACTTCACTGAGAGGTTCAAATTAACAATTTATTTGGACTTCACTCAAAGGTCCAATACGCCACTATTGCAAGTTCTTATGGATACAATGGAAGAACGCACTATTGCAATTTAAGGAAAAAGAACAAAAACAATTCACAGAATACACTATTACCACCTAACGAGTGATTCTGAAAAGTGACAAAAACAAACCACCAGCTCGCTAGATGTGAATACCTTAAACGAGTGCACAAATCACGATCTTAGAGCATGCTAGACATCCTATGTATGTTATTAAATCACTTACCCTTTCTCTCAGGTAAGGCCACTCAGTCCTGGGAAGTTACCTTGCGCAGCGTCCTGCACAAGGCGGGGGAAGAATACAGGCCAGCTGTACCTTTGGAAGACTCCCCATTTTGCTCCCCAAAACTTTGGACTTAAATATCCTGTTTCGATGACTGGGCAGGATTGTGCTCGAATGGTTTACACTATCTGGGATGGTTATCTCCAGTGGTTTGATGGCTCCTTAGGTTGCAATGTTTATTTTGTGATGTCTGGTCTCACACTCACTGAATAGTGGTGGGATGTGACTCAGGGCATTTTGTTTGTTAAAGGCACCATTCCGGTTTTGGTTCTGGTTTTGGTTCTTATTGTAATGTAGTGTTGAGACTACCCCGGGCTGAGCCATTTCCACAGCTGCCCCCACATTACCTCTGCATAGATAGGGATCAATAAGCATCTGCCAAGGGGAGATGGAGCTGAGTCGAATGACAACTCCCTGCATCTCACCTTTTGTGTTCTGAAACCAGTTTGGCCAGGTGATCCCCTTCACTGCTAAATACTCTAGGATGAAGATTAGGCTCTGATTTCTATTTTTGCAACAACCACCAAAAAAAAAAAAAAAGGCAGTAAAGGTTAACAAATACTTATCATTTGTCATGAGTAACATTTTTCCATAATTTCTTATTTTAGCCAGCTCTGACTGTGGAACTGCAGGAGAGATGAAAGACAGGGGAAGAAAGGGTTAAAATAGAGGTAGCAGTTCTGCCAAGAACAGCAATCACACCCATGTTTGGGATAAGTAGGGTAATATTCCAATTATACCCACATATTTTCCAACTGAACATTATATTGAGCATGATGGGGTTTAGCTCATGTGCATGCAGCAGGTATAATCCCATTCCAAAACTCACAGGTTACAGGAAATACCCATGACCCAAAACTTCACATTGCAATACATTCTTCCCCGTCTTATCCTTACTTCTATAGGACATCTCTTGATTTCCTATCAAAGAAGCAGATATAATAAACAGCTAAAGCCATTAATAATATATTCTGCTGTTCAGTAAGAGTGCATTGGTAATAGCAGGAAAACAGCTGGGAATGTTCAACTCCTGTGAATGTGGATTTCATCAAGACTTCAGAATTGTTTTCCAGAAGATTTCTTAGCACTGTGTACTGCTCTGTGTGAGAGACGTTTAAGGATAGTGCAGAGGTTTGAGAAGATGCAGATGTACTGAAGGGGCTTAGAAGCAAGAAATCAAAACATTACAATAACTGTAGCACAGTGGTTCCTGTGCAACAAACAAATAATTAAAATGTTTAAGCCAGCATTTTCCAAACCACAGGAGCTGATTAGCTCCTTTTCTCTCCCTAGAGCTGGAAGAGGTCCAAGAAGGAGCAAGTGTATCACTTCCATTCTCTACACAGTAGCATCCTAATTGATATTTGGAGAGTGACAAAGAGGAACGGATTTATTTCAGGAACGGCATAGGAGAAAAATACCTAGGGGAACTTCAGTGCCATTCCTTTGAGCGTGGTGACCGCATCACCATTCTTAGCTTAACAATGAACATGTCATGAAATCTGCTTCCTTGTTCTCTGCACCCCATTCAAATAAGCAACCTCCTCTCTGCCGTAAAGCCTAGACAGAGGCTAACCCTGAGCTGCTGAGATGCATGTAACTCGCAAGACTGGTTCAGCCAAAACACCAAATCCAGACCCAAAATTCCAATCTCACAAGACTAAAAAAAGAGGAAGAAATAAGGTACCTAAGCATTGCTTGAAATAGCCAGTTAATTTTAAAAGAAAAATGCTTGAAATACCAATGCATGCATAGTTTACTCTAGGAAATCAGTGATTTAACAGATTTTTTATTGTTATCTGATGATAATATTTTATTTTCATCACTTACTGTATTTACTGTATAGGACCCCTACAGGATTTAGTATTATAGTTTGTTCAGCTACAGCAAGTGTTATCAAAAGATTTATTTCAAAATACTCTTCTACCATTTAAAGAATTTTAATAGTGCAGTAATTTCTGCACCATGACCTGATTTGGCCATGCAACTGAAACTTGTAAGAGAAAAGTATAACCAGAGTTTGTTGTATATAGTATGGTGACAGCTAAAATTTAACCAGAACTGACTTCGTTAGTTCTGGGTACATTTAAAAGAAGCTGGCCAACCGACAGGACATATATATTTATGCCCTTTGACTAGTTGGTGTTGCTATCTTGAACGTCTTCTACTTAAAAAAAGAAGCTTTTTCTGGGAGGAGATTAAAATGTTGCCACACAATGATGAACAATTGAAATGATGGCATTTTTCCCAGAAAGTGGAATTATTTAAGGATTCGCCCAACCAAAGGACAAATAAATTATTTGCAAAATCTTTCTGAAAACCTCAATTTGATCAAAAATCTCAGGATTCTGTTTTTCCTTGGTAAATGACACATTTTAAAATGAGAAGCAAAGCTCTATTTGTCAAAATCTGAATGAGTGACTGCACTTAAAATGTTTAAAAAATGTGAAAATGTGGAGGCAATACAGCTAATGAACCATGCAAAAGCATTTGACAGATCTCAGTTACTTACTGCTGTTTCTTTTGAAGAAAAAACAGAGGTGTTGTCAGGACTCATATACTTGAATAATACTGGTATTTGTATAGATTTCCCTTTGCATTTCTCAAGCTGTGTTTTATTTTTAAATCTAATTTTATAGAAAAAGATTTTCATTATCAAGTTTCTTGGGTTAATATCTAATTAGATACTGTGGAAGAAGTCACGGTATAGACATTACTTCATGTGACCAACTCATCCCATACACCGTAGTATTATGCATTCATACTATCTTATGTAACTTGCATAATTACCTCCAGAATTGTGAGTTAAACATTAGAGCTTTTAAGAGGTTGTGTCAGTTTTCTTTAAAATTAAATTCTAGCAAGAGTACTTGATCAAAATGTTTCTGAGTAAGAATAATGAGGCAAAATTAAGATGGCACCCAAATAGGGTTAAAGAAATGGTATGAAACAAGAAGCAGGAGTGTTCCTTGACAACATCCACTGAGGAAGCAAGTCCCACCTTCATAAAATTAAATAATTTAGTTAAATTACTTATTTTAATTTTATTATTAAATAATATAGTTGATGTATAACACTTAGGATAGGAACAGTACAAGAACACTATTATGTACGAACGTTGCAGTTCAACAATTACACAGAACATTTTTGCTATTAGTTCTTTAGGATTTTTAACTGGAAGTGTTTTTGTTGAACTGCATCATGAACAAGACAGCACTAAACTGCATGAAATAAAAACATTCATTAAAACTTCATGGAAACATTGCAAAAAGCATAGCAAACAGGCATGGAAATGTAACAGCTGTAGTAAAACTGTGAAGTCCACTAAATGCAAGTCCTGAGGCTTGTATTACTGATTCACCCAAAAACTTTGAGTACAAGCATCACACATGAGGATACTACGTGATATAATTGCCCTCTGAGAGTCTCTGAAAGTATTACAATAGATTTACTGGACCAATACACACGTCATAGTTACACTTATTTAATTTCCCAAGTGAGCTCTAGCAAAGCATACTTATTTGAATAACACTGACAACTTGGAGCTCTAAAAGCTTAAGAGTCATGCAGCAATTTACCTGGGAAACTTAGTTAAAACGAGTGATTAGAATTTATAGTCAAAACAGTACTGCAGCCAGTTCTGATAGGTCGTGAAGGTGTATTGCATTCTGCTTTGGGCTCAGATTTGGTAAAATAAGGAAGCATGCGCATTGGCCTATTCTTATGCAGGTCAGTAGTTAGAATTACAGAATAATTCAGTCTGGAATGACCTTCAGAGGTCCAACCCTGTGCTTAAAGAAGGGTGAACTTAAATCCTGTTGCTCAGGACCTTGTCCAGATTTTGAGTTACCTCCACAGTGGAGATTCCACAACTCCTCTGGGCATCCTCTTAAAGTACATCCCAAACAGTGACATTTTTTTCCTAACCAGAATATGTCATGTTCCAATTTCTGCACGTTACCTCTTGTTCTGTCATTTTTCTCCCCTGAAGAGTCTGTCTCCACCTTCTCTCCACGCTCCCATCAGGGAGTTGAAGACCTCCTCATGGTCTTTTCTTCCTAAGGCTGAACAAACACATTCCCTCAGGCTGTCCTCACAGTACATGTGCTCTAGGCGTCTGATCACTTTGGTGGCCCTCCACTGGACTCACTCCACTATGTCAACACCTTTTGCGTACTGGGGAGGCTCAAACTCTACATGGGCCAGCTGTACTTGCCAAAGTGTGAAGCAGAGAGGAATAACCACTTTTAAAACCTGTTTTAAAACACTGCACCTGTCAGACATTTGCAGCGAAGGCTTTTGCCACCAGGCCTATGGTGCCTACTGAACAAGTGAGTTGGTGAAGTGGCTGCAGTAGTTTTTGCCTTCCATCAGAGAGTGACAGAATGAGGAGGGGGAAAAAAACCCCATCAAACTAACAAAAAACTCAAGGTCTGACTTCTGAAAGAGATTCCCTTACAGGAAAACTGGAGGGTCAGAGCTAAAACTACTCCTCAGCTCTGACACCTGGGGCGGAATTCATTTTCCTAAACACAGGCATCTCCTACCATTTTGGACACCTTCCTGGGCCTGGCAGATAGACACAAGGCTTAAAAGACCTTTGCCTTTCCAGAGAGGCAGCTGGAGGCGAGGCAGGAAACCCTCAATGTCAGAAATGGTGTCTGCAGTGGCCACCTGTGGTTACTGCAGGTCAGTGTGGACTCAGGGTGGCCGCACAGACCCACCCACTGAGGACCACTCTGACTTGTACCGTGTTCAGCAACTACAGCTGCTGTGGGGCAGGTTTACCTTTAGCACATTCACAGTGCATGGACCTGGTGTTGAACGTGGACAGCTTATTACGTGAACTCCAAGCAAAGATACGTGAGAAACTCATCAGTTGTATAAATGGCATAAAAAGCACAAACCCACAATTCCCTGGTTACAGCAAACATCACAGATACTCAGTCTCACAGAAGAGAGAAAAAGGTGGGGAATGCCTCAGTCCGGTTGTAGTTTCTTTCCTCTTGCCCTGAAAGGGCTGGTATAACAAGGAGACTTCTCAGCTCGGGAATTCAGTTATCTCAGCTGACTCCACTGCACCAAGCCAGATCTGCGCATCTTGCACATTTAGCCATTGTTTCAGAATCACATCATGAAGACAGTAGCTCATAAGCACCTTTGACATTTGCCTTTCACAGTAATGTATGTACTCTGACTATTTGAGTTGCTATTTTTTATGCTGCTTTAAATGACAGTAGTATCAGAACTGTGCTCTGAATACATCAATTTACAAAAAGAATCTTACTTCAGTAAAATGAAGACTTAGGAAGAGCTTATGGTAATCTAAAAATAGTTATTTATTCTATATATTTATTCTGTGTAACTTATTGTTTATGCTCAGTTTAATAAACAGTTTACAAAGGATGACTAATGCCAAATAGTTCAGACAGTAAGATGTCTCACAAACTACACATTCCTGAATAAAGCTCCTCCTGTTAAAAAGCTAAGCAATGAGTATAAACTCACAGACAAAAAATAAAAATCCACCCCTTTTCCTCCACCTCCAACCAAGTAGCTATATCTGAGCAACTAATCAATAACCTGAGAATGGAATACAAAAAAGTCACAAAGATAGTATACACAGATGAGAGAAGAAAAAGCATATTACATACTTATCTGATTACCACATGAATAACAGTTTCACAAGTATATCTCAAGGGAACCATTTGCATTTTTAAAGTCTTAATCCCTTTTGTACAGTACCTACACTGATTTTTTTTGGTTTCACAAAAAATTAATAATTTGTGAGCATTTTAATTTTAGAGCTTCAGTCACTTTGAAAAAGACTTTCAATGAGCATACATCACTTCCTGAATATATATTTAGGATAGTAAAAACTAAGAGGAAGATGCATCACAATGCAGAAGGCAGGAATGTGTAACTATCCACAATTAACAATGCAGCCCATAATGGGTATTAAGCAACCACAGTGCACTGATCACTCTTGGAGAGACACACAGGTGTTCTAAAGGCACTGAATCATAGACGGTTCTATATAAATGTTGGAAGTCTGGTAGACTTCATGTGTATTTCTTAATCCAGCAAGCATTCCTGCAGCAACAGTCTCACCAGTCCATACCTCTGTCCAGAAGGGATTTATTAATAAATAGTGATTTGCAGTAAGCTAGGAACACTTGCTAAATGTAACTATCTGTTTAGGTGAACCTGCAGACATTTTAGTTTCCCTGTCAGGATCATATTCAGACTCAGCATCTTTTTAAAACAAAACATTCGTGAGGGCCACAAGACCACTAAAAAAAGGCAAGGATCAATGAAACTCCTCAGTGTCACTCACTTCACTTCCTAAGTTAATAGGTTTATTAAAAACTCTTCCATCTGAACAGTTGTCTCTCTGAGGTTTCCAGTAATTACTGAGTCACATCATATTAGAGTTTACGAAATGCTTAGGAAGGGATTTTAAAACTTCATTAATCTCCTGGTCCCGTCTTTGCCATTTTACAGAAACGTTTAGGGGCTGGCAGTCTCCAATAAAATAGCGAACTCTGAAACTGCAGCAAGTTACACTTGCTAAATCTATCTCGTCCTTTACATTTTGTAACATGCTGGAACACAATAATGAAAAAGCAGTTAGATAAATTGCATTTAATCTAATAAGCGTGCAGTCCATTCTAATCCTTAAGGAAATTCAGCACGGTACGCTGACAGAGCTGCCTTCCAGGACAACTGAACACCAGTTGGAGAGAAAAATGTATTCTTGAGCTCGAACTCGGATCTGGGACCAAGCTGCTGTCAGAGCAGTGAAAAAACAGGGGGCATTACTCCTGGCTTTTTTCTTCCTGTCTCAACTATTTGTTCCTGTTATCAACAAAATGCCTCCAACATACTTAAGTGGTGCATACAGAGAAGCACATGGACGCAAAATGTGCGAAGAATCCCTTCTCCCTCTCTCCGCCCATTACAGGGGAACTAATACCAGCAATAAATCCAGTGTATCTTTGTCTGCTATATGTCTCCTGAACTACTGGGCAAGAATGCATTTTCTTTTTTCCTTTCCTTCCAATCCAAATCTGAGATTCAGACAAGATACAGCCGTATGTTTGCAAATGCACACTGCGTAAAAGCTGAGCAGCAGAGTTAGCAACAAAATACATGAGTTATTCCTAGCCCAATGCATTATTCCAAAACTAACATTTTTCCTCTCTTTCCTCCACATAAAATGGACATAGTCAACTTTTAGCCATGAATGAGTTACAAACATCATCAAATGGACAGATTAGACTGCTATTCTCTAAACAGATGCACTTACAAACTCTACTGACCTTTGACAGGGAAATTGATTTCGCTAAGCCACCATTTACTATGCTTCTTGTGCTTATCGACACAATAAAGCTGCAATTTGCCTCCTAGAGTTTTGTCACTAACTGCAGCAGAATGTCAAGCTGCAGGTTCGTGGTCAATGAGCTCAAGCCCATCCGCCTCTTGCTTTGTTACAGTAGCTGTAAATCTTGCTGTACGGAGCTTGAGGAAATGCATTTTGTTGAACCTAAATAGTGGGAAATTAGTCAAGCACATAACACTTCCCAAAGAGCAGCGATTTCAGGCAAGTAAAGTGAAACAAATATTTTGAAACATTGCTCAAACCACTGAAAGTTAGAATGACTGCTGGCAGTAACTGCATCTGTATGGAAAATGTATACAGCTGTTCTTTTTTCTGCTGAAAGAACCTTCCATTTTCTTTGCAAACGTAGAGTGGTTTTGGCTTTCCTGCCACACAAACAGCCCTTTTTTGTATTTATGATCCTTATTCAGTCAAATACTGGCAAAAAGAGCAGTGAGACAAGAGCAGAAGATCAAATGTTAAATTGACTTGGTACGAGGCTGCTTGACCTCTCCTCCCTTATGGCTCTGTCTTTTTGCTTGATGCTATCCCATACCTCTCCTATACCAGCTTTTGTCTTCCAAGAATTTCCAGTGATCCCACAGATATTCCCACTAACACCTGACAATATTGACCTCAAACTCAGACCCCTTTCCAGTGACTGTTCAGTTCCAGTTCAGCTGCCAACTTCTCTATTGCTTCCTTAGGCCCCTGCAACTATTTTTAACATTAAAGAAATAAATGAACATGGGCAGGAACATTGCAACTTTAGGTATGCTAGTACCAGATATCATCCTTTGTTAGTTACATTTGTTTTACTTTTTCCTGAAGTGTTGCTCATTCTATTCTTTAAACATTATAACAGACAAATTAGATCTGCACAGTGAACTTCGGTCTCTCGGCTTCCTGTGCTCTTTTGTTCTCCAATTCATCTGCCTCAGAGTTCTCTACCAGCACCCGTCACCATAGAAACTGAGCACGTTTCAGTGATTATGTTTGGTGTATTATATAAAAATTCAGATATAGTAAGAAAGCTTTACGAAAGATTTGTAGGTGGGCCTCAAAGATGATCAGCATCTGAAAACCCATTCTGCGTACCATCACCTCCGGTTTGCCAGCTACCGGGATTTAGTTAAGCCCAACTGGCACGGTAAAGGGAGATCTGCTGCAGCAGCTTAACCTGCTGGTCACTCAGAAGATTGAGATCAGAGACATGAGAAGTGACTAGGAGCCAGGAGCTGGATCAGAACACAAAGTGGGATGTGTATCAGACCCCTACCTGCTCTTGAAGAAACTGTAGCATCCGGATGAAGGGAGTTGCATTTGTCAAAATGAGTAGCGCTAGGACTGTCATCAGCATGCTGGCAATCCTAAAAAAAAGGTATTTTCTTTGTGGCCGCCCAAGCAGTATTGCAATTGTTACTGTTGTCACCATTGCTCTCATTATGAAAATGGATCTTAGCCATTACAATGCAGCACTATCTCCTCTTAGTTATCTTACCTTAGTTATCAGCAGCTCATTGTTGCTAATACTGAAGCTCTTCAAAGGTCAGGCAGACTGTGCTGGCATTCAGACTCTCTATCTACAGCCAGGAGGCTACTGACTTTTTTGGTGGTCTCCATGTTACAGCTTCAGCTTAGCAAGGTGTTTAGGCACACGCTTGACTAAGCAGATGACTAATACCACCAACTTCAGGCTCTTCAATGAAAAAAAGCCACAAGAGACCCAGCTCTGCTACTCTTACCAACCTGCCAGAAGTATTTGCTTGCTGAGAATCACAGCGTAACAATAAAATAAATACTAATGCAAATATTAACTGTGCAATCAGGTCCCAGGTATGCAAAAGAATTGCATGGATGGGCAATTACATCTGCTCTCCCAGGACCCTGATGCTGCGCATAGGTGCTGCATTCCTGCAACTTGCCAAAAGCTGTAGGAGTAACACAGCTGCTCATATATTTCAGCTTAACAAAACAGATAATCTCAAGACTATTATTAAAATAATTTGAAGTGGATGCAAAAGCAATCCTTAATTAATGGGAATGATTCAGTGTGTACTTTCGTGGAATACCAGTCTATACTTATTTTTGAACTATAAGAGGAAAAATGTCAGAATTGAGAAGTATGTTGCTTAATTCACCTTGTATGGAATATATTACTTAGAACAATAGGAAGATGGAGATGAAAAAATACATCTAAATAGGAATATATGTCAATGTTTTCTGGTCAGGCACATGAAACTCCCTCAGTTTGGCACAACAGGTGTAGGAACACCAAGCTGATTTTTTATAAGTAGTAGATGATTCCACATGGGACGTTTAACCTTTTCTGGAAATACTTTGTGTTGCACTAACAGCTTAGTTATTTTTTAATATCTTTTCTACACAGCCATTTTTCCTGAGGCCACTGTTGTGTGAGCCAAGAAAAAGCTTCATAAGCATTAAGTAAAACCAGATGAAATAAAAAAAAAGAAAGTATTTTTTGCTCATCTACTAATTCCCAATGAGTTAAACAGAAGTTCCATTTCACATGGGATGGTACTTATGTCGTCAGTAATTCACTGACCCAGAATTTGCCCTCATCTGAGTTCCCTCTTTTCCACTGTGTAAATGAGAGCAGTCCAGCTTTGGCTGAATGAAAGTAGGAAATATTATTCTAAGCACTATATTGAAAGAGTTAAACAGAGGGGGAAAAGATAATATTTTAGTGCAGAATCCAAATTATACTAAGGTAAACACGTCCTGTTTGTGAGCATTAAACATGTATATGAAATTTGATAGGTAATTAGTCACAGTACACATATGCTAAATATTTTACAAAATAAAATATCTCAAGTAGTTAGACATTTTGATCATTCATATTAGTGAAAGAAGTTAATGTTCTAAGCAGCTGATTTTAAATATCTGTCTGCAAGGAAGAAGGTACTTTAGATATACATTGAAAAATTATCCCACCACACCATAAAACAACAAGCCCTGGGTGCAAAATACAGCTAGATCAGCATCTGACATCCATTTTCTACTGGCACAAAGACTTGACAAGATTTAGGGCAATGAAAAATGATAGCCAGCATGTGCACTTAACACACAGTGCTCAACAGAATACACCATGATATTTACCGCAACAAAAGCAGCTTTGGAATGGTAAAGACTAAGGATGTCTTTTCTGGTAGCAGTAGGAAAAAGGGCTGAAGAGCTCCCACAAACATCCACGGGAGAGCCTTCCTATGGCTCCCACAGGAGGAGAACTGAGCCCAAGCTCAGTCAAAGCAGCCTTTCCTCAGTCATTCCCAGAGGCAGCACAGGCTGGACTGGGAAAGGCAAGGCACAAACAGCGGCAGGGTAATGGCAACCCCAGCGTAAAGGAGAAAGGACGACACTGACAAAAGCTAGTGAGGACTCAGCTGTAGCTATTGCTCTCCCATTTGTAGTGGGTCAGACTCCTGGAGTGTTGTGCACAGTCCCAGCTATCGCTCGTGCCTCTCCTGGGAACATGGGGTTGGTATCAACAGTCAGAGCTGTGCGCTCTAATCCCTTAGGCTGCTTTTCCAAAAGAGAGGTGAGGCAATAACTGGGGAACTGCCCACCCTTCCTTCCTTCTGGAGGTGGAGGAAGCAGAAGGTAGAGTCTCTCCTCCTCTTTTGCTTTCCTTGTGTCCCGCATTCTCCAGTTTGTGAGACGGGATGAGGGGAAGGCAGTTTCAACTTAAATTGGACCTTACACTGAAACCCAATGCGACTGTCAGTGAACACAAAACCAAATTCCCTCTAACAGAGTAAGCAGGCTTCAGATGCCTGTTTGAGTGCAACAAGCCCCCAAATCTGCCTGCAGGAGTTAGCACTGCAGAAGTTACAGCGATGTGGACTCCAGTCCACCACCACAAACTACTGCAACCTTTGAGGCAGATAAAACCAGTTTGTTTAAGTATCATGGATATCTAGTGGATAAAAAAAATTTTAAAATTTCCTTTGATTAATACTTCAAATTGGATGCCATATATTTGGTGTAAAAATTGAGGCAAAAATATTGGATGTTGTAGCATCACCTTTCCAAATACAACCAACTGTAAAGTATTTTTAGCAATTCAGAACAACAGACATGGAGGTTTACAACAGATCTGTATCCCTTAGTGCTATTGCTATTGTAACCTTAAAAAACTTTCCTAAAACTACCTGTTTCATCCTACTCAGCACCTGACAACTATTCCTTTCCCCTCTTTTTTTCCTTTAGTTTCACTTAGAAGTAAACTGTATTGGCAATATCATTACAGGTAATCAGCAGTTCTGATCTCTGCTTTAAAGATGCAAGATCTTTTGCAGAGAAATTAATCAGCATGAAGCAGGCATCAAAAACTATTTGGGCAATATGCAGAAGATGGACAGCTGAGAGACTAACTTTTCTATGTTACAAATGGGTGATTACAGGGCCTGAAAAAGGAGCAAGAGAAAGTAAAAAAATCAGAGCAGGATGAAGACTACATTGTAGAGAGCCTCAGGCTCTTTTTCTCTGTATAAGGGAAGACGGTGTGTAGGTCACTACACAGGACTCAGGTAGGAAATGAGCTCCCTAACTTCTGAAAAAGAGAGAGAAATGAAAAGAATGGAGCTGCAGGGCACTGATTTTGGGTGCTGGCAATGCAAATCACCTATAAATTAAATGAGGCTGAATTTCCTGTAATGACATGGAGAACCTTTTGCATTACGGATCAGGAGACAGAGGGAAGCACAGGGCACAATTCCACTGTACAGCCCAAAGCAGAATAAAGCAGCTAGAGTAAGTTTATTGATCTAAAGAGAAAGATAAAGCAATAGGTGTAGATCGGAACGTTTCTCTTTGTTAGTGTCATGATTCCAACACATTTACTGACCATCCAACTTAGAAACTGTCTTCATTATTGCTGTAACACCATTCTACTTACAATCATTACTCACTTTGACACAGTGCACTCTAGATGCACAAAACACAAGGAAATATAAAGATCACTTCCATGCAGTTTAACAGCCTTTTCATTTGTCTGCCTAATGTGAGGGACTGATTCTCCATTCTTGCTGATGGAGAGAAGGAACAGTAAGTCTGTATTGCTGAGCAGCAGTACATTTGGCACTTGATGTTAGAAAGCATGATGTAACAGAGGTATTGATGAGTCCCTCTGGGTTTAGAAATCTTTTAGAACCCCCCTTTTTTTGTGTGTAACAGCTTAAAACACAATCTAGTCACTCACACAGACATTTTATCAGCATTTGCTGAGTTTAAGTGCAAGTCCACCTGCGACAGCATTTTGCTGCCAAGGATACCCGTATCATAAGATTCGCTAGACAGAAGACAAAAGAATAGTTACCAAAGGGCAATGTCAGTGTTTCCTGAGCAATAAAACTCAGTCTCATCAATAACCTGCACCCAGAGCCCCCAAAACTCTCCCAAGAAGCAAATGAAAAATCATTGGCTGTTGAATCAAGGCTTGATAGGATTGCCAGAGAGCACTGCAAAGTAGAGAAGCTAAACAAAATCAGATGTGGTTCACAATTACACAAGGATGAGCAGAGCTCACTGGGGCTAGGCTGATTTCCTGCTGTCTTCCTTATCATAGCAGGATTCTCATCACAAAAAATAACCTCATTAGATAGAGCTCTGCAAAAGAAAAAAAAAATTGATCCCACAAAGGAAAGCAAAATTCTATTTATTTTTTAGAAGGAAAAAGACCCAACAAAGCAAAATAAAACAATGATAGCATGATAGGCTCAGTCCTGCAGGTATTTTGTATAAAAACTTCTGATGCTATGCAGTACATAAAGCACCCATGGGAACACACAGCATGTACCAGAAAACGAAAAATGAAATGACAAAATAGCGTAAGTGAAAGACAGGAAGCAGTGCTGGAAGTGCAGTTCTTGTGGACACCTTCTGATTGGACTTTTACTGAGGCCAAAACCAGGTCCAAAGTTAGCGTGTCACCTACAGTCTCATTTTTCCCTGTGCTGAACACTGCAGTGGTACATCACTGATCAAAGTGGAGGTTCAGTTTCTGCCACTAAAAGATAACTGATTAGCACAGAGACAAATGCAACAGGAGGCTGCCACTCCCCTAACCCGTGAGTCTTTAGAATGTAAATATGCACCAGCTGGCGAGTGCTTGGTTGGGGCCTATCAGGAAAGGAATGGCTCTACCATCAATATATATGATTTTGTATTGCCATTACTGTACTATGCTGTATTAGCTATTGTAGTATTGTCTGAACTATGGAGCACAACAGATGAATTATAACTGATACAGATGTAATTCCATAAATAATTTTCACTTCAGAGGCAGAGTAGACCTGCGCTTGTCCTCATTGCTTTCCCCTCTCCCCTCTGTTGCTTTAAAAAAAAAGAAAAAAGTAAACCTGATAATTTCATGGCCCATTTTACTGTGTAGACCCACGAACAGTTGCATCCGTGTGACTGAGTGGATGGTAAACTGCATCAATGACAACCAAGAGTCTGAGGAAGAGCAGGAGCATCTGAAATAGGCTTTGGTGGCAATACTGCTTGCAAGAAAACATACCAAAGATGTAAGCAGAATGTTACTTTATCTTTTTTCTTTCTACTGATACGAATTATAATAGAAGTGAAAAGATGAACAGGTGAGAACCTCCAACTATGCCAAAATCCAAGCATTTGATCAACGTCAACAAAGATGACTGAGGGACTGGAGCATCTCCCTTATGAGGAAAGGCTGAGAGAGCTGGGACTCTGTAGCCTGGAGAAGAGAAGGCTGAGGGGAGACCGTATGAATGTTTACAAGCATCTAAAGGGTGGGTTGAAGGAGGATGGAGCCAGGCTCTTTGCAATAGTTCCCAGTGACAGGACTAGGACTAGGACAGGAAGTTCCGTTCAAATACACGGAAAAACTTCTTTACGGTGAGGGTGACAGAGCACTGGGACAGGCTGCCCAGGGAGGGTGTGGAGTCCCCTTCTCTGGAGACTTTCAAGACCCGTCTGGATGCAGTCCTGAGTGATGTGCTCTGGGCAATCCTGCTTTAGCAGGGGAGTTGGACTAGATGATCTCTAGAGATCCCTTCCAACTCTGAAGATTCCGTGATTCCGTGAAAATGAACCGGGGGAAAGAGGCAATTAGACTGCTCGTGCATTAACTGTGACAACATGTTAATCTTGACACACAGCTCAGGGTGAATAAACAAGTGCAAAGAACCTAGATGTGAATATAGCTACAGAAAGAAACACTTAAGAAAACTGCCACATATATCAATTAACTGTTTGCTCAGAAAATATTTATTTCCCACCAAGCCCTCCAGAAGCTCAGTTTGGATCTCAAAACAGGTATAGGAGAGAACTTGCTTTCTCAGAAATTGACCTGAAACTGGAACATTTTGTTTCAGAAGTTCTGTGTAGGCTGAATAAACTTTTTTGAGTGACACTGAGGACCAGTATTAGAATTACTACAAGTGCTGAAGTTTCTGGTTGCTAAGATGCACTGACCTCTCTCGGGGAGCACACTGATTATCTGATGTATCGTTCAGAAAAGCAAGAATGCAAAACACAGCCATTTGGAAATTAATATACAGTCCTTTCAGTGGAGGAGTTTCAGATTTAAGTGGCTATAGCCCACTAGGTAAACGTCATCCTCAAACAGGCATCAAAACCAAATCTGAGGAAATTTGTTATTTATTTCTGTCTCCTTTAAAATTTAAGGTCTTGGTAATTCATGTTGGTTGTAAGTCTTCTACCACCACTTATGATAACTATGCTTGGCAACTAATAGCATTTGGGGAGCAGTTTGTGCACATTCTGTATCAATGTTATGAAATTTGTAAAGCAGATGGAGTCTTTCTGCTACTGCAACTTAAACACCCCTGTGGCTCGTATTTGTCAAATACACACATTGCACAAACACCCTGATTGCCTCTGTCGTCAAAGAAATCAATAGTATCCTGAGACCTCAGCAGGAGCCCTTCTCAGTCTTTCATAGTGTGTCATATTTCTGCGACCGAGGCATACAAATAGAAGACGCTCACAGAGTCACTGGCCAGGCTATCCAGCATCCTATGGATGAACACTTTTGCTCGATAGAAGATTTGTCAAGGAACATTTTCAATAGTAGCATCATATGAATAAACAGATGAAACACTGTGCTTTTACTGTAAATTTGGGTAGCTGAGCAAATGAGACAAAGGTCCAATGGGCGACTGTATCACCATTTTATATGCCACAGCTGTGTGGCTTCTTAATAGCTCTGCTCTCCACAGTAGAGCTTAAGATTTCCCAGTTGAGTTTACTGCTATATTTAACTAACTAAATATAGAGAATACTTGACTCAAATTCGTAGAGTGCCAGTGCACTATTTCTCACAAGATACCCATGCTAGCAAATACAATTTATGCCCTGGAATAATGCCGTGTGATGTGTCTGGGTATGTAACCCCAGAACTGCCCTTGGGGTTCTCCCCTTGCGGCCAGCAACATGCCGAGGGATGCTGAGGCAGGGACAGGATGTTTCACTGTCCCTTCAGATACCCCCAGCCACCGTCACCAGGGAGACTCTTGTTCTATTAAGTGAAATTTCCCTAATCTAATTCTAGTAATGACGTTTCCAACATTTCTAATTGTATAATTATCCACTAGACTAGTGACAGGGGAGGCTTATTGTTAATTGGATGGTAGCTTTTGATGGATTTTTAAAATTTTGATTAATATTTCTCACTATAGTAAATGTAAGTTTACTGAAGTAGTTGGATTTTCCTTCCTTGCAGAGCTGAGTGTTCTGCCTCCTTAACTCCATCTCCTAGAGATCGCTAGTAGATGTTTTGTGTTTGCCCTTTTCGGGGGGAAGACCAGGCAAACTGCTCTGCTTTATGTGTCACCTTTGGGATGCAACAAGACAGACTGGCCAGGGAGGTAACTTCTGTTCCTTGCTAATCTTGAGAAAAGAGTTTGTTCCTTTGCCTTGCTTGGGTTGCAATAGAGCACAGAAAGGAGCAACAGATGGGCTCCTTATAGTTCTCATATATGTTATCACTGCTGTACGCTTTCTTTTACACAAGGAGATCAAAGTAAGTCACTGGGACAAGTATCAGCACAACTTACCAATCGCATTGAACTTCACATTTGATTTTTTTTTAATGTTTAATGCTTTAACAATTTATTTTAACTAAAAAAAATTAATATTTTAGTATGGGCTTTAGGTCTGATTTGTGACATATTCTGGCTAAACATGGGTCCATGAGAAGAACTTCCATTTTGGAGAGTGGAAGGCAGACTGTACCTTTCATGGGATTTCATGTCATCCAAATATCACACAGCAATGGCCATTGTGCATCTGTTTTAGAAAGCATTTGCTTGAGTTAAGCCTGGGACTTGACTCAGATAAGAATGTGGTATCAGAATATATGACAAAATGACAAAAAAATACAAGAAATACCCTTAATGTGTTTTTTATACTTTTCATAATTCAACAGATGTAAAAGAGAGGCAGTCATAAAAAAACATACAGCCATTAATCCAAGCATCTAAGCATAAAACATTCTGCAAACAAATCTTTAGCTCTCACAATACTGTTCCTCCTGTCCATCCATTTGTCCAATAAAGAAGGGAAACTGCTTTATAACTAGAAAAACAACTGTCATACTGTAGGCTGTTATATTGTTATTTCTTTGTAAAAGTCCAACTACGTGAGAGCATTTGTAGAGTTAAGTTATATACCAAAAGATAACCTGAACATAACTCAAGGAGTAAGTTCTGCTAGAAATTGGAAAAAGCAATATCTACTTAGACAACAAAACACTACTACATAACTAAGGGCAGGATATTTACTCTTAGGAGCACAGAGCTTGAGGGTTTCCAGGACACTTGGAGAGAGTGGTGACAGAGCAGCGCTGAAGTTGAAGGAGAGATGAGGAGTGCAAACACACTGCAGATAAATCCCTCTCCCACAGAATAATTGCCTTATCAAAACTGTGAATCAACCTCTGACTACTGGCACAGCCTAAGTATCTATTTTTTTTGATGTTCCTACTTTCTTGGTATTCATCTCGGGAAAACTGATAACATTTCTCCCTACCTGTGAAACAAGGTAATTTTTCTAAAAATAATGTGAAATCCACCAAACTTTTTTCCTAACTCCACTCATATACCCCAGGGAACTACTACTCAAGATATGCCTGTATGTACTTTGATACTAAGATACATCTCTCCAACATACAATATATATTTCTCAATAACAGACTTCAAAAGAGCAGCAGGGCTTTCCTCTCCTTCCAACCTGTACTACTACGGTAACTTTTAGGTAGTCACTGAACAGGTGAGGATGGCTCATAGTTTCCTGATCTGGTCAAGTACTTCTTCAGGAAGCACTTATGAATTATTTAGCACTGGTTTAAAAATTAAAACATCTTTGCTTTTTTAGAATAGGAGATATCTGACGCTAGTATGCCACTTACAAGTAGGAGCTGAAGCAGAGATGAAGTAGATGCACTTATGGAGGAGATCACAACTTTCACTGCAGTAGCTGCCAAGCAGGGGAAATGGCACTGGCAGATCATTCACTGCTGGGAGGACTGGGGCCATAACCCACTTGTTAGCCCATTAGCACTTCTTAGGTAGCACTTTGTGTCTCGTGTTTTCATCTTCACAGCTTCACCTACCCCTGTATAGAAGTCATCAATAAACGACTGGGAAGGCTACTAGGTTTGCAAAACTAAGATGCTTTTCTCCTCTTCTGGTAGGAGAAGAAAAGATTCACCAGTAGCAAAGGTCAGTCATCTGGGGCACTTCTTGCTTTTAAGCAGCAAGTATTTTCACATCATTCCACCCAAGTACATAAAGCAGCTGCCAGACTTAAGCAATTAAGCTTCATTTCGGAAGTAGTTAAGTGGTTCAGAAGGAAAAAGGTTTTCTGAAGGAGCGCATGTGCTGCTGCAGGAACATGCACGCAGACTATCATGCAAAGGAGAATGGTTGCAATCTGTCTATTTTTAACACGGGACCTTTCTTTGACATGTAGTAAAGAGAAATTAGATAAATAGATTTCAAAGAAAACAAATGTAAGATAAATCAGTGGAAGAATAAAGAGGAAGGATACCCTAGCAAGTTTATAAACTGCCTGTTCCAAAATGGAATCAAACTGTTGTACTATCTTTAAATCTGGTTTGGTTTGAGCATGTTGCCACCATCCTGCCCCTCTGCAGTCTGTGAATAAGACTAAAAATCTACACTTCCTCACTCTCTCTTTTTCTGACAGTCAAGAGGTTTTGTTTTTTACTTAAAAAAGGCAGCATATCGTCTAATGCTGAATCTTAATAAATACTTTGTTAGAAAAAAATTAACTAAGTTTGACACTGAAAAGATATTTTCCTTTTCAGGACTCTTATAAATTCTCTATCCTCTCATAGTCCATCCTATCCCTAAAGGATAATGTATCAGACAGAAGGATACGGAAAACAAGAGAGAGTTATACTAATGGAGAGAGATGCTCAGTTATCCAAACAGGGTGGCTGCCTGTCTCCAAGATGTTCACTTTAAGAAATTCTAAGAAATCTCTAAGAAGGAGATTATATAAATTTCAGTACTTACTGTTGCCAAAAAACATCAAACACTGACATAAAAGAGCAGGTATAGGGCAAATTTCAGTGTTTCTGAAATGCATCTTTCACATACAATTGTTTTGTATTTATTTATACTTCGAGATGGCTGTCCCATTTACTTAGATACGTGCCAAGCCCCATGAAATGCTTTTCTGCTGTGTCAATTTATATGCTAATGTCAAGTTAATCCCAGTTCACCATGTCCCTTCATACATGCTGTCAATCATCTTCATGATGTTTTTCTCAGCTTGCTACATCATGCATACCTGTACCTATCAACTAATATCAAAGGAGTGTAAGGGCTGTGTATCCCTACTGGTGAAAAGGTGTACAGGAATAATCTTTCTTTTTCTAGAGAATACAGATTAATTATTTAAATATTCAAATGTATTTATAAATACAAACCACTTTTTTTTCAATATGTTATTATGTTTGGGCAGCAGCATTTCAAAACTACAAGCAACAGGAGAAAAAAGGGTTATCTCACTAAGAATCACATTTTTTTTATCAGGGCATGATGCTGCACATAGATGCAGGGCTCTCTTATCTTTTGGGTTACGAGGATTTAGCATTCCACATGAAGCTTCTCCTTAGAGCTTTCTCCTTAGATGGACTATTCTGAGACTTTATTCTGCTATCATTATATTAATTATGAGTAAAGTCAAATTCTAGAAAGAATGTAGGTTTTACACAACGTATATTAATCAGGAGAGGGGACTTTAGTCACACACTGACATATCAAGCTTCATAACCAAGATTACCACCAATCTTAGATGAAGGAACACTGTGCTAGAACACAGCCGTGGAATTCCAAAGAATATATCTTTTCAGTTTGGTTAGGACCAAGTGATGTATACAAGCGAGCATAATAATATGAGCCTAAGAGCCTTTCCCAATGGAAAGACTCAGAAAACACCTCCCCCATATAGCCACTCCGCCCACTAAGAAAAATAAAAAAATCTTGTTTAGCATATCTTTTTCGTCATTCTGTAATATTTCTGTATATAGTATCAAGAATCAAGGCTGCTGCTTTTTCCTTTACAACACCAGCTTAGAAACTCATCTCAGTTCAAGATAACACTCTAAAGCAATATGCGTAAGTGACTCCTCTCGGGTGATACAAGAGATACAAGAATTGACAAAGGACCTGTTCAAGCTGTTACATGGGAATTGATGCCTAGCTATACCAAATGAGAGAAGCATGGTCCAGAATGAATGTGAGAACAGAATTTAAAATTCCTTAGGCTGCTGCCCATGAGGTGAGCCCACTCAGTGTGAGCACCAAGCAGATTGTGTCAGAAGAGTCTATGCTTCAGTGTTCAGCAGTCTCAGGTGGAAAATGGAAATTTCACACCATTTCATTAGTTACGAAGGCAGTAAACCGAATCTTGCCCTCTAGCATCCTGGTTAATATGGAGTAACCATAGAAGTCAACAGAACTGAACCTGGTACTGGAGATAGGAGTATTTGGCCCTGATATCTTTAGAAGAACCTCAATGACCAGAAGGGGCTCAGACAGAAAAACTCTGTTTTGGTGTGTGGGGGGGGTGGGTGGGCAGTGGGGATGGGGAGGGCACTAATCAGTGAGCCTTCTTAATTTCAGAATATTTCTTTCCTGGAATAATTTTTCAGGGGTTTTGTTTCTTTGTTTTTCACCTTACGCAGAAGCAAACTCCCTATCTCCTCCAAGCCCCAACCTTTCCTTAATTTTCTGCAGTGGGCCAGGCAATACAATAAAAATGGACAAAGTCTTTTTGCATTATTTTAGGTACAGTTGAGTATAGGGCAGAAGAGCTACACTTTTTCCTCAATATGCCTTCTTGCCGTAAGAGAAGGAATCCGTGCCATCTCCATGTCCAATAGGCCAGGGTAAGCAGCAGTGACAGGGGAGTCAGAGCATTTACCCAGAATTAAAGCTGATTCAGAACTTCCGGGCACGTACATATGTTTTCACTGAAAATTAAGACGTACTCTAACATAGTTTGTCCTCTTTTAACTTCAGCAAATTATAGGTTTTATGGGGGAACATTTTCCAAGGAGCAAGTGAGTTGTGCCGATGAATCTCAATTATTTGCTAATGAGATGTGTAATTCCTAAGTACCACTTTGAAAATGTACCTCATACTGTTTGAATGTATCCTTGTGATCTCTAAGGGTGAGGCAATTTCCCTGAACCTTGAAATGAGCTGGTAGAAGGAATCGGTACTTCATGCTTTCTGGGAAAAACCTAAATCACATGGAGCTGTATCAAAGTAGCAACTGGTGTGGGCAGGGAATGATTATAATGGTGTGAGGCTGAAAACTTTATTTTAGACTCCTGCGTAATTGCAACAAGACGAGAATCTCACTGTCATCAGGCTGAGAAGAGGCAAAAGTGAATGTGCTGCCATTTATTTATTTTTAAATGGAACGGACAGTTCAGAAATTGAATGTCTGTGCACAGCTGGCAAAGTACGGCCAGAAAAATAATCAAAGAAAGAAAGGGAAGGGAAGGGGAGAGGGGGAACAAGGGACAGAGACAAAGAAAGAGAGAGAAAAAGGGGAAGATTACAAGTAAAATCACCACAATGGAAATGCGGCCTCAAAATACAGGAGTACTAATGTGGAAGATGCACGACTTCATAAAAGATAACTAAAAGAACTAGAAATAGAATCAAACAAAAATAACGTCTTATTATTAAGCAATCTGACAGTAATTATTACTTTGCTTATTGGTTAAGTGGGTTTGCATAGTAAATATAGTTTTATACATAAAATAAATTGAAATATTTTGGCTTGGTAATATTAGAAAAAGACAGTAACATCTGAAGCTGAATTTGGCTGCTATGCACTTCACCCAAAGTGTCTTCTCTTCCGATGCGTCACTGCAGTTAAAACAGCATGCCCCGAAAAAGTAGCAAACACAGGAAAAGTGAGAGGTCTAATAATTAATAGCAGTGATGTAGTTACACAAGTCTGTTTCTTTAGTAAGAATTAAAATGTCACTTGGAACAAAGGCTTTGCAACAGACTGTTTAAACAAATTAAATCAGTTGAAATAAGAGTGCTTAGAATGAACCTTCTGAAGGTAAGTGTTAGTGGGTAACCGTATGTGGCTAGAACAATTTCTTCAGTATCTGCATTATCCCAAGCAATTTTCTTTGGAAGTTACCCTGGATCAGTTTTGCAGAACCATCAAGAGAGATTTTGGGAAGTGACGATCAAGTATCAGCAGATCTGAAGTTATTTTGGGGGCAAGGCCAAGATATCCGAAGGAATCTCTCTCTCTATAATCACAGCTTCCTTTTAGACTTTGATACCAGCATCACCATATGTCAGTGTCATGTGTGAGACCCCACTAAAAATTGGTCTAGAGCACTTTAACTCTCTTAGAGAAACAGAATTGCTGGGAATCTTCTCTCCTCTAATTCACATTAGTCCAAGTCTGCCCACACAGTAAAATTAAGTAATGATATATTTTTAAAATACATGAAAAGAAAAAAAAAAATTAGTTGCACTTGTTGTGAATTTGGAGGTGATAAATGCAGTAGATTAAAGTGAAAATACATTTATCCTCTTCTGTTTTCCATTTGCTAGCTGTTCTCATACACGTAACTTACCCCACAGAAATCTTCAAAAACAAATTCATGCATGTTTTCTCACATTACACTTTTAAAAACAAACAACTGTCTGTAGGGTTAGCTCTTTCCCTAGGGCTAATTAAGAGTTAAACTACTGTGAGAAGTTACCTTCGTAAATTATAGCTATTGTATGCTATTAAATGTCAATTACTGGGGTAAGTTGATTCCTACTGCATATTTATTAAGATTAATTTACAAGGTGTATTGAAGGAAGTATTGAACATTTAAAAAATGTTAATAGATACAATTACTAATAAATCATCCTGATGACAAAAAAAAAATCCCTCCTGCTCTTCAGTAAGACCATGAAGCTCATTAATTCTTTCAAATGAAACTATGACTGTTCTGTCAGACACAGAATTAGTGTTTTTCAGCTATTGCACTGAAACAGAACGGTCCCAACTGCACAGGGATGCTGCATAGTATCAGTGTGGTAATTTTCAATACATATAAAGTGCTGTGGAGTCTCTTGCCTCTGGCTGGCTGCCATTTCTGCCTGCATTTGGTGATATCTTGCTGCCTTCATAATTCCCAATTCACATTTCTGTAGCTGGGGAGACCGGCCTGAAGGGATGCAGAAGGAAGCGCCTCTAGAAGTTAGCTGACAAGTAATGGTTTAGGAAATTCTAATGTCAAAGTTGAAAAATTATTTTCTAAGTCCTTTGTCAGAGTAGGTTTTCAGTATTTATTCAATTTACACATGGTAACTTGAGGACACAGATGACACTGCCATTTTGCCATTTACAAGCAACCCCCCAACACCTACAGTAGCTGTTCGGTTGAAAATGCAATGTCAGGGAGCTAGTTTTTTCATATGTTTGTTCATTTTTTTCTTCTTTTATTGCTATGACCTTTAAAAATAATTATTTGTGTGGTTTTCATTTGATCCCTCGTGAGTTGCCCTCTCATCTGTTGTTCTTTCCTTCCTATTTCCTTCTAAACCTGTACACAACATTATCAGTGGGTGCATTCCTCTGATTTTTCTGTTGGCCTTCCCTTGAAACATATTTTCCTAACATTTGGTTCTCTATTAGCCTATGTACCTGAAAACACTAGCAACATGATTAATCAGCTACTGATCTTTTTCTCCTGCTCCCTTTATTAAAACATTTCGAAGACTATTCTCTGCTGCCCTGGTGACTCCTCTGCAGCTCGGAGCTGGCAGCTCTAGTTGTTTTTCCTAGGGTAATTCATCTTCTTGCGTTCTATGCACAGTTACTAACAAATCAATCAAACTCCTACATTTGAATTTAGTAGAGGCCTCGGACGGCAGGCTACACTATTTCAACTTCTATCAAAAAGGGACATGTAGAAAAGAGACAGAACTGTTCCCTCATTTTGTTTGAATGGAAACAGCGATTTATTTAAGCCTACAACTGCCTGTAAATCAGAGGCATACTTCAAAGAAATAGCACAATCTCTTTGGTATAGTAATACTTAAATTTACCATTAAATTTTTTGGAGGGTCTGTATATAAAGATGAATCCCTGGGATGAAAGCATGATGATGATGATAAAGCTGTTAGAGATTAATTGGTTATAAACATGGATACAATTAGGGAGTATGCAGACTAACAGCACATTATGTAAATATGGAAAACAATTCTATTTTAGGTGAGATTATTATTGTAGGTAACAGAATATGTTTCCTTTCTTTTCATCAGTCATGTCAAAGTAGCAGAGAATTTGACATATTTCACTATAATATTAGGACACTAGCATTAAGAAACCATTAAATAAAAATATTTCTCTGAGGTATTAATTAGAGAGGCTTTGGTTTATGCTCATAAACCTTTTCACATTCTTTTTCTTAGAAAGGTCATTCATAAAGACCTGAATGTTTGCAATTCTGGGTGCAAAAAACTTTAGCTAATGGGAAAAAGAAACTAAATGAAAAAAAAAGAAATAAAATGGCATTTTTCATCAGCTCTTATATGATACGTCTTCAAATATACAGTGTGTGGGAGAAATAAATGCAATTCTCCCCTGCCTCCTATCAGCTATTTGTAAGGACAAAAAATATGATCTCTGACAAACACAGGAGCCTTTTGCTCTTTACAGGCATTCCCAATGTCCCCAGCAGGTGCGGAGAACCTGCATTTCCCTCCTTCCCCACAGCAGCCACTGGAGCGGGTCAGCCAGGCAGGGACAGAGGACGCAGTGTACGTGCAATGAACCTGAAAAGGACTGGGGTGCCTCTCCTCTAGAGCCTTGCAAAAGACCTCCTGCGGTTCCTTTGCAGCAATGCCTTTTTGCCCAGAGTTGCACTGCATGGCTTTCTTTTCTGCCATTCTTCTCTTGTTACTCCTTTTAAAAAGAAGTGGAGGAAGGAAATTGGGTAAAATGTGGATTCACACCACTGCAACAGGCGCAATACTTGTTACTGTGACTCTGACCCCATCAAAATAGCTCTCACACTCATGTTCTTGTGTACGCTAGTTGAAGAAAAAGCCCAGCTGGCTCCCTTCCCACTCAGCCACCCTGTCTTTGCATCACTGAAACAATTTGCTATAGCACGCTGAATCACCCTCCCAACACACAGGGTGTGCCGCAAGCGCTTCCTCCTCTTCATAGCCTTGAACAGACCTTCTACCACTGCTGTCCTTGTGGTGGGACACAAGGATCCAAGCAGCTCTGGACTCCTGTAGCCCAGGGCTAGGATGCACCTGGTAATCCCCTACATTTCCTCTGGCTCTGGGGAGCAGAGTTCCGCCAAAATGAAACACACTCATCTGCTGGTCCGTCTCAGCCCTCCTGGGCTTTCCCATGGGCTGCTATGTGCCTCAAGGACTGAGTTCACATCCAACCATCCATCTAAACACAGCTATACTGCTAACTGCACGTTAGCCCATGCTGTGTCTGAAAATTAGTCCTGTAGGCCTCTGAAAGAAAAGCCATTCTGATTTAGAAGATGCCAGTGAAAATATACTGAGAACGTTTGTATAGTGTATAAATAAAACCCACTTGCCATGGTTCACTTCATTCACAAGAGAGAATCTCATCCCTGGTGCATAATCTTTGGTGCCTTTTCACACTAAGTAACAGGAGAGCAGAGACGACCTTTGACTGAGCTGCCTACAAAGTGCAGCATTCAGCCATTCGGTGGTGCTTCTCTCTGTCTTACAGTAACTAATCTACAAGCGTGATAGCACATCCCATAGCAACTACATGCACGACATGTAAGTCTAGCTGTAAACAACCTCTGCTACCACCACACTGTGTCCACAACAAAGGAGCGCTACGTTAGCTCCAGAAAAGTAATGAAGTTTAATGATCCAATTATGCCTTTGTCTTTAATGAAATATAGAAACAGGTTTTTATACAAGTAGAGTACTTTCTCACATAAGCATTGTTTGGAAAAGAGATGATAATAAGTAAACCAAGAAAACTAGATTCAGAAAGTCAGCTTCTAGTTTAGAATATTCTCCATTCTTGCTGATTATTGTCATTATTTGTTTCTAGTAACAATGGGGTCCTGACATGCCCTCTCACAGCTTTTCAAGTAGTAAAATTTGATTTGAAATATTTAGTTTCTTTCATATTTGTCTTTTTCATTCTCTGCTGGGAGGAGGCCTGGCTGGTCTGAGGGCTTATGGTATCAGATATTGTCTGTCCCTCCTTGTGTTTCCTTCCTCTGTCAATTTAATATATTCCGTCCTGCTAGCTACTATGAATCAGGAGCTCAATTAGGTTGGAAAGGAATCCAAACTGGTGAGCAAGTGGCATTACATAATGACCAGCTACGGCTGGAGTCTGGGTTACTGTTGTTATTGAGCTCTATAGGTAATAAATGTTTTCTTATTATGTGTAATACCCTTGTCTGTGTAGCAAGCAACAGTCTACGCTATGGCTGCTTATAAGCATATAGATCAAAGACATTCTTCTCACTCATGTATAAATGTATGTATGTGTGCCTATAAGCAGTAAGGCTGCATCCTTCCTGCTTCATCAACCAGCTTGGCACAGTGGGGTTCCTGGAACAGAGACAGGGTCTGGTTTTGAATGTGTAAGCAACAATAATTGCCAAGATTACCTTTTTATTATCCTCATTATCTTAGTCACATGCAGAGTTTTTTGCAAGCAGCCTTTTGTTTGTGAGGAAATAGAAGTGATTGGGCAGCTGAGAATTATGGGAGAAGGTATAAGATAAGGCTTGGTGCTTATAAAAAATCAAAATGAAGCCTCTGCTTATGAAACAGATCAGCCACAAGTCTGGTGTCTGTTTGTGACAACTGAATTAGAAACATTTTTCAAACAGTTCATTCCTACATAAAGGCTAAACTTGCAAAGGTCAGCAGAATGCTGAATTATTTCCTATTAAGGCTTCAGTTGCTGAAGGATGCTTTTCCAGTGCAACTGGATTTTCAAAAGATTATGCAAGTTTGCTTATATGATTTTTTTTCTGCTTATGCATTTGCCAAGAGAATATGTTCTGCACTTTGGGGTTGTTTTAGAGATAGTAGCTGCAAGACAGAAAAATTCTGGATACATATTATTGTTCAGTAATGACTGAATATGCATCCCTTTGTTGTTGTTTGCTACCAGAAAAAAACCCACAACAGTTATAACTGAGATAACAAAGTAATGAGAGCAGATTATGCTTTGTGCTTGGAAGGGGTTTGAAATTTCAGAATTTGGTTTACTTCTGGTTTGGATGAAAACTAAGTATTTTGGCACTGTCTGCAAAAAGCCAGTCCAGCACTGAAGCCCTGGCTGTCCTGCACCTCACTGGATGGGACACAGCTGTGGAGCTGGGCAGCCAAATGCCAAGGGGCTGCAAACTGGGAAACCAAAATCCCAGCGCCACATTGGCACACCAGGAAAGCTGCCCAACAGCCAAGAGCTGGAGCCGTCTCCCTGGCAGCTCGTCAGATGTGCTGCAGAAGATGAGGGAGTTGGTGAGCAGCTCTGAGCTTTCGCTTCCTCAACTGGGCAGGCAGCAGAGGTGCTTGGCGGATAAGCTGACAGAGACTGATATAACTTTGAAAACCTGTCCATTTTGCATTAGCCTTTGGTTAAAACCAAATTGCCCCTGGGTAATGCTTTGATCTTCACAAAGCAGCATTCTCCAGTCAAAGCATTTCTGACCAGCTTTAGCTCCAAATCACAAATTCCACAAGAACTGGATGCCTGTCTCCATCAAAATCCTTCACAAATCCACTCTTCTGAGAGCATCACATTCTTGGGATGCAGGCCTGATGCCATGGGCTTTAATGTGTTCAGGATTAGAGCCCAATGGATTTCATACTAAGAACAACCAAGAGATAAACAGCAGCATTCTTTAAGACTCTTTTTAAAATAGTCCGTTTCTGAAGACTTGGGACATGAGAAAAACATATTTACATGAATATACAATATTTACATTTTTAGGCTTCATTTTATCCTTCTTGAAGAACAAAAAAATTACTAATGATTTATGCTATTTAGAGTGGGGAAAAAAACATGAATAACAAATGTCATTAATGTCAGCAGCAATTATAATTGAATTGCCCACAGTACATCCGTACTGGGACTGGTGCTGTTCAACACCTTCATCAATGACACAGGCAGTGGGATCAAGTGCACCCTCAGCAAGTTTGCCGACGACACTAAGCTGAGTGGTGCGGTCGATGTGCCAGAGGGATGGGATGTCATCCAGAGGGACCTGGACGAGCTAGAGAGGTGGGCCCGAGCAAACCTTATGAAGTTCAACAAGGCCAAGTGCAAGGTCCTATGCTTGGGTCGGGACAATCCTCGTTATCAATACAGGCTGGGGGATGATGTGATAGAGAGCAGCCCTGTGGAAAAGGACTTGGGGGTACTCGTGCATGAAAAGCTGGACATGAGCCAACAATGTGCGCTTGCAGCCCAGAAGGCCAATCACATCCTGGGCTGCATCAAAAGAAGCATGGCCAGCAGATCCAGAGAGGTGATTCTCCCCCTCTACTCTGCTCTCGTGAGACCCCACCTGGAGTACTGTGTCCAGCTCCGGAGCCCTCAGCACAAGAAGGACATGGACCTGTTGGAGCAGGTCCAGAGGAGGGCCATGAAGATGATCAAAGGGCTGGAGAACCTCTCCTACGAAGACAGGCTGAGAGAGCTGGCGTTGTTCAGCCTGGAGAAGAGAAGGCTCCGGGGGAGACCTTATAGCGGCCTTCCAGCCCCCCGAAGGGGGCCTATAAGAAAGCCAGGGAGGGGCTGTTTGCAAGGGGATGTAGCGATAGGATGAGGGGCAATGGCTTTAAACTAGAGCAGGGTAGGTTTAGATTAGACATTAGGATGAAGTTCTCTGCAATGAGGATGGTGAGACACTGGCACAGGTTGCCCAGAGAGGTGGTGGAGGCCCTGTCCCTGGAGACATTCAAGGCCAGGCTTGATGAGGCTCTGAGCAACCTGATCTAGTTGAAGATGTCCCTGCTTACTGCAGGGGGCTTGGACTAGATGACCTTTAAAGGTCCCTTCCAACCCAACAGATTCTAAGATTCTATGATGCTATTCTATGATTTATTTCTGCTTATTTTTCCCCTCACTGATACTACTATGGGGAAAACATAAATTCACAACTGAATTTGATATAATTTTACATAGCTAGAATTAAGACTCAATATTTTACTTACACAAGGGTCATGATACTTGTATTTAGTTGACATTCAATAGCTGTTCCAATTGTATGTTGTTTTGAAATCAGAACAATTCATTTGAGACTCATCAGTGTCGAGCCAGGGACCTGAAGTTTTACTACGGGCCTGCAGGTCTTTGCACAGACTCTTTCAGGTGTTTTGGAAAATAAAAGTGAATTTAGAATTTAACAAATCATAAATTATAGTCCTTTGTATTTGCTCAGAGTTTTTCCTTTTATTAACACTTCTACCTTTGGTGCTTTAAAAAACAAAAGAAATCATACCCTGAATCCACGATTCGACTGGCTTGTTCTTGAGAGGGTAGCCAACCTTCCCAAGCAACCACTAATTTTACCTTAATCTTTCCAATCTTTCTTCTCTTAATCCTTTCTATGTGTGTTTTTAATTCTTTCTGTGACTATAACATTCATAGAGTATTTACAGCTGTATTCCACCAACAGTATTTACAGCTGTATTCTGCCAAAGCTAAATTTTCAAGATTTCCTATATATAAGCCTAGTAGCATAATATTCTAGCACAGTAAACCAGCCACTGGGACAGGCAACTTGCATACGTCTACTCTATCGATTAACCAAGGGTCAAAGAAAGCTGGCCTTTCTTACATGGCCAAAACTCCTATGAGTTTTACTTAGAAAACTTTACCCTTTTTCTAGAGTAAGTATATCACGCTTTCTTCCTAAAACCGAAGTGGCCATAGTTTATTTCAAATTACTTTATAAAAGTGTCATTCTCCTCATGTTGTAGTTACAGATAAGATACGTAGAATATCAACGCTGTCTAGCAACCACAGCGGGCAAAGTAACAATGGACTTCAGCAACCACAGCCTTCAATCCTTTCTTCTACTGATAGTATTGCTCTCATGTAAAATCCATTACACTGTCAAAACAGAGATTTTCTTATGAACCAGGCACAGATACAATCACTGGCTACAATATATCAACACATTTAAACATGTTTAGTGTTACACAGATACAAACATAGAAGTGGGTGGTTGCCTGGTTCACATATAACTGCTGCTAATGTACAATAATTGCCGAAACTTTACAGGTTTAAGCACACCTCTCTCAATTCTGTTTTTGGAAACAATCACAACAATAACATACAAAAGCAATATAATGTTTTAGATTATTAACAGGCACTGGTACTTACAGCTATGTACAGCTATATCATTTCGTGCTGTTGATACTGGCTCTGATATTGCTTCATTGAATTCTACCTAAAAATAGGTATGAACTAAAGGTATTCGGAGGAGGCTATATGAAAATGTTATAACATGTTTTCTAGTGCCTCATGCACATCTTGGCTATTTCCCTGCATAATCAGTTTGCGTGGTTGAAAGCTGAACTGCAAAGGGCTGAATCCTGAAAACAGCAATTCCTGTAAGCAGTATTGCTGAAACCTGGGGTTTCTCTAAACCCCACTGCAAACAATGAAAATGATCCACCATCTGGGATTAGACTGAGGGTATGTAGTCTTTATTCAGAAAAAGATGTAGGTGCCTGTATGGTGTCATTGTGTGGGATGGCTTTAGATGTTTAATATGTTGTGCTCAAGCACTTTTTATCAAATGGGTCCCATATGGAAAATAACATATTATGGGTGAAAGCCTGCTCTTGTCCCTTCCTGCCTCCAACATGAATAATGTGTCTGTGTGCACGACGTGGTTATGTGTAGTACCTGATCTAGCTGGGAACAGGCTGGCTTGGCTTTACGAGCACCAGTGCTGGGCTCGCCAGACACAGCTGTCCCTGCTGAGATATCTGTATGCTGAGGCCCTTCTAACTCAAATATACTCCTGCCCAGAGCTGAGAATTCTCAGGGTCAGATTTAAAATCCAAAAATACTGCTTTTTTCCCCTCTTTATACTGTTTGTGTTATCCTGTTATACACTAGACAACATCAGTGGCTGAGCAACGTGGCTCCCCGAGCAGACTGGTATAAAATGAACAAAAAGTCAGCAACCTTGCTGCTAGCAGAATAACTCACTCATTACAAACCACAACACCTGTTTTCACCTTCGCTCCACAGAAAAGCCTCATATTTTAATATCCTGAAACATAGTATATATAGTTGACTTGCAAAAACATACTTCTGGAATAGAGGTGTTTATTTCATTGTCTCTTTCTCAACTTCGGGCTTAAGTGATGCTGTCTTTAACTAAGCAAAATCTCGCAAGCCTTTGTTTTAAATGCGCAGTAGGAAGTCCAAGTATCAGTATGAGCAAGCATCATTCTCTAAGGAAACCTTACTAGGAAGTGACAATAGATAACATTCTAAAACAAACAGATGCTCATATACATCTACAAGACAGAGTGCCTACAACATCAAAACTGTCCCCCACTTATATTCCCTTTATCATAATAAAGGTCAGGTTCTTTCACCAATCTCCAGTCAAGTGGACTGATGCATGTATAATAAATTACAGAAATGCCCTTTGTGCCTCTATTATTTTGTGAAAAGCAATAGCTAAGCAAAGGGCGCTCATCCACCCATGAGGAAAAAAAAAAACACCAACATAACAGAAAAAATCTTTATTCTCTTCTTATTGAATTTCAAAAAGAAGAGACAGAAAAGTGCTATTACATTTTTTAGCCCGGCCAAGGCCAAACAGATTCATAATTGGCAGTTAAGCACATACTTATCTGCCTTCTGGGTCTGTCTCCAATCCAAAGACTGAAAGATCTTGCAATTTATTTCAATAAATGCAGTAACTGTTGACACACAGAGGAGGCATTCTTATGGTATTTGTACATGGGACAAAAGTTTCAGAGTTGTACAGCTTTCTCCATCTTACCCTGATTGCAGGCAAACCACAGAATTTTGCTACCTCTTGGGAACTTGGGAAGCCAAGTTTCTTCCATGGCAAACATGTAAATAAAACCCTAATAAAAAGATGGAGAGAAGCTGGACACACTTCTAGTTTCCAGGTTCTGTGTGGCTATTGCAACATTAATATCCATAACATTCAATGAAATATGTACAGTGTGTAAGCGCGTAATCTTTTTTTTTCCTACAATTTTCTGCAAGATTTAGGATTAATGAGCATTCAGTTCTGTTGCCCTATTCTGTGTCTGTGTATATAATGTTCTCTACTTTTTATATTCAGTTGCTCACTTTAAATTGCAAGGACAACTGCTATTTAACAAATGGCAAACTCTCTTTCAAAGTTTTTTTTTGGTTTATTTGGGGTTTTTTGACATGAATTCACCTAAGCACTAGAGGATATAATGAATCATTAGCGGTTCTCTGTGGATATAAGTGATTCTCCCAGATACGGAATTTAACCAAAAAGATCTTGGGGCTGAAATCAAATGGGGAGGTTACTTGTCCGTATACCTTCTGTGCATTAAGAACACAAGTTCTAATATAGGCATCTGAGTTGCTAGCTACCAAATTATATTGTGTGTGGATTGTACTGGATGTGGAAGGGCTCAATACCAAATGTGCTGTATTAGAATGGCAGAGCCTTCTGTCATGCAGACATTATTGCTTTCGGTTTGCTTATAAAGTTTTGTCTAACTTGATTTTTGTTTCCAACTATTTGATAAAACAAGGCTGGATGATATCATCATACATTTCAACCATTTATTCCCATTGGATCTGAAACATTCCTGCTAAGCTGCCTCATGATAATACCTAATTTTCTAACCATACGTGAATCCATTCTGCCAGGCCAGTGCAATGTGCAAACGCTAGCTGCCGTAAAGTCTGTATAGACCAGTTAATCAAAATGAAAAAACGTTGCTGTATTATAACAATTCTCCATCTGCAAATGCAAATAACACTAGCAGAAGTATATGAAGTGTTTCCAAAAAATATACTACATTGCAAGTCTTTTGGCGATTTCACTGTGAGTACTCAAGGCCATCGTCATGTAGTCATGAACTGAGGTACTGGACCCCGAGTCCACTACTACTGTTTAACTAAGTGTCTACTTGTTTTCTCCTTGGAAAGAGAGCGCAAGAGAGGTAGGTTACTTTACCAATCAAGCAAAGGGATCACTTCATCTATCAGCAAGAACCACCCTTGGGTGAAACATGATAGTTGCTTAATAGGTCATAGAAATATTACATAAAAGATAAGAACATGGTCCAAAAATCCATAGATAGAGAAGGGAAGATGATGTTATTGCTATGTCATTTATCTTCAATTATACTGGAAAGGAAGCATTAACCACAGCATTTCTGTCTGTAAATACATAATTTCCTGAAGTAGCATTGATTAAAGTTGGAGGTGAAATATAATAAAGACAAAGGGAAACAAATTTACAGCATATTGAGTTTCTGTGGCAAGTTTGAGTAATGATCCATTATTGTAAACAGAGATTATTTACAGTAACACACTGTGAGAAGCAATAGTTCTGACAGAATTAATACAAGGATATAGCCTTTGGTCACAGAGGAAGTTCACAGGCATCCAAATATCAGAGCTTCCAGCAGGCCCCCCTTGGGGCAGGGACCATGCCTTTTTCTGCCTGGCAAATTCTTAACCCATCAGGAATGAATAAATAATAATAAGATTGCGTGGGAAAGTTTTCACAATAATCTATGTAACACTGAAAGAGTTCATTGCTTCAGTCAGCTGTGCAGGAAGCTTCTTGCTCACGAGCAACGCCTTCCAGGCAGGTAACAGTTCCGGGAATGAAAACCTGACCCTGTGTCTAGCTCCTGTTGATATTACTGTGCCTAGAATTTCACTCAGTTCTTCCAGGGGCTATTCATTTAAGCTGTCACAGATGAAAGCCCATGGAAAACTGGGGCCCTCAGCACCTAACTGGATTTGACACTAAGGCAGAGAAGGTTGGGACTTTGGCTTCTACAAGTTTTAGAGCACGACGCAACTGAAGGAAGGGTAGGAAGGCTGTTGCCAAAACAGTTTTGCTACCAATGAGAAAAGGACAGCATACAAATCATATGTGTGTGCACCTGGCAGGAGTCCACAAAGCCTTGCTCTTGGAAGACATTCTGAGAAAGCTAAAGAGGCATCCAGCAATTCATTAAAAATAATATATGCAGAGTAATAGATTATAACTAGAAATGTCTGAGAACAGAAGCATCTATTTTACTTTTCCTTTTGGGCTTGTACTTTATTATTGAGATGAAGAACTGCACTGTAAAAGACTAGTGGGTGACAACAGTCCAGCTAATAAGGAGACAGAAACGATAACAAAGATTATAATATAAAGGGACATATATTGTCTCCCCTGTTCAGCCTGCCTTCTGACACATTTTACTTTAGGCAGGTAGCATTGGGCAGGCACTCAAAATCTGTCCTGGGTGTTATTCCCATGCCAAGAAGCACTTGAGTTCAACAGCACTGTTAATTAGCATCATTGCTAAATAAACTGTCCCAGTCCCCCATTCATCATTTTGTATCAGCTAATCATGGTTCTTAAAGGAACTTACATTTGATGTAGTGGCACTGTAACAAATTACTGAAACCCAACACCCTGTATTTCTGTTTGAGTATCAATTTATCAAGAGGGAAAAGGTCCAGTTTTGAAAGGTTTCTGACATTCAGTAAACACATCCAACTTACCCCGCTGAAAAGTAGAGGACTGTGAGACAATAGCTTTTTATTTGGATTCTAACTAAATAAACGAAGTAAGATCCTTACGTCAGAAATGTCAGTCATTACTACATTGCCTCATTTAGGAAAGAGAATACTGCATGAATACAGATACCAGTGAGAGTGGTCATATACCAGTCTCAAAATAATGTTCCTATTGTTTAATGTAAGACAGAACCAGAGGTCAGGGAACTGTCACAGGATAACAACTACCCACCTCTAGGGCACCAGTGCAAACATAACCCATACTTGTTTGCAAGGGACTGCAACTAATTTTTATTCAGTGGCTTTTGTAAAAAGGGTTGTTGATCTCAGTCACTTTCCAGTGACCACATTGTAAAACACAGTTCTGAAAGAGAAGTTGATCTCCTCAGGAAGATCAAAACAGATGAATGGAGTGAGACATTCTCAGTGAGGTATGGGGCTTCTGAGGGAGGTTAGGGCACGCTGGCAATGGGAAGTGCAAATAAACACACTGACATGTGCACTGTCTTGAGGATATAAAAGGTACTATGAATCTAATTCATCAGCACATTTGTAAATTAAACAGTGATAGGGTATCACTACAGACGATACGCTGAATTACTGCAATTCAGTTTCTAAATATTGGCCTAACTCCATTAAAGTAGGTGTTCATAAAATACGTTCAGGCAGAGCTTCGGAAATGTTCTAAATTTGACTGATTCAGCTATTCTTGAAAGTCTCAGTTTCACTGGGAATAAAGTAAAGGCTAGCCTGAGCACTGATTAAAACCTTGTCATAAATAAGGTAGTTTTCAAAATATCAGATCTACATTTTCACACGTTTGCCTCAACTTACAAATTATACAATGCACCAATTTGTAATGAGTCAGAGAGAAGAATGAATAGAACAGTAAGCAGAGACTGTAAAAGAAATAGCCTAGCAGCTGAGAGACTTCATTAATTATTTTTTTTTAAATTCCAAAGAAAAGAAAAGAAACGGTCCAACAAAGAGTTCATGGAGGCCATTTTCTTCACTGTAAACTCACACTGTGGGAATTTATATTATAATCATGAGAGCTGGACACCTTTTATTTTAAATTGACTTAGCAGTAATTAGACGTGAATAATCATCTTCCTCTATTTTCTTGTTGTTATGCCACAGAAGGGTGGCATATGCCTGTAACTTTGTCTTCTCAAACCAGAAAAGTGAAAGTGAGAACAGAGGAGAAAAGAAAGAGGATGGGAAATGTGTTTGGTGTGACCATTCAAGACACAACTATGTCAATGGAAGTACTCCCATTCCTACAGCTTCAGGCTAGCTTGTCATTATCATTCTTCTTCAGAACCAAAAAGTACTGATATATATATTTTTTACCTTCTCAGAGAAGGAGAAGCAACCTGTGTGGTATGTAGAGACAACAGTGTATCTTCCCCCTGCTGTAACAGTCTCCTTAAATGCAGTCATGAAACAGAACAATATAAAATGTTTGTGATGGAACGAGGGACCCAGAAGGCCTTCTCTGGCCACTTTTCCAGCATGGGCGGTATTGGCAGCCAGGACATAAAGGCCCTTCTACGTATGCCTTCAGTGATGGAGAGTGCTGGGTTGGGGTGAGATGGTGCTTGTAATCTGCACTGAGGTAAAGTGAGCAACAGCCCCCAGATAAACTGGCAGGAAGAGGACAGGACTGCTGACACTGTTCTCTCTCTGTCTTTTCTTTTTGGCTACAGCTATGTTTCTGAAGAGACTGTGCTGGCCCCGCACAAGCCTGGGAGTCAGTCCCAGTGGTGGTGCCAGAGGCTGTTCCGGAGCCAGTGCACCTCTGCCTGGGCCAGGGCACCTGCGGTGCCTGGCAGAGACCTCACCTAGCACCAACGATGCGTCTGGACACTGAGACAGAGCAGGGGATGAGGATGGCTCCAGAGCCAGTTATCTTGGCTCTCCAGACATAAGGTGGAGACCAAAGAGTTAGGCTGGAGATATTTTCATGGATCCATATCCTATTCCTGCCTCTCTGAGATAGTACAGACCAGCTGCAGTGCAGATGTTTTTCAGGGAAATGTAGCACAGACAGCTATAAACTTCAAGAGAAGACATGGCTGAAAATGCCACACAGCCAAGTGCTCATTCCCTGCACAGACTATAGGGAGGAGGAAGACACAGAAAAAGGTCTAATTTTGGATAATGTAGAATGGAAATAGGCAATAAAAAAAGAAAAGGCTTTGTGAGAAACCTGGCAAACGGTAAAATTCTCTGGCCGGAAGAACTGCAGGTCTCAGATATACCTCTGACATGGCAGGATGAAAGAGGATGGTGCATAAGCCATGAGCACATGCCCTCGGGACACTGATCTGACATAACGGTCCCAGCTGTAGTACTTGCAGAACTGATAACAACAGTGTTAATGTACATACACACTAAAAAGGAGAAGCGTAGGGCATCTACAGCTCATAGCACAACAGTTCACACAAGCTCACATGCTCAGCCTTACATGAGTAATCCGTTCTGATTTCCACCGCTGGAAAGGTGGAGGCTTTTTCCAGCTTTCCCTTCATGTCAGCTGCGTATCTTGAAGAGTATTCTTGACTAAGCAACTAGCCTATGATAATGTAGCCCATTATGCCTTATTCTCAGAGGAACAGAGTGACCTGTGCCTAGCCTACTGCAGTTATTTTGATAACTGCTTTCAGTAAAGACTATTCAGAAGAAAATATTTGCATTCTGGCTAAAAGGTTGTAATAGGATGGATAATCTCAACTTCTATTCAGGTGGCTGAAGTCTTTTAAAAGCCATTGAAATTTCCTTCTTCAAAGCAATAGGATTTCCTCATTTATTGAAACATATGTTCATTGTTGTCCCTTTAACAGTAGAGTTACCACTCTACAAAGGGCAGTTAAAATGCAAAAATAGAACTAGGTCATCTTTACACTGCACGTCAGTCTATGTGCATGGATGTTATTGATCACAGAAATTACACATAAGAGGTTCTTAAAATAACATGGGGGTTGAGAACAGCAGCTATCCCAGTTGCCTTTTAAGTCTAAAGGTTGAAAATAAAATGGGAACATTACTAAAATGGTAAAAAGGAAAATAATGTTTCTTTTCTACAGGACTTTCTATGCTCTAATTATGGAAAGATTTTCTCTTTCCTCCCTTTCCTCCACTCTCATATCTACTCGGCACTTCCTTCAATAGGTCAGTAAGTACATCATCAATAGAGAGGATCAAATAATGGGAGGATGGAGGAAGTCACCAAGTATACTTTTGAATGACCCTTAAGATTACTTTAGAATAGTAACATTAAATGACATCTGGTAATATGATGTTCATTTCCTTACAAAACTGCAATTTAAAATAAAATAAAAAACCTAGGAATAAGTCCCTTCCCCTAGTAAATACCTGGGTAATAATTCCAGGAAAAAAATGTACAGATATTCTTTTCCTGTTTCTCAGCATAGGTTCTGAAATTCACAATTTTAAGTGCAAAAAGGAAAGTATTTTTTTAAATCTATTTTTCCGTTTTCTCTTTCTTCTTGTTTCTAGTGCCTAAGCATGAAACAAGCAGAGTTATTTCACCTCTTGCTGGAATGTCATCAGTAGCTACACTAGGAAACATTTGTGAGTAATGACAAAGTTACAAACAAGTAACTGGTTTGTGGCCAGTGTCAAGTACGCAGCAAGAGTTACAACCTAAACATCTGCCACACACTGGTAACAATGCCAGGACCAAAAAGACCAGTGAACCCTGTAAACTAACAATGTATGCCTCTTCTCAAATCATAGGGGGTTTTAAGTATGTTTTGTTTCTGGTGAGAATGTCAAGCTCTGTAAATAGGATATATAACTTTTAGTCAGACCCCCTATCTGCAAGGTACCATGAAAACCCCTTTGCTAGGCTGCATGGTTAGAAATTATTTACTTTAAAGAAAATGAGTTGGACACTTATCAGCTTTATATTTACTCTTATAAGATATACTTACTCTGCTTTGTTTGCATTCTTACATTTCAAGGTTCACTTCAGAGGCCTAAAACAAATGAGAAGGGCTAAAAATATGAGAGAAGTTAAGAATATACCATTTTTCCCTCCAAAGATAGCATTTTCTCTTCCAAAAGAAGCTATTTGTCTGATCTTCTGTCCCACCTAATTTTTCCCTGAAACTCTTGTGCATGTATTGAGATAAAACAACATTATCTAAATAGAAAATAATTTGAATCTAGCAATTATTGAAATAACAATGTGAAACACATCATAACTTAGCAGCTAAATGTTAAGTTACTATTCTACATAAAGGGTCAATCCAAATTACTGTGGCTCTTATAAATGCTCACTTATATAAAGCTTGGTGTTGATTAAAAGAACTATATATAGGACTCCAAAATACTTAATTTTTGTTTAATTTTAGTTATTAAAAGCTAACATCTGAAGACTCAACGAATTAAATTGTTCCTTTTAGAAGACAGTGCCTCAGTAGTCACTAAAAAAGGCAAAAGTTTCAAGAAACTAACCAAAATTAGCATCAGAAAAGGGAGCGGTCACACCTGAAGACAGGAAGGGCAGGTTTCAAGAGCACTTGGAAAAATTATAACGTGTTTCTACTTGATGGTCCAGAAGGATTCATCCTGCATACTTAGAGAAATGACTCGAGTCCTCCAAGTGCCATGATCTTTAAGAACTCACCCAAGGGATGAAGTTCTGTAAAACTGTCAAAAACAAAGCTGTGCTGTTGAATCTTAACAGAGGAGAAAGAACACGACTAAAATCAGTTAGTAATCATTTAATTCATTAATTAAGAGACAGGGGAAAGGAAGGGAGGAAGGAATAGAAATCAACAGTTAATTCATCAAACTTCTTAAAGCAGTCAAAACATGGTCATGAATAACAACTAATAAAGATTTGTCAAGAACAAATGGAGCTAAACCAAAGCAATTTCCTTCCATGACAACGTAACAGGTCCTTTGGATGGAGGAAAGATGTAGATATAATAAATCTTGATTTTTAATAAAATTTCAGAGGCTGTTTCTAGAAGGTAGATACAAAATGGTGTAAAAACCGCATTCAGAGAATAGCCCCCAATTATTCATATTTTTTTAAATGGAAGGATATACTGAACACAGTTCTGCAGGGATTTGTTTTGTCTTGAATACTGTGCAATATTTTCATTAATGAGGAGGACGATGGGACAGAGTGTACATACACATATTAAATTTGTGGGCAACACCAAGCTGGAAGGGGCTTCAAATGCCTTGAAGGACAGAATTAGAATTCAAAAGATCCTAAAAAGCTGGAAAAAATGGTGCGAAAAAACCAAGGTGCATCCCTATTAAATGAGATGCAAGGTTCTATGCAAAAGATTAATCTTCTAAACAAACACAGGATAGGAATGAGACAGTAAAAAGCAGTCTGACATAAAAGGATTTCTGGGCTTCAGGGGATCGAAGGCAGAAATGGATCAACACCACCATGCTGATGCCAGAGAAGAAATGGTCTGCTAGGATGCATAAGTAAGTAAAGATCCTGCAAGATATGAGACATACGAGAAGATATGAGATGCCAAACCTCAAGAAATATGTGTTCAGAAAAGCTGGATTTCTGAGACCTTTAATCATTTTGTATAAGACTGAAAGCATTCCTATTCTGTAGTGCAGAGACTTCAACATACATAAAATGCTGCAGCACAAGGGATAGTAATCATCTGCTCCCCATATCCTCGGAGGATAAGAGAACTAATGGACTTAAACTGCCTTAAAGAAAATGTAAAACAGATAATAGGACAAGTTCTCTAATGGTGAGTATACCACTAGAATAGCATTAGAACTGGACCAGATTGTGCAGGTAGGATGCGGAGCACTTCACTGGAGGCTTTTTAAAAACATGACTAACATCTATCAAGAGTACAGGTCATCCTTCCTGAGAGAAGTATGGGATAAATGAGATAATCTTTTGAAAAGCCAGTCATTCGTGTTTTCTGTGATTCTATGCAACATGCATGCTACTCCGTAATCAGTAAATTTTGTTCACTACTATTCTGAGAGATAACAAATTATGCCTATTTCTCTGGGAACACAATTCTAATTCTTCACTGACCTTCTGAGTTCTTTCTCTGGGTTTTTGCTTACTTAACACAGACTAACAAAACAAAAATGTCACTGACATCAGTAAGACTTGCATATGCAGATCAGGAAAGAAGGGATTCATAACTGGATATTATAGCTTCATGGTGGCACACCGATATATTTTCATCTCTAGATAGATTCTAAAAGAACAAACTACATTATGCTAGAAAGGAAAAAGCACACACTCTTCGCTATTGCTGGGTCTGGTATATCATGTCTGCCTTAAACCTTCAATAGCCTTTGCCCGTGAACAACGTGAGAATCCCGCAGGTAATTTGTTACCCACAAGCTACAGGCAGGAGACCACTAAGTTACTGCTTAGACATAACAGTAAATAACAAAGACATGAAGTCGGTAACATGTTTGCTTTTATAATTTTTATACTGTCTAGGCTTTTCCTTCTAAACATTTGGTATATTGGGACAACTAATAGACAAACTAGTGGAATGCCTGAAGTAAGGGAATTTTTAATATATTCAAGCTAGATAAAAATTTACACTTATTGGTCATCAATAACCATTACGGTAAGAGAAAACAGTAAACAAGGCATATAAACATTTAGAAGTAATACTAAATATTATAATGAGAGGGACATTCCCATGAAGTAAAAGTATATTAATTGTTGGAAGAAAAGTAATTTCATTGAAGGACAAAACAGGCAAAACAAAGCATCTAAGCTGGCTGGTACATCTTAGAAGACTCTTTTTATTTCTATGAAAAGGTACAGTAGTGTTTGATTTGTAGAACAACTGATACCTTATGGGAAAGTGTAAAGAACATTCTTCTGGGAAAGAATTCCTGTCATGTAAGTCAAATTTGCTGAATTTATCTTTTCTTAATTTGCATAGCTAAGGATATTTGCAGTGCTCAAAGTGTGTATAAGTGGTGGGTTTAATTAATTTCTCAACTCTGCTACTTGAGGCAAAAGAAGATGAAGAAAACCAGAACCGTGGGTGGGAGTGAGAATACAGCACCGCTCCCTGCCCTCCCACAACTCAAGCACTGGAAATTGATACGAAAGCAGGGTCTTGATATCTCAAGAGTTCATCTGCTTACTGCCTTCTTAAAGGTTACAATCCTCTGTTTGTGAAACCACAATGGGTTGCTCTAGAGAAGATTATAATGTCACAAATCCTATCAGAGGATTATAAATCTGTCAGGTTGTGAGTAATTATGAAGGAAAAGCAAACCTTCAGAGGACACAAAAATAACCTTCATGAAAGGAGATAGGGTGTCGCATATCAAAAGTCTACATGGAAAACCAACCTCAGACTGTAGTGCTTTTGCAAAGCAAGAGCCCAGAAAATATTACAAGAATGCGAGTGTGATGGGACAGCATGGAGCCCAAGGGAAATGAAAAGCAGGAGAGAGAGGCTTCCAGCCAGTTTAGTCACAAGGCCAGCGATATCCCACTCCCACCCTGCTCGCATGGCAGTAAAACAGCCAACTGATTTCACAGAACTCTGCTCCTACACGCTTGCAGTCTAACCAGAAATGAGGAGCCCAAACCTGAAACATGATGAAGGCCCCATCTCCTAAATCACTGCGACCACAGAGAATTCAGCACCTCACAGCATCAGAGACTTCATCTAGAAGGCAGTGGGAAGATTCAGTCATCAGCTCTTGAATTTAACTGATAAAAAAAGATGCAGTTGTCTCTCTCCCCATTTGCAACCTGTCACACAGAGTTCAGAAGAGCTTACAGGCATAAGATTCTTATATATATATAAATAATTCCCATAGATTTAAACATAAAGTGGCAGGAGCACATTCAGTGAGACACAGGCCATTTTACAGGAACATTGTGTGCGCTTCCCTGGCTGGACTCAGATGGCAGTGGAGCCCCACACCTCTTTGGCCACATTACTACTAATTTTCCTTCTTTTATGCTTCGATTCCCCCTAAAATGGCTACTCATAGAAATATAATCTCTGACTTTCACATAGGTAAGTGCCTGAAGGATGTAGACAGAAAATTAAAGGGTTGAAGGGGTGAGGATTTATATTGTAAAATTAGTGCTGTCCTCATCTGCACTTCAGTTGAGGTATTGAGAATGAAGAGTCCATCTGTTTTCGAGTGTGTGTAGATAGCATTGCCTTCATCTGACAGCAGCACAGAATTCCACTGCACTGGAAGGAAACTTGGTAATTTTGCCATTTAAAAACAGGCATGGGACATTGTTCGAGCAACCACAGCACTCTGACTACACAGCTCACTGACACATCTCTGCAGTTTACCTCTCCTGCCGGGAGAAAGTCAGTTCCTCCTAAGATATGCACCAAGGGCAGAATACTGTGGATTTGATGACCTGGCTCCTTGATCTTCTTTACTGTGTCCAGATGAGTGACGTTGTCTCTGAACATTAGCTCATGAATCTCCCTCATAAAGGGAGAATCTCCCTCTCATAAAGACTGCATCCACAAGAACCTTGTTCATCAGTGTCTCAGATTAGATCAACAATGTGCTAAGAGTTATTATGCCATCCTATCTCTTGACAATTTTCAACTTGAACCAACAGGAATTTTGATGTCAGTCAGCACTACAAACCCTGCTGATACATAAATGCTTGCAGCAGGGGATACACTTCACTTGCCTGTGCTCCATGCTGTCAGCACAACCCACAACACTATTGTGTCATAAGGAGTTTAATACCTTTTTGAATCTGACATTGTAACTGAAAGAAATCCAGCGAGGATATCCATATGTGAAAGACCATGCAACCTCTACCATGGAAGACAGCAACAGACCAAGAGGTTAATTACGTAGGAAGTGAACAGAAAACATACAGCACCAGAAGTCAGTATGCCGAGAGACACTTGCATTCAGAAGTACCATGGAGAATCAAAAGTATAGCATGTAGCATGGGACTAACTCCTACAACTGCTTGATAGGACAGGGGAAGGCACAAGACAGTATGTTTGCTGACAGGCATTTACACTGTAGACTGTCACTTCCATTAAACAGAAACATTTTTTTTTCTGGATGAAACGCCATCCCACTCATCTCAGATCCTTTTTGTGATGGTGATTAGACGGGTAGGTTGTCTGTGTTACAAGAATGTTTTTGTGATACGGTGCAGAGACAGAACAGATAACTGGCTAGCATAAATTGCCATGAAAAATATGTATTGTCTGAGAGCTACCAAATTTAGGGAAAATACGACTACTCCCATGACTTGTGCATCACTGATGAGAAAACAAAAAAGTCTGCATCTCATAAAGGACAGACACTTGTAAGGATGACTTAGGATACCATTATACACAAAGCAACACAACTCCATGTGTTACTGTGGGTAGAACCTCATCTCAGAAGCTGCACTGCATGGCTACAAGTGTTGAGAAATGGCAGTAGTAATGATCAAAGCTTGGAAAGACTGTCAGATGAAGAAACACTGAAAGCAGTGAAATTACTTACTTCAGAAAAAGAGACAGATATTTGAAAAGTGGAAAAAATATATAAAATAATGAATGGTACAGAGTTGGATTGTGAGCATCTGTTCTTGCTAAAATACAAAACCAGTTAAATTGCAAGGCAGACAAATTAAGATTAGAAGATTAGATAATAGGGAGTACTTTTTAGTTTAGGACTTGTGGACTTCCACTTTACGCTGTGGAAAACGTTGCTGCAGAGCGCCATTAATTTAACAAGAGCTGAAACACCATTTTATGACTATGTGGAGAACAAAACCATGCAGATTTATAACAGCTAATGCAAACCAAAGGGATGCACACACCTTTCAGAGCCAATTTTGCATACAAATACCACTGGGGCTCTTGCACCTTCCTGTCACACATCTAGTACTGGACAGAGAGTGGCTACTAAACTAGATGGACCACACATATTACACATATATCTGTATGTGCACAAACAGTGCATTATCTAATGGGTGCGCAGCCTGATTTTGATGTACCAGCTATTGCAGACATACCCCTGTATGCTCCTGCATGTAATGATTCTCTGGATGTGAATGAGAATATCCTTTAAAAACACAACATTTAATGCAAATCTGAAGGAAGAGGCAAAAAATCTAAATAAAAAGACAATGACAATGGCAATACAATACCTACAAAGAGAGAAAAAACTCAAGTTGTACAGGTGTAGGAAAATGCACACACACAAAACCTCAGGGAGGGTCAGTTCAACTGTATTGGGACAACATACAGAGAGGCAAGGGCAAGTATATAGGCCAAGGATTTGAGTTTCACCTCAAATGGTCTGAAAGGAAATTAGTTTACAGGCATAGTCAAGTTGTTAAAATCCCACGGCTTTCATCATATCTGGGATTCTTCAGAAATAGCACCTGCAGTTTCTGTTGGTGAGACTTGTAGGAATGAGAGTATGGATTTGCAATGCTGGATAAGCTGGTCTTATAATTAAGTATAATACACTCAAGAACAAAGAGGCAAATATGCATGTTGGTGGCAATACAGTTATAGATGGGAGGAGTGCAATTTTATACTGGTATTCTCTGATCACTCAGATCTATCCTGTTTTCATAGATGTTATTTTCAATTTTAGTTAATTCAGGGCATATCTTTTTCCCTTGAGTATCTGAAAATGCTCAGCTATTATTATATTTTGCTTTGAATTTTCCCTTTTTTCCCCCTTGACTTCCCAGTCTTCTTTTGTCTGTCTTGTTCTCATTTCTTTTGTATGTATGTCTGCAGGTGGCTTTTACAGCAAAATCTCATTCTGCTTTCCTGCCCTTCCCCCATCCTCTCCTGTTTTGTTACTACATCGCCTGTGTCATTTGTTCTTTTCCTTATGCCTGTAACTGCTCATTTACTAATAGATTCCATTCTGTGCTTATGGAGTTTTTCCATTTTCCCTGTCTTCAAGCACCGAGTCATTGACTTCATTGCTACAGAAAGGAATGAATCCCCAGGCCACTCTACAGAACAGGTTTCACTCTCCCATGGCTGAAGAAGAGGACAGTGGCTGAGCTTAAGGGATGTTCATGGCAGGTTGTTGACTCTCAAACAGTGAACATGGTGATTATTGTTAGCGGCCTTCTAGCATCCCTTCCTCTAACCCTGAGTATTTCCCATGACCCTGGTAGCTTCTTGACAAGAATAATCAAACTAGGTGAACAGCACAATATACTCTATAAACAACGCAGGAAACAAACCAACCAACCAACCAAAAAGTTGTGGGGCATTTGCCTTGTCTTACCATGTTCATACACGTGTCCATGGTGTGTCAGGTGTTCCCACATTTGCTTCTTATTTGTATTTAATAATTGCTGAGATGCCCATTCCTTGATTTCTGAATGAAGTGCATAAATTAGATACGACACCATCTTAATTGGATGGAGTGCAACATAACTACAGCAACCAATTACATTATTGTTGTCACCATGATGCACACCAAAGCAACTCCAAAATTCACAATCAGGAGGGGTGGAAATACTCCAAAAAAAGCATTTTCACTTGAAAAATGCAGTAAGCTGTTATCTGTGACATCTGGATACAAGTTTCAATTGCACAGTCTTCATCAACTACTGGGACTGTGACCAGAAGCTGATAACTTAGCCATTTCCAAAGGCTCATTGTTGGTGGCTGGGATGTAAAACCCACTTTCTCTACCTATAAACTGGTTTTGGTGCAGCTTCCTTCCAGTTCTCATTTTCTGCTCCATTTGCCTCCCACAAGCTTTTCTATACCTAGACCTCTTAAGGGGATAACAGGCAAAAGCACTCTTCAGCATCTGAAGACCTTTTTTGTTTTTCTTTTTTCCTGTATGTCTCATTTTCTGCCCAGCAGACATCTAGCTTTTGTGTGGTGACCTCCAGCATGTGTTTTCAAACTCTTTCTTTTGCGCTGGTAGTAGGAAGACAGAGAGCAAACCACTAACACAACGTCCAGAATGACTCCTCAAAGTCTTGGGAGGTTAGGAGGCCGCCTGCCATCGTACTTCATTGCTTCAGCAGAAAATAAGATAGGTTGTGAATATTGCAGGTTTTTTACTATATCATCATTGCTAATCAGGTCTGACTATTCATGCTAGAAGCTGCAGCACAAACATTTTTTTGACTCTTTGTGATGTTCATATTCTCTGTCTTTTAAAAATAAATACATAAATTGGCAGTGGCACAGTGCAGCTGGTTAAATGGAATATCGTGCTGGACAATGTACCAGTGTCAGGTTGCCAAAAGTAATGTATCAGCACACCCACAGCTTTCAGGTTAAAGTTGTCCCCATTCAGTGAAATACCAATCACAGAATATCTCGCTTACAAGTATAAATGATTTAATTTGGCACTAGAGGTCAGTGATAAAGCTGATAGGGATTTTTCTGGTTAAACTTTCTTCCAATTGAAACCAACCCCTTGTATTCTAAAATATTTTGAATAATCCAACCGATTATTATTTGATCCCCAAAATTTAACACTTACTATTTTTTTTCCAATTTCAGGAAAAAAAGTCAAAATCTCAAATGGAAAAATCTCAGATTTCACATTGAGATCTTGTGAAGTAGTTGTAGACAAATGTCTTTATTTCCTGGGACAATCCCTATTCAGCATTGCTGAGGCTGACACAGTATTTACAAGTATAAGACAACACTGCCGAAGCCAATAGATTTTTTAGTTATAAATTATGGATTGCCCCAGAGTAGGCAAAGCAAGCCCTATTTAAGACCTCCTAGCTGCTCACGGCTAAGCCTGGGCTCCCCCCAGTGGTTAGACTTACACTGCCCATCACCGTCCCTGCTGCAGAATTTGCGTTACACCATTGTTACTTCAGTTACAAACTGAAGTTTCCTAAGTAGCATCCAAATACAAGTGGATTTACCCATCATCATTATGTTAGCTATGTGCGGAGAAAACAACGTAAGTGTCCCATTTGCTCACTTATTTCTAGAAATCCAGAGATAAGGAATCAGATCACACACAGTTTAGCGAGCTTGCAAACAAATGCAACATTCACCAGTTATGGCCAGTTAGACTAAAATTTAGTATGATTCAGATCTAGACAGATGTAGATATCAAGCTGAGATTTTTCTTTGAGGCCCTAGGAGTGCATTCCAATGGGAGTCTCTTTATAAATAGGAATCTTTCTTCAATATAGTTCAATGCGCTTTGCCAGTTTGGCCTTTTGCTTGATTTACTTTGTGCAAATGGCCAGTTGAATGAGTAATTTGAACTGTGTCTTCTATGTGATGACTTAGTCTTGTGTAAGCATCTGGGTATGAGCAAGGGGCACTGTGCAGTCAGTGCAGCATGACTGTCAAGAATGACTGTCATTAATTTCTTGAAATTCGTAATTCAGGAGAGTTCTGGGCTTTTAACAAGACAAAAGAGAAGTCAAAGATGATCTGGAAATGGAAAACTTATTTCTTTACATCTTCATAAACACTCAAAGAACCAATCCCCAGCAACATTAGTAACCCAGCAACCTAGTAACAGCACAGTCTGCCACTGCACACCTGGATGAAAAACAAGTATACTTGTTAATTTTCCCCAGTGCATTTCTGAGTTAACTTTCTTCACTATGTTTAAAGAGAAGAATGAGTAAAAATGATAGGTCTAAGTAAGAGACAGAGGCTGAAAAACAGTCCTGGTTAACTACACCTTATTTACATTGTCTTTGCAAGTCTCCACACCTGCAAGTCACTTTGGCAGTGAGCATAGAAATACTGGTGCTCACAATATTTTCATCACAGTGAAATCATGATGTTTTGACAGACTGAATAACGAGAATTGCCACAAGGGAACTTTGTGGCAGTAGCATCTACAAAGTACTGATTTAGATCTACTCAGAAAAAAATTAGTGAATGTAGTGGTAAAAGGTTCACACCTTCCCTGTACGCCATCCCTATACCACCCATGCTGGTATCTCAGAACTGCCCTCTTACTGAAATACAGTGGTGCTCGCATCCCTCCTCAGAAGTGTACTTGTAAATGCAACCATAAGAGAGAGACATTTGGAAGATAACCATGGTTCAGAAAGAATGGTCAGCTATTTTATGGTTCAAGCCATTAGAGTAAGAGGCTTTCCTCAGCTGTACTCTAGAGATAGAGTGGGAACAGAATAGGATTTTGCTAATTCTTGCTCTAAGACAAGATGAGCTACATCAGACATGCCAGTACTATAGCTGAACAGAAACTTAGAGAGAGCTTTTATTTATTAGAAAATAGCAATTCATTAAAATAACGACTACTTTTGTAAAAGGGTAGACTTAACAAACTTACCCTTTCAAAGTAAACCTACCAAAAAAGATTCAAAAAGTGTTCCATTATTTTTGGGGGGAATTCTGCAACAGAGAAGTTTCAGGTTTTCAATCCAAAATAACATTTCTCTCTTTAAAAGCGAGCCAACTTATTTTTTTTATATATATATATATATATATAGATAATTTTTCATCATAACAAAATGTTTCTCCTGATCTGACACACTATTTGCAAAAAAGAAGCCCAACTTCACATTTCATTTGTTTGGTAAAAGAAAAAAAACACTTACTGAAAAACTCTTCTGTTATGGGAAGATCATTTCTCATTCAGCACTACCTACTATCCACAACCAGTCTGTACCCTATTAATAACCAATAACAAACAGCAAGAAGAATCATACTGTTGTTATTATTAGATGGTAGCACTTCTACAATTTTTCTTGAGTTGCCTCGAGGTGCCCTCACAACTTGTTGATGTGTGTATGTGATGTGGTTACACTGCGCCGCGGAGGCAGGGGCAGCCTCAGTCTGAGCAGCAGAGACTGCACCAGGCAGCAGCAACGGTGAAGAAGAACAAAGTTAAAAAATGCCTTAGGTTTCCTTTTCTCTCCCAGCAGTAAATCTGTTAACTGGCTTCAGAGCTCCTGCTCATGCGCTTGGCTTCATTAATGAGCTGTGGAAAGCCAAGTGGCTCAATTCCCTTAAAATCCTGGCAAACTGCAGGAAAATTTGGCTCCTGCCCGATCCTGTGGGCAGTTGGGGGGTAGTCCACTCACTCCATCATAATAAGCCTTTTTTCCCCTAACTGCCCAGCTTGCTTTCTGCATGATCGTAAGCCTGTGCTTGATGCTGTGGGAGTTACTGTAGTGTCACTAATTCAGCACCAGTTTCATTGCAGGAGAAAAACGCACTCATCTGTGATTTCAGAAGCCATGATAAGGTTCTAGGATTGACAATCAGCTCCAGATATCTCAAAATACACGGTCTGCTGAAAGACTCAGCAATAAGGATATGCTGAGCATGTTGAAATCTGTTGAAGTTTACGTCTGCAAATTGAGTGCAGCATATGATTCTGACCAAACTTTTTAGAGTCTGGATTCAAATATTAAAAATAACTAATAAACTATGGTATATCCTAGAAAGAAAGTATCCAAGCTGTATTCTCTACTATAAAGCAACAAATCAACTACAGAACGGATATGGGGTGAGTCCTGTTATAAAACTGTACATAAGCAGTAATTAGCTCCTGCTTTTAGGTATGTCTGCTACAGAAAAAGTTATCTTGGTATGATATTGGGATACCTACTGTCAGGGAAAATGAGAAAACATAAGGACAAAATGTAAGCTTTGAAGAAATTACCTAATGATAGTCATGAGCCAAAACTGCACATTCTGCACAGTGGGGCATGTCTAGAGAACACAACATAATGCTGTGCAAATAACCAAGCTGGTTCTGGTACTAAAAGCAGTGTAACTGCATGTATGCGGCAGCTTGCCTCAGCCAATTTAAATTAGCCTGGCTATTTAACTCCACAGACAGAGTGATACTACTGCCCTGTATTCAAGCTACCTTGGGATAAACTTCGAGTTTCGGGTTGTATCCTAATGCTGCAGCAAATTCAGTCTTTGTGCTGGTGCTCTATTTTTTTGAAAACCTATTTTTTAGTTCAAAAGTCTGTTTTATACAAAAGTTAGCATGTATTGCTACAATCATTCGTCAGCCTTTAATCATGCCATTAATTGTCTGAAGTACAGGTTTGTGGTACTCAAACTCCCACTTTGTAATAAATAATGTTTTGTTGCATTAAATCTCATGACATATCCTGTCTAATCTGTACTGGGTAATGACGTTAAAACCTTAAGACTGATTTCTTTTTTTCTTAATGCTTGTTGATTTTCTTTAATACAGATCCACCACAGATGAATAATGTCATGCCAACATCTCCCCTCCTTCCTCAGATGGCACATCAACACTCATATCCCAGCCTGGGACAGATCACAAACCCATATGAGCAACAGCCCCCAGGCAAAGAGCTTAACAAGTACGCCTCTCTGAAGGCAGTCGGTAAGTAAGCAACACAATGCATGACTTCTTCTTTAGATCAGTATGTTGCATTTGCTGTCGTCAGCTGACATTCTGCTTCAAAGTTAAAAACAAAGTCTTGCTCATCTGGACTACTTCATGATAGAGTTTCATCCAGGATATCATTTAGTTGGAAATGTATTAAAAATTAACAGGGGGACTACAATTAGTAATAAGAAAATTACATGTAAGAATTAGTAATCGTATGGATGCATGGCTGTATATGCATACAAAACCACACCATATCAACTGTACACCATTTTTTCAGTGAGTTTCACCTATGTTGTATGCATAGTGTTCAGCCCTAGTTCTTTATGCCCTGAATATGCCTACCTATGCAGTTCGGTATGTATTTTCTATACCTATCTGCACAAATGAGTGAGAAAAGCATCAGATATACTGCAAATTTAAAACATATAATTTAGACACCTGCAAATACTTCCAAAAAGAGAAGATGCTTGTACACTTCCAAAGTAAGAGCTTTCACATTTTCTGCAGGATATGCATTAGTAGGTCACTGGAGGAATATTCTGAAGCCTTGTGATTTCAAACAATTACTGCATCATAAAGCTCCTAATAAAGATCCTGGTGGTGGGTATTTTCTGTGACTGATTAATGTCATACAGTATTCTTTTAAGCAAATGGGGGAACATCCTCAAAGAAACAGTTGTGAGGAGGGAAAACGACAATAGTGGGTAAAGACTTCAACATAATTTTCATATTGGAAGCATAAGTTGATAATACTTTTCAGGGGCTATAAGTACCTGCTGCACAGCATGTGAAGACAGAAAGCCTTTATCATCTTACATTTCAGGCCCCTTCTGGACAACAATAAATTAAGAACTGTGTGTGTGTTTATTCATAAACAGCTTCTCACTAACCCTTGCTCAGCTTACACATATGGAGGTTAACATCATTTCCCCATGAATTTAGAGCAGTATCACACTGCCTATTTCCAGACAGAGCTATTCGGCTCAGAAAAACAGCAGAACAGGTGAGAAGATTCTGACTTAAGAGTCCAGTATTCACCATGCAAGAAAATTTTTTCATCACAAACTGACATTCCTTCATCCAAACTTCAGGATAGCAGACCTTTAACAAAATGTACATAGAAGTTCTATCTCAAATAGCTTGGCTTTGCTCTAGCTTACCAGTTTTCTTTCTCACAAGCGGCATTTTTTAATCTGTTTATAGAAGACAAGGGTTAATAGCTTTCTGCTGAATTTTGAATACAGAGAATAGCTTTACAATTCTTTCTTCAAAAGGTGATACTGTGTAATGATGTGGTGATTATCACAGATTTATGCACTGATATCAGGCTTCTTTTCCAGATGTCAATTTAGGTCAAGCCAATCATCAAAGCTAAAAGGTACTTAAGCATAATAAAACAAGAGATGAAACACTCAAAAGAAACTTCTCTTATCTGCCCAAGAGCCACTGAATGTACGTTTTTTTTTTTTAAATTACTGAATTAGAACTTAGACATTTCTTGGGTGTTTGAGTACAAGTTTTTAAAGCAGCTAGATTATAACCATACAGTTAAATCAGCCTTGAAAGATTGTGCACTTGAGCTCCAGAAGTTGTATAATGCCTCTCAGAATCTTAAATTAAATTAAACATAACTTTCAGGGACATTTTCTTCCAAAAGGATTGCACCAACGCCCCGTGCTTTCCCCCTATCCTTCCTATTCCCCTCTCTATTTTTTCCCTGTAGATCTACTGGTCTTAGAGCACACTAGGGAATTTTTAGATTCAGGCAAATTTTCACAAGAAAATTATAAAAGTGCTGCATTGTTATCCAAGTTTTTTAGCAGAAAACAACAGAGGTTTTGAAATTGTTATACATTCACACCTTCTGTCTGGACATACGGAGCAACAGCTAAATACGCTCTGTTTTTAACAACTTTCAGACTCTCAAGGCCATGATTCCTCCCAAGAGGCACCTCTTGAGTACATCCCAAGATCACAAAGCAGTTTTTCCATGATGCCAGCCAGGCCTGGGTTTATGACTACGCTGACATCAAGCTAGCCAGATTGCACATTGCAGAGTTCATACTGACTTTATGAGAGCTCTGAGAGAAAATAGCAACTGGCCTACAGCAGGCCCACCAACATAAATTTAACCTGACAACATCTTTTGAACAAATAGACATAGACTGAGTTCACCCTGACCTGGTATTCATGTCACAGAGTGATGGCATTTTTCATATCCTAAGATTCAGAGTTGCATTTACTGATCTCCATAGCAGGTTAATGAGTGTGTGCAGTCCATTTCCCTTTGCATTCATTAATAGTGGCTTGAGGGTGGATTCATTTGCTACAACAGAAATTTAATAAGGGATGTGTTCTGTATTTCTCCATGCGTTTGAGGCAAAACATATTCATTTAAGTGCCTCTTACTCTTCATGATCCCATTGTTTGAGTACAGTCCACTGTGCTTAATTCTCTTCTTTAATAGGGGGTAGGGGTGGAGAAAGAAGCATTCCTATGGCTTTGTAGCAACTGTAGCTATAGTACATTAAAATCAGTCATCATAATGTGGCCAGAAGTGGTAAGAAGTTTAGATAACTGAAAAAGTGATGCTTTACCAGAGGCAATATTAAATTAATTTCCACACAGCTGCTTTCTTCTAAACTACAGATGTCCTAAAATTTGGCTGTCTAATTTTAGAAGTGAGCTCCTCATCCCTCAGTGACTGGCTGCTGTGAAAATTTAGTTCATGGAAAAGTAGCAAGTCACAGTAATCTCTGTTCTGGATCGTGTTTGGGACCTGCATTAAATTCAATACCTAAGACTCAAGTGCTTGTGAAAACAAGAGACAATGGTGCCACTGCTATTAATTTGCATTGTGTTACTGAACAAGAATGACCAATACCTTGGTAGCGAGGCCAAGTTGATCCCTAGGAAGCTATTTTAAAGCTACACTCTAGACTCCAAATCATATAGCTTAGCAGACTGCAATTTGAAGTTCGTGCATGTATGCAATGCAATGTGTGCATTGCAGAGTGTCTGATTCAGCACAACAGAGAAGAGACTTGAAAAGGCCAATGTGGATGTATTTTATTTAAAAAGCAAAATATTTTTATGTGAACCAATTCAAACTGCACAGCCAAACCCTTACACACTCAATGGAAGAGGATATTTTCCTCATTTCTTGTTAGGAATTTCTTTATTTGTTGCCGCCTCCAGAATCCCAGCGGCTACTGACCAAATTCACCTTTTCCTCTTACTGTCTGCTGGCATTTACATCTCTGAATAACATAAGGACATTCTGTGCCTATTTTGTATTCTCAGATGAGTTCTTGGAGTACAGCAAGGTAACAGTGAGTTGAGATTTACTTACTGTTTTCCTCACTGCACCAGAATTTTATTCTCCTTCTACCTTAACACATACACCACCAGGGAATAATCAGCAGAAGGCAGAGGACCCCTTGGAAACAAGACAGAGCAACACACACTTCCTGAAAGAATAGATAAGCAATCCATCTCTTAGCATCTCTAGCTTACCTGAATGACTTATAGGTGCACTCTGTTCATCCATTATTTGTCCATTTTTGAGCCAGAGAATCTTTTTTCAACAATGCTACATTTGTCTCACTGAGGAATGTCAGAGACTGTATCTGGGGGAAAAGGGTTAACAAGCTTTAAGACCAGTCCCACCAAAAGTGGTCACTGAATGTTGTGTGGCAACAAAGCACCCAGTGTTCAGATATTTCATTTTTTTGGTCACCTGAAACGACATGATCCTGACTTCCTTTGATGCTTTTGCAGTATTTGATTATTTATGTGAAAAGTGCAGAAAGAGGTTTTTCTGCATAAATTATTCTTATTTCCAGTTCATCAACCCTGTTTTTATTCCATGCTTAAATGGTTATTGCTCATTTAAGCAATCCTGACATGCCTAAAGCTACAAGTGGATGGAGATCTTATAACTAAAGACCTTCATGAAATTCAAGTCCCAGGACATACAAAGGCACCTCATCACAAATTTTTATACACATCATTTGGACACTCATTCAGAAAGCATGAACAATCCAACTTCAAATTCCACTCTGCTAAGCTGTAAGAGTTGGAGTCCATCCAGTTGCTTAATAAGAGTTTCCTAGAGCTCAAAGTGGCCTCACTATCCTGAGGTATTAGTTATATTTATTCAGCCACTCACATTGTTCTGCAAGCCTGGCTCAGTAACAGTTAATTTTCTTCCCTGAGTTTCAGGGAGTGCAAAATGACTATCTTTCTTTAGAATTCTTGCAAAAATTAAAAAATACCTCAAACCCAACTTTCTAAAGCCCTGCAGGACTGGGAGAAAGATCACTCAGCTGCTGGAGAGGTCCACAGACATACATGTAAACCCAGAGAATACAAGTATTTCTACAGTTTAACAGGATTTTCTGTTTTTCATAAACTTTCTTCTTCCCCTCTCTCTCTCTCTCACACATACACAGACAAACCTTTGAGGAATTGACTGGGCATGACTTAAGATGAGATAAATCAGCCAGCTAAAATTTTTGCCAAACACCCCCCCCCCAAAATAATGGACAGAATTCCCCCCTGAAACTCAGACCCAGAAAGCCTTCAGTGATGCTGGGAGTTGTAGTCTCCTGTGGAATGAAATCAGATCTAATTGTTTGGCTATAGTGATGCTAGAAGGAGGATACAATTGGCAGCAAACTCCTCATCACATCTCTGAGTCTACAGCTCCCAGCATTTCTTGAAGCTTCACAGTTCTTTGATCCTAGAGGAAACATTAGACAGTGCTCCAGCTCTGCTTGCAGCTGCAGAACTCCATAGTGAGATTCTGAAAATATGACACTCAAAGCATAAATATCTCCTGTTTAGGTCACTCTTACTACGTAGAAAATATTGTGGCTGCAAGTGCACCAATGCAGAAGGCAACATCTCCCTCAAAAAGGTGATGCACGTGAGAAAACTGTCCGGTTTTTTTGTCCTTTACATCTACACACAGAGAAGGATCCAAAGGGAAAGATCACCATCAGGTTAACTCTAAAGTGTTATCTCTGAACCATCCTCTTGTCTGATGTGAAATTTGGTGGCGCCTTCTCCTAAGCTTCAGATCTTCAATTTCCATAGAAATGATTGTAACTCTATGCTGATACAAGATCTGTCTTATGAGAATAGAGGTGACTTCACAACTGCCCCCTAAGAATATGATACCTGTCTCACCAGAAGATGAGATTCTGTACCGTTCCCTATAGTTCACTGTGCTCTGCCTCTGGGGCCACTGTACAAAGACAGGGAGGGCTGGAAAGAAATACTGTAATTGGAAAAATGGAAACACACAACAGGGAAAAAGGCCTGCTCGTGCATTCACATGGGTTGATACAGTCAACTAGGAAAAGTAGAACTACAGATTTATTGGGGACAATATGTTTGTGTTACTTTATTTTCCTATACCAACCACACCATTACACTGACAGGTAAATATTCATGTTTCTTTGGAAGGCTTAAAAAGGAATTGTGCTTTTATTTCAAAGAGTAAAGAAATGTTGAGGTACTACTTCCATAAGCAGTTGCACAAAAATGGATTAAAAAAATCTGGGACATGAGAGTAGCTCCCTGGATTTAACATCATGAAAACAGACAGAGAAGTACAGACTAATGCATCATTTGTTATAACCAGAGAGTGAATCAGTTAATGATTTCATATATCTAGAGGTATATTCAGTGTTCAACACTGGAACTACAGCCCTGTCTCAAGGAAGTAGGACATGAAAGCTTGGTATCTTTTTATTATTATTTACTTAGCCCAGTGTGGCTGGAGAATTTGAAGCTTTTGAGTGTTCATTTGTTAAGGTAGTCTTTCATACTTTAATCCTTGCTTCTCCTTCAGGCACAGGAGAAAAGCCAAGAAGTACTCAGTAGCAAGCCTCACTTTACCAATCCCCTTACTAGCACTGTTCCCTCAGCCTTCCCATTTCCCAACTAGATGAAGTGCCAGCGCCATTCGTTCCACTTATGTCTCCTGCTGAGATGCCCCCGAACTTCACATCCTGCCCAGTGTGAGCAGACTTTCAAGACCTTTTCTTGCGTCTACAAAATCATTTCATCATTTTCTCTGTTATTTACCAAATTGGCTTCTGATACCCACAGGCACTCTGTCATAGGTAAATAAAAAATGCTTGGGGACTCTTGATCCAAATATTTTGCTATTTTATCATCCAGCACACTCATTTCTTCTTCCAGTGAGGTAGCCCTATTTTAATTATAAATATGTTGTTTGTGCAAAGCCTGAGTGTCTGGAGGAGGATCAGCTGCATTGATGACATTCTTTTACAGCCTTTTAAAGAAACAACATTTTACTTTAAAATCTACAGGGTGATACTCTTTCTGAATCTGGGGAATTCTGCTGTAAGCAATCAGACATCCAAGCAGCCATTGACCATGCCATCCTTTAGCAAATAGAGAGAACTGTGAAAAGGTAACTCTTCAGGGACACGTTGATCTCAGTAGAAGCGACATCTAAGCTGCTGGGAGGAAAGTCCTTCTTTTACAAGACGTAGTTTTAATACCCAAATAAGAAGCTCTAAACATTTCCATCTACGTTGTTTCATTTTTAAGACTTTAGCAACACATTGAACTTGTGAAAGAAAGGAAATCTGACCTTCAGGTCCAACACTGTAACGCCGTTGTACAAGGCCACCAAATTTGGCAGGCACAATTTGCCCTTAGTGAAGCCATGTCGGCCATCACCAGTAACCTCCTTTCTTGCCATGTGCCTTAAAATAGCTTCCAGGAGGATCTGCTCCGTGATCTTGCTGTGCACAGAGGTGAGACTGACAGGCCTGTAGTTCCCCGGGTCTTCCTTTTTTCCCGTTCTGAAAATGGGGGTTATGTTTCTCCTTTTCTAGTCTGTGGGAACTGGAATCGGACTGCCACAACTTCTCAAATATTATGGAGAGTGGCTTAGCAACTTCATCCACATTTCCCTCAGGACCTGTGGAAGAATCTCAACAGGTCCCATGGACTTGTGCACCATCAGGTTCCTCAGATGGTCTCGAACGTGGTCTTCTCCTGCAGTGGGCGGTTCTTCATTCTCCCAGTCGCTGCCTTTGCCTTCTGTGAATTTTTTTTGGTTCTGACTAAATCCAAAAACTCGAAAGCTTTAATACTCTTCAGCTTTGTGCGTGGATATATATCAACAGCAGTAGTGTGATGTTCTTCAGAATTACCCATGAATACCAATGAAGACTAGTAAGACAACTGATAGGAATGAATCCCTTATTAACAATATAATATAAATAGCAGCAGTTATCTGTCTGCTATTTTGGTTCTGCAAAGGATGTTCTAAAGACAGTAAATGTGTTTAAGAGAGAAATTACACAGATAAAAGCCACAGAGATCATTGCTTTACTCCTACACATTCATTCTATAATAACAAAGGGCTTGAGGCATGGAAGGAGGAAGAGCAATAACATGATCTGTAATGCACACAGTTAATTTTTCCAAAAGTCCTTCCCCTGACAGCTTATTTGAAGAAGGATAAGAGGAAAAGAGAAGCTGAAAAAAATATCTGATATGTAGTAGCTATGATATTACAGCATCAAAAAATCACCGTGAAACTATCAGTCTGTCCCATCGTAATGATAATATTAAGTACAACAGGTAATTTTTATAGTGGGAAGTTTGCAAAGCTTCCTAGGCTATTGAACGTGCTCCTGAGAAAACTTCACCTTCCCTTGCAAGGGACCTGCCACAGTCGGGGGGGAAGATCTGCAACTGGTTCTCATTTTCATAAGTGATGGTTATGATTGCAATTCCTAGAAAAAAGGTAGAGGTAGGAGCTGAACACTCCGATATGGCAGAAGTTGTATGTGTGTGCGCACTATTAAATATTCATTGAAGTGAGCTTCATTACTGATTCTTCCTTGACTGTCTGTCAGTCACAAATGCTTTTGCTTTACGTGAAGGCTACTCAGAGGATTCTGTTCGGAGCAGGCATTAGTTCTGCTTTGCCTTTGGGTTTGCTCAATCCATATGAAAACCTTATGAAACCAATTTTCTTCTGACAGTGCAAGTTTGGCAATTGCCAGGGAACACTATTTCTTTTCAGTTTGACACATGTCTGGTTTGGAAACCTCTGAAAATTATGCACAAAACTTTAATAATACAAATGGTATGCAGTCTAATAGGAGGGAGACTGGAAGAGAAAGAAAGGAGAAGAAAAGAACAGAACTGCATGTGTGCAAGTACAGCTATGGAACTACTTCTGATTTTTATTTCTCTTGCTTAATAACTTTCTCTTGAAAAGCATTCCTTCTGGCAAAAAGAATAGAAAAAGATAAATTTCTAATAGAAACAACTTATGCCACAGCTAATTTTGGAAAAAAAATTTGACTTCAATCCGGAATGATTGCTCAAAATTCTTTAAAATTATAGGAGTTAAGAAGCAGATCAAATATAAATAACTCCTACAAAAAATAGTTATTACATCATTGGGACTTTTTTTTCATTTAAACAGTAAAATTCAAAAAGCCTTCAGGCCTCAACCCATATTCAGAAATAGTGGTGTAAATCTAGTATGATGCCAGTTGAAAGACAGAAAAACACAGGTGTATTGCAGCACTAAAACCACATTTGAATTATGTATTCAGAGACCTGAACTGGGTCTTCTGTGTCCTCATGCAGCTTTCTGCATCATCACAACTAGGAGTATTTGAAGCTGTTTAAGAGTTACAATCAGCAGTATACTAAAAGAAACAAAAACATCTAATAAAAAGTATTAAAACTGAAAATGAAATTCAGCACACAGAAGAATGCCAACAGCAATGCGTGAAAAAAATGAAATTAGGCTCATGCTAAGAACAGTTATTACAAATAAATGTGGTCAGGAATACAAGAGCTTTTTCAGTCAATGTTAAATAAGATAAATTGACACCTTAAGGAAAAACACACACACATTTTCAGACACTGAGTCACATTGCAGAACACCGTGAAATTTTTTCCAACGTGACCCACATACTACTCAGTGTGCAGCCTGCCAGGACAGTCCACCTGGTTTGCAGTCCTCTCCCAGGAGCAAGGCACATTGCTGTGTGCGGACTGCCTGGATTTCTCTGACTGCAGTAGTAGGGCCTGTTATTGCACATGACTGCACACTTTTTCTGCAAATGTACAACGAAGTGGTGCTCCTGGAACAGTTAGGCAGCCCTGCCCTTAAACAAACTGAAGGTCCTCACTAACCAAAAAGGTCACAATTTCATATTACTGTTGGAGTATGAAAGCACTGCTGCAAACTTTTGACACAACCAGATTTGTCCTACCTGATTTCCTTGAGAAGCATGAAAAACTACCCAGTGAAAAAGCAAGCAAGATTACCAAAGGAGGAAGTGGAAGAAGCCTTTTAAGCAAATCTCCTAAGTGTTAACCTCTTTGGCTTCGGACAGCATTTTTAGAAAGCAAGCCAAACCCTCATTTCCTATAATCAGTTTATGCTGCAGTCATGCTTTATTCATAAGTTAAGCATGACAGCATGACTCCTTAGATAGCTCCTATTTCAAAAGGCAAGTTTTCTTACCATATATAAGGTTTCCCGTAAAACTAAAACTGATAAATATGCCTAAATGAGATAAAACTAAATAAATATTTCACAGCAGAACTTTTCATATTTATATGCCATTGTCAATGCCATGAAAGTACATGAGCTTAGAGGCCTCTAGGAAAAAAAATAATGAAAAAACAGATTTACAGTTACAGGACAGCCACTGGCTGCATTTTCAAAGAAAAGTCAGAGATTTGAACACATAATTCTCTTAGACTTCTTTTACAATTTCATCCATTGGTTCAAGAATAGAACTGGCAATCTTATTTCCTTCTCAAGTTTATCATTCATTGCAGGATACTGAACCAGCAATTTAACATCTTGATGCCTGAATTTGAAATGTTAAATCATTCGAGGATATAACAAAGTAGTGTGATCTTTGTCTATCTACATGCGATAGATTTCAGGTCTCCTGAAAACATTTACAGTAGCATGATGTAGCCACCGTTTGTTTCCAGGTTGAGAGAACCTATTGATTCTGGTAAATCAGAAAAGCTCTTGTTTTTCTTACACTGGTTAGATACAAGTATTCTGTATGTCATTGCTCTCTACATTAGATACAATATGTGTGTGTCTGGAGTATTTTGACCAAAACCAAATCATGATATCATTGCAGCACTTTGCAAAATTGAATCATAAATATTGCAATTTAATACTATGTAAATCAATGCAGTCAACTGTACAAAGCCCAACTGGAAAAATCGTTTTACGTGTCCAAAGAGAAACCTGCCTAAACTCAAACAGTAAATAAATGTTTGTAAAAAGAAAAAGAAAAAATAGACTTTGCAGTGCTGTGCTTGGCACGTTGTCAGAAGAGGGGTGCTTCTGCTCACAGACATGTGGCTACTCTGATGTTCCAGGGAACTGCACCACTGTACATGAGGTACCACACATGATGTCTGGTGCCTGAGGAGTTAATCAAATTCTGTCTCAGCGTTCCCAGCCAAGCAGCAGCATTCGCTGCCTGTAGTGGATAAAGAGGACGTTCCTGAGACTGGAGGCTCTACTTACCAAGTCTAATTACATTCCTATTCTAAACCATTCCTAATACATTTCAAAACCCAGAAATATTCTGGCCTTTCAGAAACTGTCATGAAAGTAATCGATAGAAGAGAAGAGATGTTTGGGCCTACATATTTATGTTTCATCATGTCTCATATCATGCAAGTAGAATTTTATTTCACTGGGAAAGCAAAATGCAGTCTTGTGTCTGGAGGTGGACAAGCTCCTTTCAAACAATGTCTGCAGAAGAAAAGGTTAATATGTCTTTTCATGCTTGGTCTCTCTCGATCACTATAAGAAATGAGTAAATAGATAAAGTGTTAAAGAGGCCCAGGAGAGGAATAACACAGACCCACAAAAAGTAGGTTCTACCAAAATTATGAAAGTAATTTATGGGTCATTCCATGCATTATGTATTTTTCCTTTACTTCTATCAGTAATAGGGAATAAAAACCATGAGAAAGAATCCAGACATAAAATACTATCTTCCTTTTCAGAATGTCTTAAATAAAGGCAAAATGGTATTAAAACTTTGGGGAAAAGAAAGGCAAATATTTAGGACAGAAATCAATGCATTTCAGCCCCCAGGATGAATTCTGCATTCTGAGAGCTCAATACAAGAATGGATAAGGAGGGATGCAAAAATGCTTTTAAATGACCTTTGCCCTTTCTTAGAATTCAGTATGGTTTAAAATTGCCCCATCTTACACACAGCCACTCCAGTGGCCCACCATGAAGTAGCTACATTCCTTCCTCGGCCACACTCAGATCTATCGTATCATTCTACCCACTGCTGGCATTATATGAACAGAATTGTGTCTATCGACAACATCTAGATGTATTCTGTTTTCCAACAGACTTCATGTTATGCAAAGCAAATTCTTCTATGCTCCATGATGCCTGGTGAACCACTTCATTCAAAAGACAGGTCATTAGTTATTTGTTTTACTGGATGGAACACACTTTTCAATGAATGTATTGGATCCAGTTCACACGTGGGGACAGCTAATCTGAACTCAGTCCATGTTAGTTTTTTCCCCTCACCCAAGAAAAAACTTGTGTTAGTGTAGAAATTATACTTCTTTGATTTTCAGATGAAGTCCTGCAAAAACACTCACAGAGAGTTGGCTTATATCTTTGAAGCCTTTGAACATACTGTCTTAGATGCCAGCTTAGAAAAGCAAATGAATAAGCAATCACACATTCAGACAGGATCAACAACAGCACCACCAAAGGCAGCATCCGAGTATTTCCCTCAGCAAGATTCTTGTGCTGTCTTTGAGCCAGGATTCATTACCCTTTTGTCTTTCCTTGAGTTTCTACTTCCATTACTTACAGAGAGAAATGTAAGGTTCCCATAGCTTCAGGTAACTACACTAACGTCTCAGCGAAGTCATGGCTGTAGGAGCAAAGCCTTGATATAAACTATCAAATATTACATAGGGATAGCTTTACTGTTACACAGAAAACATCTACAAATAGGCAGTTAGTGTATTTTAGCTGTTACGTGGTGTGTCATTGCAGTCATTTCATTGCTATCCTGCCCCCCAGCACTTTCCATTGGCTTGCTTTCTCTATCTCTAGCCCTAAATTTGAAATACAATCTCTTTGTGGCTAGAATAAAGCTCTGCATTTCACAAAGTAGTTCTTAAAATATGTTCAGATAACAAACAATTCTGTGAAATATTTACTGAGATACAGGGTTCCCTATATATTTTTGTATCTTCTGACTGTGACTGCAAGCTGTCACTAAAGCTTTTTTTTTTTTTTTTAATAAAATTTATTTAG
>VYZM01013509.1:332762-345564 GCA_013398915.1 Dromas ardeola
CTGCAAGCTTTCACTAAAGCTTTTTTTTTTTTTTAATAAAATGTCTTTAGAGCTTTTCTAAGGGCTCACTCCTTTGTGGATTGTCCTCTCTCACTTCAGAGGTTTCTTCCCACTCCTAGGTGCCTACTTTCACAAAAGCTGTAGGACATAATTGTCTTTCAGGATTCTACACTTCTCCCATAGCTGTAAGAAGTGGTGCAAGAATTCAGAGCCATTTTATGGACCCACAAAGATAAGAGGATTGTCAATGAGGAAAAGAGTAAAAAAATACTGATTCAGAATTACCCAAGACCTCCTTATTTAGCTGTACTTACTACACAGAAATGCTTGTAACTGCAGTATTTTACAAGAAAAAGAAAGCATTACACGATGCTAATGCATGTTCACATGACTCTTTATGCCAAGAGCGGTTACACAGCCACCTTGAAGACTACTTAACTTAGGGAGCACAACAATATTACATAGCTTTAGGGCCACCTCTCAGCACAGATAACATACACTCAAATAAGAACACTGAGAAATCCTGTCCCTATTACAGCCACAAGGATTTTTGCCACTGATTTTCAAGAAAACATGTTTTCATCCACGGTATTTAGTCTATAAGCAACTCGCTAGTTTACATGCTTTTGTTATAGAACTGTGGATTATGAAGAAATATGTGAAACTTCCGAGTTGGGTCACGACCAATCATCAATCAGCCAAAGAGCAAAGCTGGTCTCTGTTAGTGACAGATTTAGGCAGAATGGTGAAACTTGAATAAAAACATACCATCAAAACCCCATTCCTTTCTGGCCACCTCATCTAAATGAGCCTAAACTCACCAAAATTTTCTTAGGCATTCCCATGACCTTGCTATCCCAAGCAGCTTGGTAGCCATCGCCTTTCAAAATCAAAATTCAAGGAATAACACAAGGGTCCCAATATGAGACATTTGACACTGATACCGGCAAAGTCAAGATCAAAATAAAACAGACAGTTGTGGTCACTTTAAGGCATTGTTGGATTCAGATAAGAGTGAGGAGCGGAGTGATCCGCCTTTTAGATGATAGGCTCATGGCTGTACAACTGCTCCAACAGAGTGGGATTTAAATCTACATTCCCTACCCAGCAAGGTGCATCCCAGCTTCTGCTAGGATGGTCCACACCCAGGTTCACATCCTGATGAACTTGTGCTGTGGAGCAGAAGAAAATTCAAGATTTATAAGTCTAGAAAGACAAAGGAAGAGAAAGCATCTCTTTATCTTAATAGTTAAGAAACTCAGCTGGGAGGGAGGAGTTCTGCTTTTGATCCTTACACTGTTTCTATATTTTTCAGATATTCATTTTATGCACAGCAGGAAGAAAAGCCCAAGTTCTCCCCCCTTCCAGGCACATGCTTTAGGTTGGAAAAAATTAATATTTCAACATTTTTTCCAGATGAACAGCTACAACAGTAACTAAACTTGTGGGTGCATTACCTTAAAGGAGTAAAAACCTTACAAAAATATTGAAACTGAGAACATTTGTGTAATTAGCTGCCAAGACTGGAGGGAGGGAACACAAAGAATAACACTCAGAATTAAAGCCCTTCTTTTACTATTGTTCATTTGGCAATTTTGCAATTCTAATTCTTTACTCATTTTGCAAACATGACAGTGATATCTTTAAATCCTATTTTACCGATTTATATACAGAAGCCAATGCAAAAGGTACTTCTATAGCACTTTTCATCTGAAAACTCAGTATACTCTGCAAATAGCAATTAATCTTCGTAACAGTTAACTACCTCCTCCAATGTGTTAACAGCTTATTTTACAGCTGGTGAAATCAAAGCAGAGGAAAGTTGAGTCATGTACCCAAGGTCACAAAATAAAGGCACTATGTAACTCCAAAATATCTCTTTGCATGTTTAAAGTCCTGAGATACACAGTTGATTTTTAAAGTAGCTGGCATCAGGATACTATAAATATGCTTTTCTTGATAAAATATTTGTTACGAAACCATGCTTAATATTCCTTTTCTGAATCTTATTTTACTTTGAAAACCAGAAGTTAAAAAACCTATTTCTGCACTGTGCGAGTATCAGGTCACTCACACTGGGGATAGCACACCGGTATTATAAAACCTATAATCTAGTCGGTATGCAAGAATGATGACTGCTTTAAGACCTGCCAAATCCTTTTCAACAACTGAACAATTTGGTTTTATCAATGCTTTTTTTGCTACATATTTGCTACAATGGTATTTTCCCCCATCCAATTCTGGTACATATGCCTATGTGTAAGCCTGCATGTGCATGCTGAAAGAAGACTGTTTTAAAGAGGTTAAAACATTAGATAAAGAGGCTGACTTTCACTGTTAGCATTTAACTCCTAGGCATGCATAAGAAATTCTTCGGTAAAACCCTGCAAACAATTATTTGATCAGGACAAATACAAACAGCAGCTCTCCCACACTGTCACCGCCACACAAAACACGTGCAATCAGCCATTCGTCATGTTTGCCAGCTTTCTGCTTGACTTTGCTGATGAGGATTTACAGATCAAAGCCTGGTTTGTTCTCTTCAAGCCCAGTTTCCAGACAACAGTTGAAAAGTCCCTAGTAGGAAGGGACTATGGACTAAACTATTCAAAGAAAATTTAATGTAACCATATTTACAGAATGAATCATTTCACTTACTGTATTATCTTCCATAAGAAACAAATAAAGAGCTAAAAATTTTACGTATAACATGGCATAAACAAGAGCAAAATCAGTCTCACAGATGTGTCACAGACACAGTCCCTCTGAGGCTGATTTCTTCCTTGCTTAATTTTTACATTGGGGGTGTTGTTTATATGCAACAGTAATACAGTTTACTCTTCTTTAACTTCACCGTTATTTTTTTAAACAGAAGCAATTATTTACCTTGTAGCTGATCATCAAAGATCTTGGTTATGTTATACAAACTGCTGCAGCTTAACTAAGATCAAATTAAAAGTACAAACTTACAATTTTACTCTATCCTTACATGAGATTAGCTTAGTTTTTAATTTTTCTATGCAAATTCAACCAATTTAAATGTGAAATAGGCAGACAAATGTATCTATATTAGGAGCTGGACATAATTAACTACGTTGAATTTAAATTACATAAGCTAGTGTGACTTTTCTTATATAGACAAGGTCTAAGTCATAAGATATAGAAGCTCCCCTAACCAGCTGATTTGCAGTGCCTTTGATGTAAATATTTATACAAATATATACTCGTATGGATATTCACAATGACTTTTCTGCAACAATTTTACTCAATTATTGATAACAGACTACTGAGAAATTAGCAATACAGACTGCATTTCCCTCCTGTTTTTATTCAACTTGTATATAATACTGTTTTGTGGTATTCAGTGATTTTAATTTGTTAATATTACAAGGACAAGCCACATTTAGAACTCAAAAAAGCTCTTCCAAGGAGAAACAGGTAAAACTTCTTGATTATTCAGATAACAGATCTCTAAATGAAACAACTCATCCCAAAATCAAAGCAGAACTTAGCCGATTCTCTTTGTAACACATTACAGGTCTATCAGCAATTACAACTGCACATCCTGTACTGAAATTAGAATAGGCCATTATCTACATTCTGTGATTTGTTTAAAACAGAAGACACCTGTATGCTATAGAAAAGCATTCACTCATTGGTTAAAAAAAGAGACAGATGGAGATGGGCAAAACATACAAAGCCTAATTTCACAGCACAGACAGGAGCAATTTCAGTTCATCGAAGAGGAAACACCTCTTTAATGACAAAATTAAGGATTTAAAATCAAAGTCCCGTCATACAGTCATTATAAAAAAAATGTCATGAGATGATAAGCAGCAACTGCTTTTGGTAATATTCCTCCCCGTTGAGGGGCCAGGACAAGGGGGATGCAGAACCGAAACCTAATCTTGAAGACTAATATGGTGCTCATGGGAATTTCACCACCTTGCATAAAGATCCACTTCAGAACTAGAGAGAAGGAGAAAACTCAGCGTGCAACAAAAGCCTCCTAGCAATACTGGGGAGAGAGAAAAAGAAGGAAAATACACAAAAACAGTGCAGGGAATTAAATGAAGGCAAGAGGAGCTGAGCTGTACAGACAGCTACTTGTACAAGACTTCTGCAGAGAAGCCTTACATGGCATAGCTTCAAGGAAAATGGATGCATCTAGCCAGGACACAGCAAAAGTCAAATCCAGGCTGACGCAATCATCATTCCAGGCACACCACTGCTGATTAACACACCACCATGTTAGTTGATCTACATATTTGGCACTATCTTAAATCAAAATCTAGATTTTTGAAGTGGGTAAATAAACCCTCTTTACGTAAAAGGCAAGATCTTAAAAAATGAAATTCAGTTAAGCTCCCCTTAAATCCTGATACTCAGTCTCAAAATTTAAATGAGTTGCGGGACTGCTGCAGAATGCCTTTAGCTTCCTGAGCATGGTTCATACTTTTAAGCAAGGCCAAATAAATGCCAGCAATAACAACAATCAAGCTTGAGCAAAAGCATGCACTGGAAGAGACATCCAGGAAATCACAGAGGGAAAAATCCTAATTTGAGAACTGCAATGCAGTATTTGTTGGCATGGCTATTGCTGTATTTCTTTGTGGTACTGGCCCCGGAAAATAATGTCAGAACCTGGAATTTAGGATTTTCATTGTCTGTAAAATCACAGGGTAAATACCTAACCTTCAGCAACCCAAAGTATTTTCAGCCCCATAAAGCATTAGTGAATTTCCAACCATTTGGAGCAACAGATCCCATTCTTCATTTTGCCCTAAGGCATTATTCAACAGAAATGGATCCACCTCATACACAACTGCATCTTACAACTGGCTTGGTTAAACACCCACATGACATTTTGCATTTAAAGATATATGCTCTCATACAACAGGGCATCCCAAGATGCCCCAATATTTCCAAGAAAGTCTGTGTACTTCTGAACACTTCCTCAACTTCCTATGCTTTGTGAGATAAGCAGCAGTAAGATTCATAGGACCTGTCCCCATAATGTAAATATCAGCACAACCTGAGTGATTTGGGGCAGGGACAGTCTTTTGTTAAAGGGCATCAGGTTTTGTATGCATATATGAAAAGCCTAGCATAATGGCATCCAAAAATATACTACAGAGAGAAAATAAGGGGTGGGAGGTGGCATGGGTTTCTCCCACGGATGTACCTGTAACTGTACCTGGTCCACAGATGTAATTGTGCATAACACACTGTAAACTGTGTAACATTTTTCTTGTGTCCAACTGATTTTTTTATCCCATCCCCCTTTTAAATCCTAATAGCTGACAAAGTCAACGATGACTTCTACACCAAACGCCGACATCTTGCAGAACTGGCTGCCAAGGGTGGCCTGCCACTCCATCCCGTGCGCCTAGATGAAGAGAGAGCTTACACGATTGACAGCGGCCTAATGAAACAGAACGGGCAGAAATCCAAAATTGCAAAGATCCACACACACCCATTAGGTTACAACTCCCACTACAAGACCTGGGATCCCAACGACCAGTCTCTTAGACGGCAAGCATACACAAACAAGGGGAAGCATGGTATGGGAGACCCAACGTTAAGCGACCCACTGACAACCCGGAGCCAGCATTATTTGGGCCCACAGCCATACTTCATAACTAACAGCAAGACAGAAGTAACTGTTTGAGTTTCTTTTCTTTTTTTTTTTTAAAGAAATCCTTTAAAAATCACACGCAAATACACACACAACACAAACACTCAACTGAAAGGCAAAAAATAAATTCAAGAATATAAAATAAAACTAAAAAAAGCAAACAGAAGGAAGGAAGGAACTTCCACCTGGACACTCTTGGTATCCAGCCAACTGTAGGCCGAAGAGTGGGTTAATACCATTCAGCAATACACATTGAAGGTTGAATTATAAACTCCATTTGTATTTCACAATGGAACACAAACCCTTGTGACTAAATTTTTTTACTTGAAACTGAAATCCATGATGAGAAGTAGCACAATCTAGAGAAACCTTATGTCTGCTTAAACATTTACACTATGTTCCTGCCTTGAGACAGAGGAAGAAAGAGAGAACAATATACTGTAATATATTATTTCAGAGAGGAATTTTCTATAAAACCTATTAATAATCACTAGACCTGTGAAAAGCCAAGAGCAAACATCTCGGTACAACCCCTAACATCTATTATTGTACTTTCACACCATCCTTTAGAAAGTGCAAAAAATATATATACAATAAGGGACAAAGACTCTTTCATAAGGAATTTATGAAGACTGTGATGATTAAGAGCATATGGGACCTTTCTGGCTGGTAGAGAATTCTGCAGGATGATAACAAACAGCAGAAGATTTTATTTCAGCTTACTTCGTTTGATTTAAAATTTTTGGGAACCTCCAAAAAAAGAAGAGACATATCATATGACACAGAAAGCTGCTGGGGGAATAAGGGCATCAGAATATTTCCTCTCAGTTCTCCTGTTTTCAGGCAGATGGTAACAATTCTCACTTTGCAGACTGTCAGGACTTTTTCTTCACCTAAATGTTTTGCCTATCTTCAACTGCTTCAGACTGAAATTAAGCGTGGGTGGTGCCTTTACTGTATTACTATTGTTCAATGACGGTCTTGTTTCTCAAAGTGACCCCTCTGTTCCTTTAAGCTATTTCCTCATGTTTTGCTAAGGATGACAAGGGTTCCGCCCTGCTCAGCCTCCTTTGTTTGTCCCGAAGGGAAACTGGACTACATCTCCATGCAGTGGTTGCACAGTCAAGACTATTTAGTTAGCCCCTCCATTTTCCCAATTTAAACTTTTTCCCTCTAGTCTCTCATTTTGTATTTGCTTTTAACCATGGTAGTTCTTTGTAGTTCAACTAAATGTTATATGGTATATTGTCTCTATTGTTTGGCTTTCTATAGTGGTGTTCCCTCTTGGTAGACTATTTGGTGGAAGAGGCTAACAGACTAGCCTCAAACGTCAAAGAGATCTGGGTTTAAACTAAACAAACAATTGGACTCGTGGTCTTGACTGTGGTTCTGATGAGCAGGATGCCTCGTTCATACGAGTAAAACCACTCTTGAATTGGGCACTGATAGACTCGCAGACCTGGGCCTATAAAGGCTTCGGCACATCCACAAAGAGATAAGCAGAGTTGGGATAGGATGGCGGTGCTGCAACAGCCTGACGGCAGGCAACACATTCAGTCTTTCACTTAAATTCCTGCCCTTTCCCCAAAACAAGTCATTTGGCTAAATCCTAACTAGCTATCTTACTACAGTTGCGTTCTCACCACCTGTCAATTCTTCTGGAGATTAGTTTTGGAAGAGTATGCAGAGAGCAGCGAGAACTGTTACGTTGTAAGAAGAGTTGGAAGTGGCATTTCTTGCTGTACTCGACTGACTGGCAGTGCTGCTTCTTAGTCAAGGATGTAAGGGCTAAGAATCTGAAATGTGGTTAAATGGAAAGACCGATTTTTTAGCTATATCGAGATTGATTTGCATCCTGAGAGCACCGGCATCTCTCCATAAGCGTGCTGCTAAATTGTATGATCATATGTTTCAAGACTATCAGACGTGGAAAAAGCCCACGGGACAAATACTTTGCACACAACCCAGATTCTCCACTATCTTACTTTTATTCCTTTAATCTTTATTGCCTTCACAACTGGCTGACTTAATTTGACCCTTTATGGAATGTTGCTGTTAATCCATATGCTTTAGATACACATTACAGCTGCACTCTAATTCACACAGGTTTCGTGTAACTTGAGCATATTTTATGTGGAAATATTTTAGTAACTGTATGTTCTGTAAGTAAACCCGTGTTAATACTTGTTAACTACAGAGTTTATGATACCAATAATACTTCCTACAATAAAATGTTTGTTTGTTTTTTAAGAATGTTTATTTGTAAACATATGTATTCACTATATTAATATGAATTTCTTACCTGGCAATAAAACTGATTCTATGTGAATCCAACTTGCTGGCTCATTTCTAAACTTGTATCATTGGGCCAATTTTTGAGTATTAACTGAGCTTCTGGAGCCTCTCACTGCAGCCAGTGGGGTTCATCTCAGCACAAATGATGATTTGACTCTGCCATTGGTAGCCTCGTGAACAAGAGGTTCTTTAGAAAGAAGCTGCATGTTGTACGCGTTAGACATGTGCAATGCCTGTTACATGCAATGTGACATAATACACCAAGGCATGCAAACTTTGCAAAGCTCCATGTGCCCTGTAAGCCTCTAAGCATCACACACAGATTGTGTTACTTAATCAGATAATTGCAGTTTTGAGGAGAGAAAGACAAGGTAAGAATGTACAGATCCTGGTCCTCATGAATGCATGGGAGTTTTGCAATAAGCTTCAGTCACATCCCAGGATTGTAACTACCCAGTAAAAACAGTTGAAACACTGGTGTATATAGCGTCAAAATTTTTATACATTCATTACAGAAAAACCTGTACACAACATCTGTGTACCAAGTCTGCTGGAACAGAAAGCCCTTTACAGGCTCTTAGTACTGCTAATGGCTCATAAACCTGACAATGAAGAGAACCTCAGAAAACAGTGTTTGGGTAGCTTCTTCTCTTTGCTTTACTGCATTAATATCAGGTGAATTTCAGAAGAAGAAATGAAGATTCATTGTATCTCGCATCAGAATCAACTTAGTGCATGACTTGGTGAAAATTCTGTAGACAATTTATGACTTCTAGGAAGACATGACACATTATCAGAAGGAAAATGTCAATCCAGAAGTGGTTGGAGTTAGCTATTTTAAACAGTATAAAAATCTCTTTTTCATTATATGCCTTTATGGGTGCCACGAAATAGTCTGTAAAGCCCCACTTCCGGTTACAGGAGCATTTCCCTGCCTCAGGCACAACTGCAGAAACAACCCCATTCTGCCAGGGGGGGCTCAGGAGAAACATACGGAGTGCAACCACAGCACCAGAAAAATTCTGGGCAGTCCTGCAACCCATAGGAAATCCTAGGGAGCCCAGTAGAATACAAGCCTAACCTACAGTAGACATAACTTACTGTTACAGCTCCACCAACAACCAATCCACATGGTGTTTCTATCAGCAGATTCCTGACTAGAATCATGGATGGCTTCGCTAGTATAAGTGCCTCTGCATGGGCTTTCTTTCTTCCAGATACGCGAAAAAAACCCACTCCAAAACTCCCCCTGCATCTGATTTTGTGTCTCTGCATGTTTTTTTCTCTTATGTTAGACTGAACCTTTTGTCACCATGAGCGAGAACTGCACTGGGTTCCCATAAGCATTTCTTCCATAAGGCTATTCGATATTAACACAGAGGCACTCCACAAACAAAAAAGTGTATTGCCAAGAAATGAAGACGTTTCGTATACAGACCTGTGGAGTCTAAAAGTCTAAAAGTTACCTGTTTTAGACCCCTTTACCCTGGAAACATCTGTTCTCACGACTAAATCTTTTGAGCACGATCCTGAGCTTACAGAAACTGAAGACGTGGTGACTTACATAAATAGAGGATCAGGTCTCATGACATACCTACAAAGCGTCTCCAGGACTCAGGCTTTAGATTTGAACAGGTCTGGGAAAAGATTCATGCTTTGCTCTATTCTTATAGAATGGTTATTGAATTTTGAGTACTAAATAAATAACCCTAGTCCACAAATCCCTTTTGCACACAATCCTGAGCACTTTATTTAATCCTGGTCTCTATACTTGAATACATGAAGGACTTCCAATGATAAACACAGTCTTTACTGTAATTATATCATCTTTCTATTTGGCATGGATAATTTTATTTTGCTAAAAACAGTTATGACAGGAAGCATTATTGTATTAGATTGTATCAACTCATGTATCACCTAGTGCTGACAACGTGAAAATAGGATGAGTACCACATTACTAAAAAGCGAGCATTGTTATTTTTATGAATGGGAAAGCCAAATTATTGCATCTATTGATTATATGTGACTTCAGATAACTTTTGTCATTTATTTCAGCATTAATATAATACTTATATTTTAGTACAGATGGCATGCTAGCTTGGGTATGAAAGCTGTTTTTAGCCAAAAAGGATTGAATGAAAGTCCTATTCATTTCAAGTTATACAGCAACTTGCTGTATGTATTGTTTCTAAAATACCATTACATGATCAGTAAGAAATAGCTTCCAGAATACATTAAAATCCCAATTACAAAAAAAATTAAAAAAACTATATTAGTTCAATAACAAAGTTCTAAAGGGGTAAAACTATTATTAACAGTGTTGACTGTACTAAGTATCAGGAACTACTCAGAAAAGTCCTGGCAACTAATCCTCTAGAAATGAGACTGGTTTGCGAGAATGAAATCTGAGGTTTTCTAATTGTAAATAGAATTATCCATTTACCGTAGCTTGGCAGAAGATATAGCATATAATAGCATTATTCCAAAAGTCACCTGGCGTCATGACACCATCCCGTTTTACAAGATGCGCATTGCATTTACATTACATTCCTATCAAGTTCTAACCATTCTGTCCAGCTGTCGCCCTCTTGAAGAGGAGAGATATACAAGATGATCCTTCATGCCATATTCTGCAGCTCCCACTAGGTTGCCCATAGAAGAGCACAGAAGTCTAACCTGACAGTTTAGGATTCAAACTCAAGCTTATCTCTAGTGTTTGCCCAAGGTACGAGCAGTGTTTTCTCAACAACAGGCTTAATGTCAAGGGGTGACATTAGAAGAGATGAAGAAAAAGACTGTGCAATGTGAATTTGTCACTGGCAGCTTGGGTTATTACTCACAGAGCGCACCTCTTATAGCACTCATGCTCTGCTCTAGCAAACTGCGCAATCAGCCCAGCTGGCTCTCCTGGTATACATTGTGTAGGACCATGTTTAGGAGGGCAACAGCAGATGAGTGTGACTAATGAGGGAAGATAAACTTCAATGTTTTATGCTAAACTACTAAATCAATTCATTTGAAAAATGTGACATAATAGCACATTAATCTCAGCCTACAGATGGGAAAAAAAGAGCCAGCAAATGCTATTACAGCTAAAACCCCAGAGGAAAACTTTCAATGTAAACACCACCATACAGCTCTAATTTGAAAAGTGACTGTAAAAAAACAATTCTGGGAATTCATGCTTTAGAGATTTCCAGACTCAAATTTGCTCAGCCTGCAAGTAAGATGTGTCCTCATACCTGCCAGCTCAATCTGGAACACAAGTTTTAAACCAGGCCTTTCCTCCCCATCCAGCTGCACTAATGAAAGTCAGGACCAAATCAGGATACTGGTTATATCCTGTATCTGAAGAAAAGCTGCTGTCAGACAAATGCAGCTGATTGGACCTAATAAACACTTCTGCAGAAGATGCACCATGAAGAATTTGACACACCTCATTCAGCTGTGCTGGCCTTATCAGGTTAGCAAAACATAAGACACATGTATTTGTCACCAGCGACAACAAATCACACTTTTTGACACCGAAAGAAAATCAGTGCTGATCCTATGGGGGTTCTGGGGATTCTCCCTATGTCAGAATCTGCCAAATAAACAATGCCTGAACAAGCCAGGGCTCCCTGGACAGGCCCTCCTCATCCCAGGTTGGCTCTTCTGGCAAGACAATGGTGTTGCTTCAAGAGAAAGGCGTTCTCTTCAGTTTCATCTCTTTCATTTTTCATCTTCAGAGCTTAGGATCCCTTTCTGGGAAGCAGAAGCTATGGATTCAAGCTTACCTGAGGCTGAGTTAAGTCTTGAATCCCAATCTTATCACTGCTGCTATGGTTTCACATAAGAGTATAGAATGAGATGCTACTTATACCTAAGTGCACAAAGGAATGTTATAGTAAGCCTGGTCCTTCATGGATGCATGAAAAGGCTCCTTGTACCTGTCTTTCTCTGCAAGTAACTTGAGGGTCATTTTGCACCCCAAAACAAAGTTATTTTGCAAAATGCCTTTTTTTAGTAAAGTTAGGATTCATTTTTTTCTGTCTCTCCAGAGCCTTAACAATACATTCACATTGTTACACACACACTTGCACCTTGTCTGTTTAAGTCAACACTAGCTTTCTTCACTTAGCAACTTCGCCTGCGTTTAAATTATAAGAGGCATCACTGCTTGTTAATAGGTGTTGAACTAGCAGAGTTCATCTTCTGAACCTGCACACCAAGCGCTGTGTGCATCCCTCACAATCCATAAGGCTGGGAGTACAATAGGCCGTCAACAGTGAGGATTTCAAATCAAGAGAGAATGTCAGGCAGCGCCGCTGCTCAATCTGAGGTTCAGCTACAAACTAGAACTGAAAAATGGGAATAATAAGAAGCCTTTTCGGTGGTCATTGGCAGGGTTATTTCGTCAAGGAAACAAGCCCTACCAAGCAGCAGGTATGTCAGTGAAGCCACTAATACTCCCTGAGTAGAAGCAGATTCTTTTTCCTGCATGCAGCTATTGGCCTCCTTTTCACTCAGATATTTGGCTTTACACTAACATTTTGATCACAGTAGTTATTATTTGAGAAACTTTTGCCAATATTAGTGCATATAATTCCTCTGAAGTAATTGGTCCTCAAGGGAAACAGCACTTTACCTGCTCCTTACTATTTCTTTAAGCAACAGCAACATTGCAAAAATATCATAATTGTGCTCTTTTTCGCTGCCAGAGGTGAAGAGAAACTAGGTTTTGCTTTGTCCTTACAGGGGTAAGGAAAGACCTCAAGGATGCCTACGTTTCTGTCTCTTTTCAAGGCAGTGTTATACTTCAGTAGGGATTTTTCATACATGCTCTGCAGAAGACAGCACTGACTACTGAGCACAGAAACATCCTGTTGA
>VYZM01013510.1:7417-48132 GCA_013398915.1 Dromas ardeola
TTTGGTCGACTTCTCCTCTCTCTTGTCGGTGCGTGGGGGAGGCGGTGGGGTGGCGATGCCACCCTCCCGGTCCCTCTGCCTGCGGGGGGGGCAGCGCACCCCGGGACCTGCCCGCTGCGCACCCACCTCGCACATCCCTGTTCCTGTGACCCGCTGGGCAGAGGTGACTGCAACCAGCAGGGAACTACGACATCCTTTTTTAAAACACAGCTTTCCAAGAAAATACAAATTTATTCAGAAAGAAGTGGGCAAGTTACTATAAATACCCAATAGAATATAAAGGTGAAAGCTGGACTATCTCTTGGATACTGATTTTTTTAATATGTTGCAGGAAAAAAAAACCACGGATCTTTTCCAATAATTTTTGCCTTACGTGTGACTTGTTAGATGCTTTCATGTATGTTTTAAATGCTTTAGCTAGATGTGCTTTCCTCCAAACATTTGTCGTTGCTGAATTAAACCTTTTTTCACAAAGAAGCATTAGTCTCAATTACTTTCTCTACTTGATTTTTTTCCCAGAAAATAATTCTACAACTAGAATGTCCCGTTTTGACATCTTCTGAAATTAGAAAGAATCATTTTTACGCCATGAACTGACTTGATTCAAAATGTATGTTATACACAATACCTTCATCGTTCCTCAGTGGTTGAAATCTAAATGGCCTCTTTCAATGTAAATCAGAAAATGTCACAATCTGGCTTATGAAACAAATGACTGGCTTTGGCTTTCTGTCCAAACGTAGGGTGGGAATAGAGTCAAATCTGACTTTTTGGAAGGGAAGGGGGAATGTTTCCCATTCAGCCACAGAACTTGCAGCTTCGGGGCGGCGCATGTTCTGTACATTGCTGCCATCTGGAGCCACAGCCTCCCAGCGCCGCAGAGAGGGACAACCATCCGCTCGGCAGGGAGCTGCGTTACTTTCTTTCCCCAAACCTGCTGGGCAGAGAACACATTTACAGTTGTGATTTTTAAGCTGAAGTTACTTTTTTGCAAAACTCCAGGGAAGCAGTATTTTGCCGATAACGATTTGGAAAAATCACAGTTTTCAAGAATACGGAGCAGGGCATTAGGAACGGTCAGATCAGGAAACCACAGAGACCCACAAGGAGCTTCATTGCTGCCATCCTCTAGCTCATTAGTGTACAAGAATTGTGTGTGTTGTTTTTAGCAGCTAAAGAGTTATTTATGGCTTCTATGTTCTCAAGCCAAAGTGAGTGAGGGGTGCAACCAGGGCAAACGCATCAGAGCAATGCAAATCACTGACAAGGCATCATGAATGCAAGCTGAGCAGAATTTAAATACAATCCATGAATGAGAGGAAAGATTTGCATGAGGGAAAGAATCATTAGAATCTGATTTAACAAGCAGTATATAAAATGGGCCTTTGCAGCTTAAAATGAAGCAAAGCACATTCACATTATACATTCTTAATGAAAAAAAAAAAGCAAAATCACAAAAACCCCTAATTTATTAGTAGAGCTTGGAATAGAAATGGTTTTCACAGAATACCTTTAGAACCTGATTCAGAAACTTGTGCTTGATTGCTTTCTTGAATAGAAGTGGATCATAAGCATGTAGGGTGGTAGGGACTATTTAAGTGCATGCCAAAGTCCTATTGATTTCAGTGAGATTTTATAAGATGCTTAAAGTAGGCGTATGCGTAAATGTTTTCCTGAACAAGAGTGCTTTTCTGAATTAGGATTTAATTCATGAATTTACACAGTGCTTTCAAATGTAATTCCTTCTGGGAAAATAAGATAGATGAGAATAAAAAAAATTATGTACTTCTGCATGTCTTAAAAGAAGGTAATGGAGAATTATCCCGGGTAGAATTATTCAGGGTAGAATTTTCTGTAAGGTACAAAAGCGAACAGTGAAAAATCTGTGGAAGTTGAAAGTGAATAATGTTCGTAGAGCAACTTTCATAGACCCTCTGCTGGTTTCATCCCAACTAAATTATGGAAGATTTTGAATATATGGTACTATGTAGATAATGGCAGTCTCTTGGAAGAAAGGGAATATGTTGTTTTACATTAAGTGATATTATATTTTATCTTTGAGACAAGTAAGAGAATTCCTTTTAAGAATCTCCTGCCATTTTTCATCTCCAGTCCATTGTCACAAACACTAGGTAGAAAAAACTTCTATTTAATATCTCCTAAAATGCAATGTGTCTGCCTCTAAATACCTTGTCTTTTGAAGCTGATTCTGATGTGCTGTTTTCTGATAATAGGAGAGCATATATCTCTGTCCACATTGGACAATCTTCTTGTTTCTGTTGAAGCATTGGTCCAGCTGTGTATTTACAAGTCCTAGCATATTCCTGTGGAACTACAGAGCTTCTTTTTCTGCACTTCTCTCAAGTAAGTCATTAGCAACAATACACATGAGAATTAAAAAAGCTCAGCTTACGGCTGTGGCCATATTGACTGTTCTCGTGAAAGTTAGACTTTAGTGTCAATTTTTCTTTTGGCATTTTAGAAGATTTCAGAGTGTTGCAGTGGTGACGTGCAAGATGTCTTGTTGAAATCTGTGAAAGAGATGACCACTGTGGTTTTGCTTTTCCTGCTGTTTTCCTCAATAATTCTACCGTGAAAATGTTTGACATCATATGATATTCCAGGTCAACAGCAATACTATTCTCCTGCCTTTGCTTTCTCTGTCTTTTTTTGTTGAGCAAAACCATTATCACCTTTGGTGAAAGGTAACATCCTCTACAGTAGTACTTCTCCAGCTGTGATCATTGCTTAAATATTTCTTGATGTTTTCATACTTTTTTTTTTCTTTCTTTCTTCTTTTTTACCCTCCTTCAAGTGTCATGTTTAGGTGAAAGCTGAGGTTCAGCTCAAGACTAAGACATCTAAATGCAGGTAGGTACCTAAATATGGCTTTTTTTAAAGGTAAGCTATTACATAAACTCCTGTTGCCGTCAATGGAGTGTTAGTAATGTAGCCAGTGGGTCCTGGCAGGTGAGTCAGTTCCCTCCCAAGTAAACTTATGGGCCTTAATTCAATTGCACAGACATAGGCTCCAGGTGATGCTGGAGAGTCCTATCCAGTTTCTAAGTTTCTACCTGCCTCTCCAAATGATCGTGGGTCTCCTGTAATTTTCTGTCATGTCTGAAAGCTGCAGGTGAATGTCTCAGTTACCCTCTGGCAACAGTAATAACATAGGATACCTTTTCCCAGATCTGGATTTGACCAGATCTCCTTGGACAGTAGTGGGAGTTTAGACACCTACCTCACAGCCATGCGACAGAATGTAGGTGACTTAACCTTGAGCTGAACCCTGCCAAGAGAATCTGTTGATTCTCTTTACCATCAGCCACATCCCTGTTGCAAGATTTCAGTATTCTCTCAGTGGCGGATTCTTTAATTGCCGCTTCCTCAAGTATTACACTTTTTGCTGGGCTCTGTCATGTCTTTGCACAAGCTGGTACAATTTATTGTGTTGATTGTTCAATAGAGAGGTAGTTTCTTAGCCACTGGTCTGGCCTCTTCGACCCTCTTAAAAGCACTCTGCACATTGTCTGCTAAGGGTTTGGGAAGGGATCAGTCTTGACGAAGGCCTTTGATTGGTATAATCATAATTTGTTTAGTAAAATCATAATTTATTGAAACATACTTTGGCAGTCCCCTCCCTCATCTGTAATGATATCCATGTACTTCCTTCTACCTCTTTGCAGTATATTAACTTCTCTGTTCTTTACTTTAAACTTTAAAATTTATTTTGCTGCTACTTCATTTCTTGGCAACATTTTCTGGAGGTTATTGTTTACTTTGGGTTGCTTCCTTTCTTAATTTGTCCAGGCTTTAGGCTGGCTTAAAGTGCCTAACAGTATATCTTGAAACCATGCAAGTTCCATCAGTTCCTCTAGAGAGCAGCAAATATGTTCAAATAAAATAGTAACATGAGTCAACCCAGTGTTCCCTGAAACACTCACAACCTTTATTAACTGAGCTAGCTAAGAACGGATAAAGAGCAAAAAACTACAGGGAATGAAGGTCCTAAAGCTGAGTCTGGCATTTTCAAACTTTGTCTGAGAACTGTCCTAGCCCTGGCACTTGGTGTAGATGCAGCCCCTCTACTCTCTCCAAAATCCCTGCTTGAGCCCAACCCCAACTCACCAACATCTTATGGCAGAGGGGAGAAGGAAGGCAACGGGGGTGCAGCCTGGGCCAGGGACCAGACTTGGATGCCCACCAGATCCGTGGGCTGTAAAGCTTCCCGTCCTTACTCACACGAGTTTGCCAGTCAAGACGAAGCACTCGCGTTCGGAAAAACACCCACAAGTTCTCCATTCCTCGTGGCCTTCAGTGGGCGTGTGACAGATGGGGCTCTGTCTCCTGGTGTGCACTAGGGTTTAAGGGAATTTGGCACATGACAGAGCACAACAATTATTTTTTATAAAGAAAAATAGTCAAAGTTATGAAAAGTCTTGCCAGCTGTAAACTTCTTCAGACCAACACCACCATGTGTTTGAACCTCAATAATACGCAAATCTTCAGAAGAAGGACAAAGCTGCCTCTGTTCTTTAAGATCAGTCTCCAAAGCAAGATTGACAGCTGCTTGCCTAAGCACTCGCATAGCTGACACAGACCTAACAGCAAAGCAAACTCCTCATGGGAAAAACCATAAAAAAGATTTTTCAAAAACACACTCGTGTTTGCAGCCCTGTCTCCAATAACATCTTCTGCCAGTAAAGCTTCTGGGCCTATGCTTGACTTCGTATCAACTGTCTAAAGCAGCTTTTGCAAAGGTTTTTCTCTCAGTTATAAGTCTGGCCAATTAAGCCAACTGAAGTCACCCCAGATCTGCAGAAGGCCTATGGCCGCAAGCAGAGCAGCTTTTCCTCACAGTTTTCTGTGACCCATGCTATATTTCATTGTCACTACCAACCCTCCTAGTAGTATTCACTTCAAATTACCAAGTACCAAGGGACAAATGGGGACTGCCTTCCCCAAAATAACCACCTGAGCTCTGATAAACACGAAAGGCTCTAAAACATGGCTCTGGATGGACAGAAAACTTTTCCAGGGTAAGAAAGAGCTGTGGCCAAGGCCAGACTGAAGCAAGGGTCTGGAACCCCTTCTGGAAAACGGACTTACCAAGGGTTGGGGCATACAGGGGGCTAGGCCAGGGTACAGCCGGGCTGGCCTGGGACAAAGCTGGAGGGGGCTGGAAGAGATGGACAGTGGATAGGGCCTACATGCATCTTCCATGGCTTGCCTCAAGGCTGCTCACCTCATCCTGACATGTTAGCACAATGCAGGGAAAAGGGGTGAAGGCAGCCAAAGAGGGGAAATACAGCAAGAGGGAATGCTCTGTATGCAGCTAAAGACCATGTTTATCACCACATTTTCCCTTTTCCTCAGTCATCTTTCACACCAGGATCCTGCCTCTTCAGTAGCTGGATGGCACTGACTAGCTTCTGCTGGTAGGCTGGAAAGTAAAGATGAACGCAGTTGGATACAGCAACACAGGCGGTCTGGTAAATGAGCTCTGCCTCATTTTTGGAAACATGCTTTGCTGAAGGTCCCGAAAACAGTGGAAGTGGTACCCCAGGGTGGGTGGTGAAGGCTGTACCTTGCCGCTTTTTGTGGTGCATGCTGGCAGCTGGGGCAGCCCCACGCTGGGGGCAGCGGGTGTACTGGAAAACCACAGCCTTCTGCACCATGAGACCCCACCTGGAATTGAGGCAGACAGAATATGAAGAGACTGGCAGAACTGGAAGAAGCTGACGCTTACGAGCACTTTCTGTTTACAAACTAATTCCTGCAAACGCTTACCTGCACATTGCATGGTGGGGTGTCAAATTGCAGGGAAGACTCAACCAAGGAACCTCAGTCCTCACTGAGATGGTAGGAGAGGTCTTCTGTCAGGCTGACTGAGGCACCCATACCCTCATGATATTCTTTATATAGTCCACTTTCAAGGCAGATCCGGCTGATACACCAGTCCAAGTAAACCTATCTATAGTTGACTCTGCAGACAGAGGTGCACATGCAATTGTATTGCATTTCTAGGAAAGGGTTGCTCTGCAAGGTGGCCTGAGCTTTGCAACAGTTTCTCTGTGTAACCCTATAGCATGGGATTTGTTTCAACTAATCACCTAATTTCTGGTAAATCAACAGAAGAAACACTCCATGTTTAAGGTGGTCAGTCCCTATAGGCAGAGGCCTGCAGGCTGCCTGCAGGAATGCAGTGGGAAGCTCTGTAGGGACTGGAAAGTCCTGAAATTTGGCTTTTGGTGTCCCAGCTGACCTGTTCTCATGATGATACAACTGCTTGGATGTTTTAATCAACTCCTTTCTTTGTGTGTGTGAAAGAAGTACTGTCCTGAGGAGGAATGAAATGTCAGCTGCTGAGTTTAAACCACGCTGGTAACATCTTAAGGATTTTTGCTGAAGAACAGAGCACTAATCAAATAGGAAATTTGAGACTGTTGTTCTAAGGGGTTGTCAATATTTCTGTCCAGAAGTAGTGAAATATGTTGCTCAGATACAGGTAACTTAGAGAAATTATTTCCTATTTATCTGTGCATTTCAGAGTTTATTATCATAGACTCTGAAAACTGAGATGGATTCCTTCTACATTGAAGTAGCTCTGTGTTTCACATAACACCAAGCCATGAGGTGGATAATTGTTACCACCCACCTCTACCTATCTATCTATCTATCTATCCATCCATCCATCCATCCATCATAGATTCATTACAGAAAAAAAACCTGTGTTTAGATCATTCCTTAATTTAGGGTCATCTTTTGAATTTCATACAGGCCTGTGCTCCGCGGAATCACTTCTGAGTAGGAGTGAGGAGTGGGGCTGCAATGCAAATTCTGCGGTTTTCTCCAGTTGTTCAAAGATCAGGATCCTTTCCAGACTGTGTACCAAGACATATGTGAAAGTCTCTGGTGAACCTATAACAAAGAGGTATCTATCAACGCATCACATTTGGTAAACTGCGTTATAGATATTCCATGTTTATGTTTTCAGAAAAATGCTTTAGAAAAATGCTGAAGCAGAAAAAAGCTTGGATTTGTCAGCCAATGTATACATGAGTTGTCCATCTGCCTACCTTTGAAAATCTCCACTAGGCCTTCAAGGATACCACAGCGCTTTAGGAAAAAGCATGTACGAGAAAGAAAGAGCTAATTGCACTGTATATGGTCTCTTAGAAGTAAGAATCACTCACGCTGACTTCTAGAGAAATGAGCAGAAGGAGTGGGTGTTTAAGTGGGTGTCTAATTCGTCAGGGCAAGGAAGACATCGCTTAACAAGCCTAGCGGGGCTCTAAAAGCATCTTACCCTGATTTCTTTCTAAAAAAAGATAAAAAAATAAAAAAAATTGCCTACATTCAGTACAAGGAAAAGGCAGGAAATCATAGAAAAAAAATCAAAAATTCATTCTGCTAGGTCAAAATCTTCTGTTTCTTCCCATTATTTTTATTTCTTTACCAAAGCTAACATGTTCAGTGAAATAAAATCCCCAAACACACTTTGATGTGTGTGGTGCCTAAAGTCTCACAGGCAAAATAAATGTTATACACATAGAAAAGCCAGAAGTGAAAGGACTTACTTCTGATTCCTGATGCCAAATCCTCCATCTTTCTTGAGGGCACTATACATAAACTTAGTTTTCTAAAGAAAGGCTCAGAATCTGCCGTCGTCTTCACTCAGAAAATTGTTCATCAGTGAAAGCTTTTCAAAGCTAATCCGCTACTCAAACTCAACACTGCAGAACTTGAATTGGAGACAGCTCTCTATCTCCTGGAATTTCCACACTGTGAATGGCACCGGATCATAAAAGTCCTTGGAGTTAGCACTGTAATCCCATAATTAAATTATAGTTATGGACATGGCCTGGGACATGCTGCCCGTCAACATCAAATGGGAGAAAACAGAAGGAGAGTGGGAGAAGGCACAAGCTAGTGAAGTAGATTGTGATTGTAATCTATTTACGTGGATACCGGATAATTTTAATTGTAGAGATACAGTTCATAATTTCCAATCAGATTTCTGCCTTGGTGAACCCATTTTTCAGAAGTGGCATTGCTGTGCATCACCGGCCAAGAGTTCATGCTGTGACTTTGAACAGAGACTATCTAATCTGCAGAATGTTTTAGCAACTCAATTACAATATAAGAGCACTACATTGTAAAATTACTTCTCTATCAGTTGAACATCAGGCTATTAAAGGTAGTACAAAAGACAAAAGAAAGAACAGCCTTTTCAACTACTCTACTTTCCTATTTTTGGAGATGTATTTCTTTATTATCCTAAAATACTACAAGCAGTAATAATTTATCTGTTCTCCATTGTAATCATGACATTAAAATAAAATAATGTGCAATTAATATCCTCTTTAATGATCCCTTCTAGAAAGATAATCACTGCAATAACGAGGTATCACATAAGGGCAGATAATTTTAATAACTTGAAAGAATACACTAAGGATCTCTCTACATTGTTAACTTCAGATTTAATACTTATTCTGGTCTGAACTGAGATATTCATGGAGAACAACTGCTGCTAATGGGAAATTATGCATTCCCTAGACACCTGTCTACAGTGTATTTCACGAGAGAGAGTCGCAGCTTTCCATTATGCTGATGACAGTAAATCAAAGTGACCCAAACTAGGCTGTGAGGAAAGAGGAAAGAGTGATTATAACTGATTGAAACTTGGTGTTTGGCTTCTATTTTGGTATTCAAAAAGATATTCCAAACTGAAACAAAACAAAAGAAATTGCAAAATTTTGTTTAGAAAAAAGTTTTTTAAAAAATATTTTGTTTAGGGGTAAAAAATTGATTTTTTTTTTTTCTTTAAATCATGCTAATACTGCAGAAACTCCCAGTGATACCTGATTTTGCTGCATGGAAAACATGGATATTCCGGGTCTCCAGCAGCCTAGTAGATACTTATTAAGCAAGTGAAGTGCTACGATGCAGTTGAAGATCCTAAGAAAACAAGTTTTTTAGGCATTTTATAATTTTCCAATAAAAATTTTATTTCCCATGTGAAAACTGTTTTATCACAGATTTCCTGAGCAGTTCCAACTCTTATTTCCAGGGAGCTCAGTTCCTTTCTGTATAGTCTTATTTTCAGTACCACCCGAGGCTGGATGAGCAATATTTGTAGCTTATGTATTGTTCCGTAAACCCACCGCAGGGTGCAAGTGATACTTGCGCTGCAGCTACAGCAGCCTTGTCTGAACGCAAGACAAAGCTTCCTGAGGGCAGGATTAGGAGTGTTGTGTTTTCAGCACATCTTCAGAAATGCTTTTCTGAAGTAGGTGGGTTAAGAAAAGATTTTTAAAAGACACATAGGCAAACTTAACAAGCAGCTTTTGTAATGTTTTTCTGAGTATGAGATATGTTCTGGAAGGACTTACAAAACCAATTCACAAATTTTAAAGTCTAAGTCTTTGCTTAAACAGCAGAAAATCTTGTTTCTTCCTTGCTCCACATCTATTACTTCTTTTACTCACTCTTTCTAGGACATTTAGACATCTTTATGGCACCTTAACATTCAGCAATATTGAATATAAGGAGAAATTAGAGGTGTTCCTCTTTGTTCTTTCAAGCAGATCTTCTTTCTCGTTTCCAGCTCCCCATTGCAGATGTCCCCACCGATGATCTCTCCTCATTTGCTTGAGCCGTGGAAGCTCAGAATAGTTCAAACACATTTGCACATCTTCCCTTGGTCTGCCCTTGCTGGTAGATCCACTCAGTTCGTAAACCCATGTCTTTGCAATTAATAAACATGACTTGGAAATAGTTGTTAGAAGAGACTCAGAGACAACCCCTTAGAAGCAGGTTGTTGATGGCAGAAGCTTCTATTCACTCCCCAGTGAAAAGCCCATACAAATCCTGCTCTTTTTGTATGCAGTTTTTATAAACACATTAAGTGCTTATTAAACTGGCACTGAATTATGAGTCAAAGGGTCCACAAGTCCTAAAAGCAGCCAGGTCTGCAGCTGAGTGACACAAACCAAAGGCCACAATCTCACAATAGGAAACTGCAAACAGAATAAGGAAGAAGTTCGGTAATTTCATTTTCCATTTCAGACAGAGACAGGATCTTTCTGATTTGAAATGAGACTCCTTAGTCATTAAAAGATGTCTAGCTAGAGACACCAAAAAGCAAACTGTGTCCAGCCACAACGCATTTATTATTTATCCAACCCTATTTATATCTCATGCTGAGGGATTTACATGATAGACTGAATCCACATTTGTTCCCTGCATTCCTTCTCACAGCTGAGAAGATGCAATGAATCATAAAAGGTTCCATTGTTGCAATGTTTTGTCATGGTATGTGTAATCAGCACAAACCCCCTTAAAGAGGCTTCGGAGGATGAGAAGTTTAAATATTTAATGTTTTTCTGCCTATGATAAGTTTAATAATTAATGCTGCTCCTACCCTGGAAATGACAAATCATACAACAAGCATGCATGATAAAGGAAACAAACACAGCTAATAGAGAGGGAAACTTTACTTAGGAGCTAGTAATTAAAAACCTCTGTAGCATACCTCAGGATCCCAAAGTACTTTGCAGGCAGAAGTAAATTCTGCCTCCTGACCCAAAGAGCAATTCTGTCCATCTATTAAGCTACCTAATTTTTGAAGGGATGCAGAAGATGAGGGATAATGAAGTGCTAGGCCTTACCTTGCATATGTGAGAAATGATATGCAGACATTATGAGCCAAACTGTCTTAAAGACATCTGCACCCACAGGAGAGGAAAAGAACAATGTGAAAGCTGTTGTCCTTTCATAGTCTGCACAGAGGAGCCGGCCATTAAGTCATTTCAGAAACTTGTTATATGGCAGAGCAAGACTGGATCTGTGCCTGCTTACTCTTTTGCGTGGGTCTAAATGGAGAGGGAGCTACTCCAGCTCCAAGCAGCATCCACAAATACCGGCTCTTGGCACCCTCCGAATGATCTGTTTTCTAAGACACTACCACCAGTACCTTTCTCTGGGTACATGCTCCTCCACATCCACTCCCACTGATGATCTGCAGGTAAATGCAACTTTCAACCCCCACTGACTTGTAGCTAAAAGAAAATTCATCTCACGCACCGCTCTGCTTCAGTGCTGGACCACGCTTATGTAAATGCAACAGAATTAACACTGAAGTACAAAGCATGACAGTAATAAAATCTTCTGTGATTCACTCAATTTAGACACGTTTTCAAATGATTAGCATTAAAAGTCTGTCAGACAAAGAGGGCGCGCACTTTGGTATAGACATTGCCACTATATCCTTCTCTTGGGGTAGAAACCATTTTCCCTAAGCCCAGGTCTGAGATAATGCCATTGCGGGAGAAACAGATATATCTAGAAAATGACTCATCTTACCTTCAGAGATGCCTGAACCAGGTCAAGTGACTCATTCCCCCTACCGAAATCAAGACCCTAGTGTGACTATTTCGGACTGAGACACATAACACCTTGTAGACGTGTCAGTAGTACATCTACACTGGTGCGCAGTCAGCAGTGCCAGGCCATGGGCACTGGAGCTCAGTCCCCTGCAACGTCAAGCTGCTGGAGCACTCCCTGACACCCTTCTGACCCACACCTCCCGGTCTTCCTGAGCAATTCTCAAGCGCAGGACCATTCGCAACAGCTAATCTGAATGCAGCCACCCTGTTTTGGAGGCTAATGGAGCTGAATAACTCAGGTGTGGTCAGACTGTGCCAGTTGACCTCAGGGTCCAAGAAAGGTACTGCCATGGCGTTGCTAGCTAAGATACGGGTAGCCTTCAATCAGTAAGATCCAAGGTTGGGGGTTTTTTTACACATTAACACTTTGCTGCAAAACATGTATTTTTATTTTATTCATTGTCTACTCTTCTTGCTTGAATACCCTTTCTTAGAGTGGGCTTAGAGAATTTAGATGAGGAGATAAATTAACCTTCTGACAGTAGACAACGTACAACTGTGTTTGAAAGTCACGTCTTTCCTAAGCTCAGTCTTTTGCAATAAAACTAGGTTAGGGTAAACAAGTGTTCACATGTACTCCTGGAAAACCAGGTCAGTCACATCAGCAACAGTCCACAGCTTTTTAAAGTCACTTACACTCAGAAAAACATAAGGATGTTATATTTTCCAAAGAACAGTTCCCTTAAAGTAGTAGCCTTCAAACTCTTGTCCGAGGTTTTTCCTTCCTCTTCAATGGAGGAACACTGCATAGCAGTGTCTCTGCAGCATAACCTCAGCTGAGGGATCCAGCTGAAACTACCTGAAACCTCCTCAGTGATGCAATGATGCATCCTGCCAGGGTCACAGGGTAGTGTTCACTCAGGGCTCTATACCCATTCTGACTTTTTTGACCTCAAGCAGCTAGTACTGTTATAATTTGATTGTGCATCAGGGGGTTTTAGCTCAGCTGAAGGGCAGTATGCTAAAAGCTTGCTCTGAACTACAGAGGAAGAAACTCCAAGGTGAGACTTGATCTGAGGTCTCAAAGTCAGGGCAGTATCTTTAACGAAGTCTTGCTGAATACTGGGTGTCACTTGCCTGCATGTAGTTCCTTGGTCGTCACCAGCACACAAGGGTTCTTCAGTGCTGTCTTGCTTAACAGCAAGATTTCCTGATATACAGGGCTTGTTGCTGTTGCTATTAAGGTTAGTGCTGGCAGTTTGCTGAAAGACCACTTCAGGATGAAGAACAGCCTCTTCTTCCTCTTCAGAGAGCAGGGAGCAGGAGCCATCACTGGTCTGGCTGCTATTTGGTAGTGGACAGTCCTGATTTTGAGGTGAAGAACCACCTGGCTGTACTGGGGGGAGATCTAAAATGCACTCATTCTCTACGTGGAGGTTTGACAGCTTCTTCTTCTTTTGGTTTCTTGCTGTCATCCTCCGGAGAGCACAGACAAGATCAGCAAGGCTAAGCAGAAAGGATAGACTGCTGACCCCCCAGATGAAAATCATCATGATGGATTTCTCAGTGGGCCGGGAGATGTAACAGTCAACTGCACTTGTGCAAGGTGAATGGTAGCAGGAAAAGCGCTCAGGAACAAAAAATCCAAAAAGAAAATATTGCACAGATGCAAAGGCAGCCTCAAGTAGTGTCCTAAAAAAAAGATGAATAGTATATGCCCCAGAAAAATTCAGAACACTGAGGTTGTTTGCACCACGATCTAATCTATTGACAGCAGCAATTCTACAGAGCTCCTTCGGGTTTTGGGGGCTTGATAAACCCTTATTCCCTTCGCATCCATGCGCCAAACAGTGCATTCTTACAATGTACATAGCTACCTTGTGCAAAACATAAATGCTGAACGCAGCATAAGGTAGCAGGATAGACACAGTCTGAATGAGCCAGAATCTGAAGTGAGATACGGGAGAGAATAAGTCGTAGCAAACGTTGGAGCATCCTGGTTGCAGGGTGTTGCAGACGAAGCGCTCCTGCTCGTCTTGGTAGAGTGGATAGCCTGCTAACACTACCACTGCCATTCGCAGCAGAATCACTATCATTAGCCAGACCTTTCCTAGAAGAGAAGGTAAGAAAAAGAGTCAGAGCACTGAGAAGGAAGGGAAGGCAGGTAATGTAGTGATGGTCTCTCTATATAAAAGACATTTGAAGAAATAGGGTCTGTAATCAGTCTCCTTTCCTAAAACCTCCACTTTGGCTTTGTTTTGACTGTGACTGAAACTCGTGTGAAAGTGTATTAGCTGATACATTCCATAACCTTCATCTAGACTTGGCAGCGTAGGAGTTTGATGTCCAATAAGCCATGCCAACTGAAATCTCAGCCTAATGAAAACACCCCGAACATGTCCAAATCTGATAACAAGAGTTCACAAGTGAGTGAATAATCCCTTTTCACTTACAGTTCTTCCCGGCAGTTAGTTTCATACCTCTGCACCTGAGTTTTGTCCTATTTCAATAATACAGATCAGCTAACTCAGTATGAAACTCTTCTAGATACAAAAGATTTTTTCATGACATAGTATTTGTTCTTGGCCATGAAATTGTATGTAAAGTTTACTATAGCCAACGAAATCTCTCTGTTGTGTCTAGAATGGTATTTACTAGTGAGCTAGTTAATAGGTGCTATTAGCAAAGTTATGCAAAACTCTTCTACAAATACACATTTGTGTGCACACATGTGCACCCCAGTCATTTCTCTCTGCCACTTTTTTGGTTGCCCCATCTTGATCATGTCTTCCAACCTTTATTCACCTTGGTGTGAGCTTCTCTCTCCATTCAGACCAAAAGCTCCCTTCTGTATTGATACCAACATCAAGCGAAGCCTTACAAGTTTGGCATTTTCATACATTGCCTACTTCATCTTTCCCCAAATTCTTTCATATGAATGCTTTAGTCTCATCTTGGTCTCATTCACTTTGGTCGGAAAGATCAGGCCTTACCCGTATTCCATTAGCCCAACAGCAGTAGAAAAAATCAGGCATTAGTACCCCACGTGTTGTATCATTTGAAAGAGACTGTATTGTTTATGATAGTTTCTTGGAGGATTTTGGATGGGGTAGGTTTTTATTAAAAGTTTCTTGTAAAGTTACACACACTGCTGTATTACTGACAAAGTTATTTATAAAAAAAAAAAAGAAAAAGAAAAAAATTAAAAAAACTTTAAAAAAAAAGCCTAAAAATATACTGTTATATTGTCCAAAAATTAAAAATATATTCTGTACAAACACATGGAAAAACTCAACATCTGAAGTTAAGTTTAACATTTTAATTTCTCAAGTTTCCTTTTGAGTCCTCACACTAGTTCCTTATATGGTTTTGAAAAAGTAATTTAATTTAATAATACCCTGCTTTAATTTCTTATATTTTTAAAACATGCCAAGAAAAAAGAAGAAAACCCTCACACTTACAAACAAAAAAAAAACCCAAACAAAAACACCAAAACAAACCAGAAAAGAATGATAAGGTTAATTCTGTGCTTTAAGGAATGGTTAAGAAACCAGTTGTAACCACAGACAGAAAAACAGCAAGACTCGGTGACTAAAGAGAAGCATGTTATATAGAGTTAGTGGCTGAGAAATGCACTGAAAACCTCAAGTCATTAATGGTGATTGCACATCTCACATGCACACTAGGCTTTAAAGGCAGTCTGTGAAATAACACCAATACACATTCTAAAGGCTTATCAAAAATCCAGATCCCAAAGCATTTTTTCTATAAAATGTCCGATTATTTACCAGGTATTATCTTGAACATTTTTTTCTATTTCTCATAAAGCCATTTCCCTGTAGTTGGGGTGAATTTTAAATATTCAAATATTTCTGCAACACTGTTTGATATCTATTATTGTACTGAACATGCAGTTTGAACGCCCCACATAAACCATTGATGGGTCGTAGACTGATTACGAGCTAGAACAGTAAAACTGCACTCTGAAGTGGAAAAACTTCAGCTGGAAAAAAGTTAAGGATATATAAGCTATATGAGACATCATCGGAGAAACCTGTTGCGACTGGCAAAATAATAGATTCTCTAACCATAAATAAATTGAGGCCTTTCCATTTTATCTTGAATTGCCTGAAATTTAGTGGTGGTTTTGCTGTGTTTTCAGCTTCCTGCCTGTTGGTGTACAAACTGTACTGTTACTCTCTTTTCCATGTAGCATGGGTCAACAGAAAACACCAGCTGTACCGAATCAGTCATCTTTAGCAAGCGATGTCTCATCCTTAGGCAGCATTTTTTCCCTGTGAGGACCTCAAAGTGTTTGAAGCACATTAGTTAATTAAGCTAAAAATACTACATGCTATTTCACTATCAATTTTTAATTAGAACATGTACAATAGGGAGTGCTGCTTAAGAAAAATCAATGGCTCCTTAGGAAGTAGTTTAGCATGACATACAATTTAGAGATAACCCCTCCTCGTATCACCTTCCCTAATGATTTGATCTTGATTAAACATACTAGAACAAGCCCCTTCACCAACCCCCTGCAGCTTAGTTGGATGCTCCCTGCAATGTGCAGCACAAACTACAGCAACTGTCCACGACTGGAGGCGAAGGGGCTTTGAAAGGCCCTGGAAAGTTTTTCTCTGGTTCACACTTTGCTCAAAGTAGCCCCTGAAAAAGGAACAGTATCTTATTTAAATAAGAAGAAAAAAAAAAAAAAGGAGCACTCAGACCACTGTTAGCTGAGGAAAAACAATCTGTATTTGGAGGTTTTTTTAGATACTTGTGAACTTTGCTCCTTTATAAAAATAAAGAATGAAAAGCAATGGTAATAACCACAGTGGTAATAAACCACAGACTTCCTCCTGTAAAAGGGAGGGTTGGGGTTTTTTTCCCCTTCTTTAAACTTTTTAATTCATCACTAAAGCTATTGTACACATTCTACTATTCACTTTATGTGCTATAAATAAAGCATTACTTCTCTGTGTTTTCACCACGATCCCTACAACAGCCATTAGAGCTCACTGGAAGCTCAGGCACCAAGAGGAGCCAAATTTGAAAACCTTGACAGAATTTTTTCCATAAAGTTCAGAAAATATCTATCAGAGATGGAGTAGGAATCTATTTAACAAGAAAAGAAAGACATTAACCACTCTTATCACATAACTATCTAAATAACAACTTCTTACCGTAAGGACCTCAGAGGCGCAGCTAGAAATTAAAGTCAATTATCAGTAGGACACTTGAGTGGCTTCAGGATATGGAGCAGCAAAAGAAAGAGAGCTTTTAAAAGTACTTACCTACAATAGTCACATTGTAGTTGAGCGTGACAATCAAAAATCCCAGCGAATCCCAGTGCTCCATGTTTGAACAGGTTCACAACACTTCCAGCTCCTGATGCCCTATCGATTTTGGCATTACCACAGGAGATTAGACCTAGACAGGGAAGAAAGAAAAAAAAATAAAGAAAGGAATTTTTGGTAAGAGTCAAGAATGGAAACGAGAAACCCAGCCACAGCAACGTATTGATGAAGGATTATTTTGATGATTTGAACAAGACTGTTAGCTTTGGATGTTGGAACAAATCTTCTTAAGGCTTTGTCTTGCAAAATCTCTAGCTCTCAGATCCAATTGGTCCTACCTCTTTTGTGGATCCTCTGTCCAGACAACTGCAAGTGGACAAACAACAACAGGAGTGATCTCTGCCATTGTAGACTATTCTTACCCTCCGGGGGCATGCCAGCCTCCTGGCATTGCTGAGATATTTCAGCCGTGAAAGACAGGGAGAGGGGAGAGAGGGAAGAAAAGCATAGACCAGGAAATAACAGGCACCTCTCTGTCTCCCCACGAGAATTGCAGATGGATTATAGAAGGAAAAGGGATAGAAAAGGACAAGCATCCCGATGTTTGAAAGGCACTTTCAGTTCAGCTCACTGGAAGCTATCCCATTGCAAATTTCCAGAGCAATTTTATTTCCAAAACACAGCCTCCCTGACAGGACATCATGGCCCTGTCAATCACAGCCCCACCAAGTTTCCTCCTGTGTGCTGAGCCAGGCAGCGGGGCAAGCGTCCCTGCGGGCAGGATGAAAAACAGGGGAAGCTTTAAAAAAAAAAAAAAAAAACACAAAAACAACAAAAGGAGGCTGTTTTTTCAACATGCCACAAGTCACTCACTTTTAATTTATATCAGTTCTTTCTGCCTAAACCGCTTGGTACTCTGGATATCACTCAAAAGATCCTAGGGCCGATTACCCAGCAATCTGAAAGCCCAGCAAGCCTCTGCAGCAACGATGGAGCAAGCTGTCTCCTTGGAGCCGGACGCCTGCGGGGTACACGGTCCTTGGCTGTGGGGTGCAGTTGCACAGCATGCCCTTCACACCGTGTGGCTGCACTGTACCTCAGCTTTTCCTTCCTCACCCCCACCATACCCGATTCCCTTGGGGAAAAATCACCTACTACCATTTTCCACCCACTGTTCAACTACTTATGGGATGTTACTCTGCCCTTTTAATCCGTGCTTTAATAGGGACAAACATATTATGGACAATTACTGTCAGAAAATCTTATTAGTAACCAGAAGAACAGCAGAAAAAGGAGTCTGCATGTGATATAGCAAGGAAGAAAAGCGATGTCGTGACAACCTGACACCTCAGGGCTGCCAGCAGCCCGGGCACAGCCTTGCTGCTCACGCACATCAACCCATGGCTCCATTCCTAGGGCGGGCAAGATGAGTCGGCTCAGACAGGGAGCTGTGTGCCGATCCTGCATGAGTTATGGTCAGTGTGACAAGGCTGAGCTTTATGACTGAAGACGTCTTACCTGGAAAAAAAGGTAAAACTAATCATTTAACAAAGAAAAATGTAACTGTACAAAGAGCATTTCTCCACAGCTCTCTGCTCGCAGCGCATGCATTGCCTTGGCAGAACAGACTGAGCATCCTTTCTGTAGTGAGCCCCATCATAAGGAAACCTTAAAAGTGGAGTTTGAAAGGATAGCCCTTAAAAACTCTTTATCCATTAACTACGTAACAAGATTTTTAGCTGCAGTAGTATATGTTTTCTCGGTTTCAAAATTGTTTTATGTAAAATATTTGTCCAAGCAACCATTTCTTCTGTTACTGAGTTTTGTTTATGGGGTGTGATGATGGTTTTAGTTTTATTTCTCCCCCATATACCTTTTTTTTCAGATAGATGTGTGTGTGAGAAGTATGGGAAGGAGGGAAAGACAGAGGAAGGGAACAAAGAAAAGGTGCAAATGGCCAAGATATAAATTATGCTGAGATATGAAGGTATTCCTCGTTAAACATCCTTTGTCAAAAATAGAGTCAGGAATGCTGAGATGGTGGCAGGGTATGAATGCTCAGCAGCTGCATCCACACAATAGACTATAAATTGTCTCTGTCAATATTGCCGGTTAAAATATCCTCGCCTGTTATTACTGTGAGAGACCTCTACCATTTGTCAAATCAGGATACCAGCTCAGGATTTAAGCCTCCAAACTGTTGCCTGCAGGACTAAGCCAGGCGACAACATCTGATCCCGCAGCAGGACGTGCTGAGGTAGTATGGCCCATTTTCTTCTAAAAGAAAGCAAGCAACATCACCTTCCAGACTCACCACACAGCCTAACTTAGGGATGGATTTAGGTCAGAAAGCCTAAATTCTGTATTGGCTTTTCCAGACAACTTTAGCTTTTTTATTTTAGCTTTTCCAGACAGCTCATATCTTACTTCAATCCAACACTTCTCCTTTTTGTGATGTGTCTTCATCCCACATTCAGATTAGGAAGAGATCCAGACTGTCTAACCATCTGGGACCCCTCAAATCCCACTTGAATTTAGTGCACCCAGAGGCTTCTATTGGCTGTCATTTGAAGCTGTTTGGCCAAAGAAAGGCAGGGAACATAAACATAGCCAATGCCAGGGCACAGCCCTCAGGGGCACTGCAGCGACAAAACACTGCCTTTGAAGGACCAATGTGTCTGTAGAAGGACAAAAACACAGGCCTGCTCTGCTCTACAGGTGCCTGTCATCAGTCCAGCTTTGGGCTACAGGCTACAGTGGTCATTATAAAGTGTTTGGTCTGCTAAAACGTAGACTGTAGTTTCTTCATCCCTTGACTCAGCACCATCTTTCAGCCCAGGGTTCCCATCTGAAGATACTCCATATTGTATCTGAGGATATTCAGCATACAATTCCCCTCATTTATTATTTATCTGTAGCTGTTCCCTGTATTTCCTGTTCATCTGTAACGACTGTAAGTAAACAGGGAGAGCAATACTACAGACATGGATACAGTAGCGGGGGGACTCCAGCTCCGCAGTGCCACCAGTTGGCACAGCACCATCTTCCACATCAGAAGACAGGCACGTGGTGCACAGCCCCATCCCTCCGTACATGCACCAGCACTAGAATCTCAGAGAAAACCATTCCCAGGCTGTAATAAAGTTCAGTTGTCAAATCTGTGAACTTGCACGGAATTCTAGTTAAAGAAGAGAGACAACTAGAAAACATGGACACGGTTTTGAGTAAAGCTAAACTTTGAAATCCAGCGGTATCTCATCACATCTGATTTTAGAAGGAGTCCTAAAAGCCACTGGAAAACTTTCAGAGACCAACAATGAAATATAAGAAGATGCAATTAAATCTATTTTAAAATCCACAACTGCTGTCCACATTTCTAACCCCTTACCACAGATCCAGGGCTTGATCCTACAAAAATTCACAGATGTGACTCCATCACTGCGAGTGACCCACTGAAACTTTCTGAGTGACTGGAACTGCATTTCACTGTGGACCTGTGTCACGTCCCAGCCTAAGACCCAGGTTACTTGTCACAAAGCCCAGCAAAGATATTTCACCCAGACCTTGCCTCAGAATGACATCCAGAGGTAAAGTACAGTTAGTTTGAACCCACTTCAGGGCTTCCCAACCTGTGAGCAAATCAAGCTTGAAGCCTCTTCAGGGCTTCCCAACCTGGGAGCAAATCAGTCACCTGAAGGGTGCCACATCGCAAGCCAAAAAGCTTCAGAAGCTAGAGGCTTTCCTCTGATACAGCAAATCCCAACCACATCGGTCCTACCCAGTCAACACCTACACTGATGACATAGAAATGCAGTGAAGTGGGAGTTACTACAGGAGATTGCACTCTACATAGCACCTGACAATAAAGAAACCTTCCTCTACCCATTCATTAACACGAAGACAAAACAGGTCAGCATAGCAGCTTCCTTAATAAAGAAGGGGATCTGGCATATCAGTCCAAGTTCTTTGGCAGATTATTATTTAAGAAAGAAAAAAAACAGATGCATATCTAATATTCTCAAGTCTAATTTTAAAATCTATTTAGAATTTTTCTAATTAGCAAAAATGATGTATTAGTGACCAATCTTGCAGTAAATCTCGTTACTCAGAAGGTGATCTGTAATTTCAGGAAAAAAATAATCTGTTCAGAAGGGACAGTAAACATTAAAATTAAGGCAATTAATCTTGATGGCCTTGTTTTTAAAATTGGTAAAATACAGCAGAAGGCTGAGAAGAGGAAAACAAGCTAGCCATGAAGGACAATAGCAAACAAGTAGCAGGAAAAGCTGCCCAGAACAAATGTTCTTTCTAAAACACACATAGTGCATATGCACGCACATAAACATGTCATACAATCTTCAAAGTAATCCCGCAATGCGTGTAGAAGCCCACTATAGCACACACATAGCAAAAGGACCAGCATGGCGTGGAAAACCCTTGCTTTACAAAGGCACACGCCGCGCCACACACTTAGCATTCCCTGGGACCTCTGTTCGTCTGCCACTGGGATAATCACTGCAGGCGGAATACGCTTACAAGTAGCCTCTCCCCAAAGCAGCTATCGCAGCCATACAGACATGGAGAAAACCGTGTGCGGCTCTGGAGTCCTCACCACAAGAAGGACATGGACCTGTTGGAACGGGTCCAGCGGAGGGCCACAAAGATGGTCAGAGGGCTGGAGCACCTCTCCTATGAGGACAGGCTGGGAGAGTTGTGGTTGTTCAGCCTGGAGAACAGAAGGCTTTGGGGAGATCTTATAGCAGCCTTCCAGGACCTAAAGGGAGCCTACAGGAAAGATGGAGTGGGACTCTTTATCAGGGATTGGAGTGATAAGACGAGGGGTAATGGTTTTACAGTGAAAGGGGAGAGATTTAGAATAGCTATTAGGAAGAAACTGTTTACTGTGAGGGTGGTGAGACACTGGGACAGGTTGCCCAGAGAAGTTGTGGACGCTCCATCCCTGGAGGTGTTCAAGGCTGGATGGGGCTTTGAGCAACCTGGTCTAGTGGGAGGTGTCCCTGCCCATGGCAGGGGGGTTGGAATTAGGTGATCTTTAAGGTCCCTTCCAACCCGAACCATTCTACGATTCTATGATTCTATAAAACAAGAAAATTATAACTCCAGAATTAGGGCTATGGAGCCTACACACACTGAAGCAGGGGAGTGGTGAAGGTTTTTCATCATGAACTATTCAATGGGGAGCTTAAACAACGTCCTCCTACTCCCACTGCTCCGCCTCAAACCCATCGGTCCCCAGAAGTGGCATTGTGCAGAAGGTCTTTTAGGAAACTTTCAAAGAACATGTCGCTCTTCCCCTTCCCTTGCTGTCTACCTTCAACTCGCAGGAAGGAGATTCACTCACATGTGCTCTAATATATGCAAATGCCTATGCACATATAGGTGAAACAGTCCAGAAGGACATTCAAAACAATGAAGTTCAGCACATTTTAACTGCTCATATTGATTGTAACTTCCACACTGGCTTGGTCATCTGGGGTACTTAAGCCTGGTGCCTGTAGTGTGTCCCATGTGTCTTGTTGTCTCCCTCTTCCCCTGCTAATTTGGTAAATCTAAAAAAAGATTATGTCTTACTGCATGCTCTAAAGGATTTAGACTATTCTCTTACTTTGCGTCAAACACATCCCCTTACTATAAATATTTGAAGGTTTGGAAAGATCATCTTTCTAAAGGGAACCTGCTCAAATGGAAAAAGCAGCTCTCCTTCAGACGTTGGTTCAGCAACCTCAAAGCTATTCAGCCAAGAACTTTAAACTTTTCAAGACTAATCTGAAGGGAAATTAAGTAATGGGAAGTATATTCTCATTCAGGAGCTCAGGGCCAATTTCTTCAAAAGTATTTAATTTTACTAAGTAGTAAAAGTACAAAGTGAGTCCATGGGATTTTCAAAAGCGCATTACTAATATCTGCTTAACTCCCACTGAAGTAGGTAGCTACAGCAGCACATGACATTATTACTGAAATTTGCTCTGCTGTAACTCAAAAAAAATCTAGTATGAGAGGTTCTGGCTATTTTTTTTTTTAAATTTTGCACTTAACATTTGACACCAAGTTCTACGTTACATATTTACACAGTGCAAATGCAAATCTGAAGGTTTGGAAAGTTTTTGGATCCTGTATTTTATGATGAAGCTGGTAAATGCATATTTCATTAGTGCCCAACACCTGCTGTTGATGAGAGGCTGAGTTCTTCGCCCAAGCGGGTCCAAACCTAGCAATGGTCAGGCAGGCAAAAAGTACGGTGTGCTGGTATCATGGAAATTGTTTAAATAAGGAAAATGCCCTAAGTAAATGGGAAATAGATTTCATAATAAACAAAGGATGGCAATAACATCTTTGAATTTAGTACTAATATACTATTACTTCTCAGTATGAACATTGCTCGGTTTGGGCAGAGCAAACAGATCCCTGTTTCCAACATACACAACAAAAGGGGTTATTGTGTCGGTTCTGGATATCAGTAAATAAATCTGTCATCTCAGATTTAACATACAGGCAGCCACTGTGGAATTAAAATGAGAGTTATTTACACCTTCTTATATTTCATGGCTGATCATTTTAAGGAACAAAACCTGTACTGTTGTCTCTGTTAGGGAGCGCTGACCCTGCTTTTTCTTTCACTAGGGACAGATGAATTGTACCTACGTGGTGATTCAAACCAAGCACTGGGCACCATGGAGGAAAGGCTAAACTTACACAAAAATTAAAGAAGGGAGCTGAAAAGAGAAATGTGATGGGTTTTCCTCCATTTCACATACAGGTTAAACATCAGGAGTCACTGCAGGCAGTACTGAGTGTGGATTTCTTCTTGCATAAGAAGAAATGTCTTTGTCAAGCTAAATTCATACCTATGCAGAAGTCAAAAGGTACATTCTTTTAAAGCTCATCTACATCTTGAAAATATTACTTCAAATCCCCCCAAAAGCTGTGTCCTGTACATAATAAAATCCTTATCCATAAGAGTATTTCTGTCTAAAAATACTGTGTACTTTTATCATACTGATTCACAATAAGAGACTTTGATCTTCAGCTGCATTTTAAGAATAAAGAAGAAAAAAAATCTAATTATTCTTCATAGTTGCCACTCACGGCTTACTGGGGAAAAAATAGCAGATTTCTTGCATCAATACCAGGATGTACAATTTATGTATGTACATCTAGCCATAGGATATCATTTATAGGACAATAGATAAATGAGTTTTTGAACGTCATCTTGATTTTACAAGCTGTGTTTTGAACTTAATCTGTGACCTGCTAACAGTCTGTTTATTAAAGTTTAAAGTGGCTTTGTAAAAAATACTTTAAACAAACTGTAGCTGTTTGTACTTTAACAAGCACTTTAAACAAACCAACTTCCACAACATTCAGAATAAAAACAAATTAGAACTTCAGGATTTGAATTCTCCCCCCTCCCCTTCCAATCCTTTCCTTTACAACCCACATCTGCTTTGGTAGTTGCCTACAGTTTCCATAGTTTCTGTTTTGCTTTCTCCCAATGAGCATTTTTAATAATCATGATTAATGAACTCGGAACACACTGGGCAGGACACAGGGAATTCCCCTGTTAAACTGCAATAGTATTTGTACTTAATATATTATATCAACCAGGATTTTTTGCTTTAAAGAGAAAAGCATCATAAACTTCAGCTTGATGGCTCAGTCCCTGATAAAATTAGTAGGAGTTCAATACCTGACTCTCATTTATGCTGTTGAAAATTTTTACCTTAACCTCAAAAGGGTAACGTGGATCTTGAAGGATTTATTCTGCTGTTTTAAAGAGAGAAAGAAAACAGATGAGAATCGCCAAGAGTGGATTTCCCGGCAGGACCCATCCCCAAAGCAGGCTGCAGCTGGGAGCCCACCAGCCCTGCCCACCTCCCCGCGGCCAGCTCCCAGCCTGGTCCAGGGCAGGGACATATCACACCATAGGTACCTTGTCTGATGTCATATTTGGGGCAACGCAGAGAGCAAAACGGGTTTTTTGCCAGGAAGGTAAACCAGGGCATAAATGGATAAGGAAGCCAATTTAGGTCCTGCTTCAGGTCCAGTTTAGGCAAGGGGAGATGAAAAACATCCCATCTCATTCTTCTGTTCAGCCTGCCACCGATCCTGCTGGTACACATAATTGTTGGCTTTGTACCAACAGCAGCTATTTTAATTGGTAGCACCTAGTTTTTCACTATCAAACCTCTTGGGAACGCACTGCTGTAGACATCTCTCATTAGCTGATTATTGGAGGGTTGAGTGAAAAAGCAAGGGATTCCTCAAGTCCTACATGGTTCATGCTACTGGAGGAGGCCAAGAAACATTACAGCTTCTGGAGTCTAGGCTATAATATGCAAGAAAATACACAGCAAAAACTTTGAATATTATTCAGCAGAATATATTGGTAGCGTTACCCATAAAAGTGTATAAGAAGCATTTCTCTACCATCCCTATTAATGTGTTTTGTTTCATATCTAAATGATAGTTGGACAGTCTGTTTTCCATGAAACAGCAGGGACTACTGATTACACTCCTTCTACTTACCCATACTCGCACGGCACTTCAGACTTTCCGTTAGCTATGCCCAGGACAAACATGGACTAAACTACCTCATGTTTCTACACTTACTCTTCTTAAGCTTTGTTCCAAAGGTAGCTTCCCCCCAGACCAGAGAAATGTCTCCAGCCAACTAAGTTTTCCCTCAGAAAAACCTTTCAGTTTGGCTGGGTAAGGTGATTTTGCCCAATGCAAGGTATCAAACAGCTTCCACTGAAAATTCTTTTAGCACCGATAATAGAAATGAAATTTCATTACTACGGCAAGGCAAGAACACAGCATGCAAAGACAAAACAGGACAATTAGCTCAATCGTTCTCTCTCTTCTGCATCATGACTTTGCCATTTCCATCTAATCTACAAAAATTGCTACCAGTTACTGTGTTCCCGACACATTTAAAAATTGTATTAGTTCCTTTAACTGGCCACAGATATTTATGGATATATTCCCTTGTGAACTGCATGGTGCCTCCTAACTGTTGGTATCTCTCTTTTTTTACAAAAAATATTCTTTTTTTTTACTGTTTTCTCTTTTTGCTGCCTTTATTTCTCTTCATGGGAAAAAAGTATTTAGGGCATCCAAAAAGTCTTATGAAACATCTCAAAGAACAGTTGTTTAAATACTTTCACCCCCTCAACGTGTCCATTTCTGGGAAACCAATCCCATAAATTACCAAGGACCTGCATTCCCAAATATAACTGTATTCTCTTATGTACATGACAAATGAAGTTATGTTTATACGTATCTAGACAATTAATCTTTCCTTCAATGACCAAATTAATTTATCTGCAAAAATACACAACTTTGGAAGGTTATAACATCTTACATTTGAAAGTCAGCACGAGTCCTTCAGGACGTGTTTAAACTGTGTTCCCTCACAGTAAATACTGTTGTTTCTCCACACTGAAGACAGTCAGAAGGACTTAAAAGTTTTTCACTTACTGTTTAACGTTAATGTTACTTACATACTGACTTCTGCTCCATTTAGTGGTTTGTGGCAGAATCCCCCCAGACACCAATTTCTGATCTGCAGGGATTCCTGTCCCAGATTGGGATGCTCAGAAGTAGGCAAGGGTAATTTTCACCTCAAGTAACATGCCCATCTTACTCTCCTACCTTCAGCAATTATTTTATTCGTCCCCCAGGTTTAGAGGTTTCAACTCCTCTAACATAGCTAAAGTGACCATAAGTACCCAGCGGTGTCTGACGTGAGCTCGGTGTCAGCTCAGCTGCCCCTCTGCTCTCGGGGGGGGGTGGCCGTCACAAAATCTACTTGACAACATTTCCATCTTCCCCAGAGCTGCACTGATTTCACGCACAAACCCCACTACATAAACTGTCCAAGTATGCGCAGATGAACACGCCAAAGAAAACCCACTGGCTAACACTCCTGCTCTGCTCTGTAACGCAAAAGAAAATTTTCATAATTCCTGGTGTAACCCCCAAATTCCAGATTAGGTCTGCTTAAAAGTGGCCAGCCTGCGGGGTGCCGAGCCCCCAGCCCCCCTGCGGTGACAGGGGTGACAGGCACGGCACGGGACGGCCAGGCGTGTGCAGGGGAATCTCCGCAGATGGACAAAGGGGGAAAACGCTGCACCGGGGGCACGAGATGCACCGGGGGCTGCCTGGTTATACAGACCCAATTTCGCTGAGACGTACCCCGTACATAAACGGACACCACGAACCAGCACAGATCTGCAGAATTAAATGTTTTCAGTGCCCGGGAGAGGGAGCTGGGTGGCAGCTCAGGATTGCAGCTGCAAGGACAAGGGTGAGGAATTTGTGGCAGGGCCGTTGTGGGAAGCGCCGATGAATTGCCTAGGTTGGAAGGGACCTTTCAGATCATCGAGTCCAACCATCAACCTAATACTGACAAAAAAAAGTCACTAAACCGTATTGCTAAGCACTACATCTACCCATCTTTTAAGTAACTCCAGGGATGACAATTCCACTACTTCCCTGGGCAGCCTATTCCAATGCTTGATAACACTTTCAGTGGAAAATTTTTTCCTAATATCTATTCTAAACCTCTGCTTGAGGTCAATGGCACAACTTGAGGTCAATTCCTCTAAATGCTAGCTTCCATGGTGCATCCCGCTGCCCCAACAGATCCTCTTCCCTCGCTGCCCTATGTTTCCATTTTATATCCCATTCCAGGCTGACTTCTCAGGGAGCACACCTCAAGTCATAAAAAGGGTTGATGGGGTTGGGTTTTTCTGTTCAAATCGTGAGCAATTCTGCAATCAGGAGAATGCTGTACACTCAGCAATAGATGCTGAAACTGTTTTTAAGGACACTTTATGAAGAAGAAAAGCTGAGGGAGACAGATATTAGAGTCTGCTGAAGAAATCAAAGGTCCGCTTTTCTCCCCTGCCTCTCAGTCCTCTGAAGCTTTCTGTTTATACCATAATTTGTAAAAAGTTCATTGTTCATGTTACAATATGAAGGGGAGGACAGTACCAAAACCTGCAGTCTTGTATCATTGGATTTACCTATTCTCAGTAAGTCAAAGAATCCAGACAAATGCATTCCTCAGGGGGGAAAACAATAGGTTCAAATGACATTTAAAATAATTGCTTTTTCTATTAAGAACTGCCATAAACATTCCTTATCTAATGCAATTAGGACAAAAAGAAATGCTCACAAGCACACTCACATACTGAAATTGCCAAGGAAAATTCAGCTCCGGCCTGAAATTATTAAAAAAAAAAAAAAAAAAGGAAAATTAGAGGCTGATTTGGAATCCATGTATTTCACAGAAAATTCACAACCGATTTCTTGCTCTGGTTTCTTTTTCTAAAAGTAATTTGTTTTAGAAGAGTTAAGAGGAAAGTGTCGCAGCTGGGATCAGACATGTAAGCACACAGCTCTAGCGAATGCATGGTTTAGCTACCTGTGTGCTTTAAGGAGCAGAACAACTTTGTTCTGCCACGTGCCAGCAAAACAGAGAACAAAAAAAGAAAAGCCTTTCTGGTGTACCATAATGACAGGCCAGCACAGAAAAGCAATGATTTCATGGTCTAGATTTCTCACAGGTCAGAAACACTGAGTATGTTTGCACCGAGGTTCAGCAGTGGATCCGTTGCTGAACGGGGACGCAGAAGCATCAGGCGGGTCCTTTGTTCACTCAGGCTCGGTGTCAGGGTGACACGACCAGCCAGTCTCATTTCTCCAGAAGAAGTCAATACTGCTGCCTTGAACTTTACAGTAGTTACTTCTGTCCAGCAGAAGAAATCATTGACCCAAAGCACTAAATGCAAGCAGATCTGGATGATCACTTCACCTGACAGTATTCAAAGATATCCCCAACTATTTTCCTAGGATACAAGAATCAGTCCTCTAATTTCTTAGAGGATGAATTTAGAATTGGTGCCCTATAAAGCACTATTATAGTACACATTCAGACTGTAGACTCATTCCTATGGTAAAATGTAAGGTGCATACTCTTTGTCAGTAATAAGTAAGGGAAACATTTAACGTTACAAATACTGGTGGTAATTTGGACATTTAACCCATTTTCACTTCTATGCAAAGTGACTACATAAAGAAGTTGGAACGCAATTTTCCATCTCTGTTCACAACTCCGCTTGTGCTAATGCAGAATTACTGTAACTACAAAAAGGGGCTTTTTTTGTGAGGAGCAATTCATCCTTCTCACCCTCCCACCCTGTGACTTCAAAAGTGTCATTGACGCGTACTGGAAGGTGTCACAAGCGGGAGATTCTCTTTACCCCCTCTTTGCACAATGTTCATACTGATGAAACCCCACATCACCACCAAATTACCCCCAGCAGCTTTTGTTCTTAACAGGAGCCCTTCTACTTTTTTTTTTTTTTCTTTATTTTGCAAAGTCTACCACCAAATATTACTGATGATATTCTAGTACTAGATAAAGTGAGCTAAGCTTTTGCATACGCAGGATGACCTTTTACTTTAAGGCCACAAAAGGAACAGGATGTAATTATACAAGTAAGGTGACCACCAATATTTTCCAAACACTGCTAGACTGTGGCTTAACACCAAGGTAGTCCTGCAATTCCAATGCATGATATTAAAGATTATTTGGTGTATGTTCTTTGCGTGTTGCTTCTGTGCCATTTTGCTCAGTACAACCTGGTTTTCCTCCTCCTAGGATTTATGGCAATACCATCTGCACATCCTGTCCAGTTGAAGGGAGACAATTATCCCTCAAAATCCTTGCCCAAGAAATTTAACAACATCACGCTACTTAAAGTATCATTAATGCCTTTTGGTATTGACACCATAGAAAATACAAACAAATTTCCCTGTCTTTATTTCCTGGTTTATCTTAAACCTAAACTGAAACTAAACTTAAAACACGTAATTTTGCCTCATAACCCTTCTAGCACGCCAATCCCCATCTTTCTGGCCTCTCCTTTTTCCACAGAAGAATGCGTAGTGTGCCTGAAATACATGAGAGAGAAGTATGTGGTCACAGGACGATCTGTATTGCTTAACTATAAGGCAGCAAGTGTAACGCAGCCACCAGTTCCCAAGATACTGTTTCCATGGTGAATAATTTGTACTAATGTCTAAAATAAAGGGGCATGAAAACTCAGAGGCAGTGAAGCAAGAAAACATATAGATAACAGAAGAATTAGCTCTAGACTGAAGTGTGCTGCGGAACCTCTTATGTGAAAGAGATGTCTTACTCTAACGCCCAGTTTAGTAAAGCACTCATCACTTCATCTGCCTTTTGAGCACCTGCTTCACCGCCAGTGAATTCAAAGAGGGCAGCAGCGTTAGTTCCAAAGATTTTCTAGCTTCAAAGTTTTACTGCATTAGTTACCACAGCACCGCAGCCTAAGTGTCAAAGATGCAAGGGAAAACAAAACAAAACAAAACGTGAAACTAATTTATGTAAGTACATTGAGTAAGCCAGAAATTGTCCAGTTTCACAAGTACAATTTTTTTACAATTTTTTTTTTTGTTGTTATTTGATGCTTTTAAGCTGTAGAGACCATTGACTTCTTCACAACAGATACCATCCAGTGCCTTGTGTGAGCTTTACAAACTTAGAGAGATTCTGGACAACTCATATGGGAAATGCGGGTATACTGTTGTCACCTACCACCACACCAAGAAGCTTGCTTAGCCTGTCATCACCAAAGAGTTCCTCCAGCTAGTAACAGTCGACAGTTTACACCAATAATCATAGAATCACAGAAGGTTTGGGTTGGAAGGGACCTTAAAGACCATCTAGTTCCAACCCCCTGCCCTGGGCAGGGACACCTCCCACTAGACCAGGTTGCTCAAAGCCCCATCCAGCCTGGCCTTGAACACTTCCAGGGATGAGGCATCCACAGCTGAATGCTGGAGCATATTACACATGGTGTAAGGGGCATGAAAAAACAAATCTTTCTTTTTTTCACATCAAATTGCATCAGACCAACCATTCTAGAAGGAACACAAGAAGTACAGTCTGTTTGTACTGCTCTGTCACCCGCCTTTCTTCAATCTGTCGTCCTGATGCTTCTCTTTAATGGGAAGAGCCTGATGAGCAAGCCCAGACAACAGAAGTAGACCCAAGTGTGGCTTTCTTGGCTAATGCCTTCAGTCATTTTTAAGCAGTGGGACTGGGATTCACCAGTTACTTTTTATGGATTCTGAGGAGCCAGAAAAGCAGGTTCATACACACTATGAAACAATAATTTTCAGCATCATAATCTATGTCTGCTATCAATTCCGGTTTCCTTATGATCAGCAGCTTTTCTTCTAAATCTTGTTTCCTTTTTTAAAGCATTTTCTCCTAACAGCAGTCACTACATACCTTCTGTCATTACCTTTAGGCTATGCAACTCAAACTCTCATCCATCCTGTGGTTTCCTCAAGATGTGGTTCGGTTGAAGAGGAAAAACAGAAACAGCAGAAAGACTCTTACTGCACTTTGGGGGTAGATACTAACATTTCCGTACACATCTAGGTCGCATTCACGCAGGTATGTTTGTGTTTATTTTTGAGTTGTTTTCTCAGAACCTGTTAGAGACACTAAGTGTCTCTACCTCCACCACAGAGGTAGGAAGAGGTTTCCAACAACTGCCAATTCAAGTAAAAAAAAAAAAAAAATTCTGATTACAGAAATGTGTTCAAAACAGAAGTGAGGAAACTGCTGAAAGTGGGGTGGAGTGAATTCCTTACGAAAATCACACGGAAGCAGAGAGCAATATGAGCCTGCAGTGGATGTGCAGCACTTCAGTTAAGTAGTTTAAACATGTCGTTGGAAAATGCAATGTTCGTTACCAACAAAGGACAACTGTAAATAATTTGTTGCTTCAGCTGTTAAGGCTTTGGTGTTTTTCTGGTTCTGCCCTTTCAATTCCTTTATTCCCTCCCACATACTGCTATTTTTATATATAGCCAACACTACCAGATGTCACTCTGTCATCTGCCACCAATACACCATCACCCTTTTCTGATGAGGTTTTTGTTACTTCTAATCTTCAGGTTATATCTAAGGTTTCTGGCATTAGGAAAGCTAGGAAGTAGAGAAAGAGGTGTTAAAAAACAAAGTCTGAACTAAGACTCAATAAATGTAAACAGTTCTTCCACCATGTTTTTAGTTTACGTGATAAACTAAGACTATCTCTCTCTCTCTCTCTCTGAAAAAAAGATAAGTAAAGATGAAAAAAAAATACAAATGTAAAAAATACAATTATTAAAAAGGATACCATTACCCTGCTATGGGACAGGATTTTGTACATTTTTAGCAATAGAAAATATGTATCATTTGAAAGACTGATAGGGTTTGTGGAAGGTGGAAAAGGTGACTGGACTTTTTTCTTCTTTTTGCACTTCCTCATGTGACTCCAGTGTTCTCAGTCCTTGGGGACTCAGTCTGAACAGTGTCGGTCAGAATGATACCTATCACTGACAACAAAATAAATCTAAACAAAAAAAGAAATATAAACAAGTCTGCAGATGGAAAGAGGAATTAGGGAAACATCTCTGGGCTGCAGAGGGATGCATGAATAAAAACCCTTACAAGACGCCTTTTTCAAGTATTTATCCAATTACCAATGCACAAATGACCAAACGAATGGCTCACTGGCTCAACATATAAAAATAATTCATTAAGACAATGATGCTTGAAGGGACAGGTTTATTACATTTCCTACACTTTGTCGTTTCTGAGCCGGTGACCAAAGCAATAACGAAAACCTTAATCCAGAAAACATTTACAGCAAATTTAGTTTCAGGTTCTGAAATGAAAAACACAATGTATTTGTGCTGTTAATTAAAACACTATTTGGTTCTCCTCCCTTCTCACACCCTGGGTGATTCTCTAACCTTGCAATGGCATTTTCCATACAGTAATGCTTAAAAAACTACACTAAACACAACATAATCCTAAATAATATTTCATTTTTAATTACATGGTATAGAATACCTTGCAAACAAAAGACACTCATTAAGATTTACTGACAGGTACTGTATTTTTTGGCAACCCTGGAACAAACCAGAAGAAAAAGCAAAGAATTATTCTAAAACCATGAGGGAAAGAAACGTCCATCTAAGTGTAGAGGATTCATACGGCAAAATTTAAACTAAAGAAAAAATCCACACTTACAGCAGATTTTTTTTTTAATTTTTAGTGCAAGAAACATAACCAAGTTAATCACAGAATCAGTACTAATTAAGAATATGGAAAATTCTCCTATACAGAGGTAGAGTCCAGTGCACAAGGCTAAAACGATATTCAATAGTCTAAACAAGACTGAGCCAGGTTTTACGGAATCCACTTTTTAAAGTATCAGACTGTATGTACATACATACAATAAATAGACTATACAATCTTTAAAGTACTTTAATAAACTTCACAAAAATTATAGTAGATGCATTGAGATCTTTACATAATCCAAAGTTCATATCTCTCTCACGCAGAAATGGATAAACCCAATATTCCTGATATCAAGTTAAATGGAAAATAGTTTAGCAAAGTGTTGATAAATCAAAATATTTTACGTATTTTAAAGCCTAAATTTGCGCTTATAAAGGATGAATTTCAAATTCTCTGAAAATGTTCCTTTTGATACTATCTGTAAAGAGGTTTCAAATGCTGTAATTTGCATTTGTATTGTTATAAACACTTTCCTTACATTCCATGTTCAAGGGAAAAATGGACTTGGATACTCACAGTTCTGATGCATTGGCACAACAAGAAATGATGAGAATTAGATTATTTTAAAGGCCCAAAGGAGATCAGGAGAATTTATGGACAAAACCTTCGTGTCTCAACCTACACCGGATCACATTAGAAAGTTAACAGAAAGCGGTTTGGTATTACTACTCCAACCCTGGCAGTGCCTCTCCGCCCCGAGGCATCCGATTAGCATTGCACTGGAAGTCAAGTGCGCATCTCTGGGCCCCTCGGTTTGCTACAAGCCCATAGGGCTTAATAAAACAAATACGGAATCTTTATGGTTTACCACAGTAGTGCATAAATCAGGGACGTCTGTTGCCATTCATTTCAGTGATAGTCGCAAAGAAAGGATTTCAGGGAACTGAGAGTTTTCAGCTATATCTTTCTAAACTGTGCAAAAAAAGGGAGAAAAAAATCACCCTGGGGCGTTATAAAGCAAATACACTTATACTGACAAGTTATTTTCTATAAGAGGTTCTTACAGTTCCAAGGGGGCAACAGCTACAGTAAGAGGGAACTCAGTAACAGCAACAGAAGAGCTTAATAACTGGAGTTCAAAATCACGTTCACAGTTTGGTTACTTTTAATTTCTATAAGCACCTACGCTGGAAAACACGAGGGTTTGTATTTTAGCTTCAAAATTGAACCTACTTGTGACAAATGCCTTGTTAAGATTTCCATTCTGCTCTTCTACAGGCCTTCTCACTGGAACACCTTTTTTTTTATTATTTTTTATTTTATACAAACAGACTCACTTTGATTTAAAGTAAACATATAAAAATTGAGAATATTGCTTGCAACAATGGACGTGGAGGTAAAGGAATGAACTAGTCAGGCCATACAAAAAACAAAACAAAACAAAAAACCAAACTCCCTCAAAATGAATCCTGCTAAACTTCCTAATGCTATGAAAATCTGCAAGAAGGATCACAAGATCTGTTGCAAATTTCAGAGATTTGGCCCAAATCTTATCATCATCATCTGAATACTTTAATAACCATATCTTTATATTAAGGAAAAATAAATGATTCCAAGAACTCAGGAAGGCACACGCACCCAAGTATACTATAAATAAATCACATCATGAAATTACGAAGATTTTCTGATCCCTGTACACACTTTTGGTTCAGCACTATGGTCAAGTTCTCTCTTTTAAAATACAATAAAAGGCATACAAGAAATATAACATATGCATAATAATTATGAAGAATAATGCTAATAAGACAGCTTACAGAGAAAAGTGCAGTGAAAAAACCCAACGCTATTTATTCAGGGGCTTGTGCTACTGTAAATACAGACTTTGTATTTGCTGCTGTGCAAGGGGAAGAATTTATCCTGGGAAGCAGCAATAAGGAACGCAAAAAACAACAAAAAATTAAAAAAAAGATATTAAGAGAAACCTTTAGGATGGAACTCTCCCAACTTCATTCCTCTAGTGCACAGTCATCTGACTACATGGTTTGTTTTCATGCTGCCATTTCTCTTCATGAGTACAGCACATCAGAAAATGGCACAGTTCTTAAATATTTTTCTGCCTCTACTTCATTTTTGTTTTGTTTCTTCTTCCGAGCACCTGATTTGCTGTTTCCTCATAAAAAGGGTAAAGCTGTTCGCAAAAGTGAGAAAAAAATTGTTGCCCATGTTCTCTCCCGAACACTGATTTCTCCGTTTCTCCTTCCACTAGGTATCTCACTCGTGTGCTACGCAATGGGGAGGCACTGTAAAGGCAGCTCGACAGATTTAAAAATAAAAAAATCAAAAGTCTTTTTTCTTTATCCCCCCCGCCCCCAGCCCACCCCGAAAAAAATGGATGGATGAAACAGTACGTCTGTAGGAATATTCCAGTCTCCTCTGTTAGGAGATAATAGCAGGGGACCATCTAACCACAGTCAGATTGTCAGCACTGACTGACCGTTTCTTTGCAGCTTTCCTGAAGTCCTTATATTTATCTTCACACAAGCGGGAAATAGCCTGCAAGAAAAGAATGAAAAAACTTCAATTGCGCTGACCACGCAGGTAAAATAAGACTAAACGCAGATTTCTACATATAGGTCGAATTACAAAAAGTCACTTGATTAAGCCAAACACGTGAAGAGCTTCTCCCCAAATCCTCTTACTCATTTCATTAATTTTTTGACGCTTTTGATGGAGTCAGCGAGCCTATTCCAAGCCTCTTCTTTACAGGTGAACCATCACAAAGCTCATCGAGGTAGCTGGCAAGGGTTACCCACTGCTATATGGTAACTCATATATAGCATTTCACCAGTGAGAAAGTGTGAAAAACTTAATAAAGCAATTACAGAAATTGTAAGTATGTTTGTAGAATTTATAAAGAGGATGGCTCCTCATTTTTCTATTTCCTAAAAGGTCTTGTACTAATTATATTTTTCTCCACTGATGAATGTTCTGGCAGAATACTCACCCTGCTTTGTTTACAGAGCTGATGTTTACTTGCCTTTTGGAAGGAAATGGTGTTATCTATGTGATCAGGCTATCTTATATGGTGCCAGTGGGAAACATAACTCGTACTCAAAATAATTTAATTTGCATTAAAAATACATAGAAATGTTCAAAACCTTTTGAAGAGAGAGACAAACGTTATTCAAATGTTGACTTCTATTATACTGCTCTGCAGTCAATGTTTTATGTTTCTCCTCCTGTTTTTATCCAAGTTTAAAACCAATATTTATTATGGACCTCATAGGCACAAATATACTGTGCCCTAAAATAGCATGTCTATTAGAGTTCCTAGGGGTGGGACAGGCTACGGCTGGCAGCAGTAAGGACGTTAACTCTGGTGATCAGACACAGAGAACTGCTGAGAAAGCTCACTGCAAGGAGTACTCAAGGTCAAATTAAAAAATAAGATGAATTAAACCAGTATTATTACTTACTCAGGAATGCTTTTAAGTGGTGTCTTAAGATAGGATGTTTAATAAAAAGTATTATACAAACAAAACCTGTACAAGTGTTTGATTATAAAAAGGCAATACAAATAAACAGCCTGACTCCACCGATCATCATCTTCTCTCTTCATCTTTACTTCTACAGCACAGCAAGTTGTAACAGTGAAGAGCCCTTTAATTTTAATCGTCCTACAAAGACCAGAGGCAGGTATGACTGAAGCACACAACCCCTGCATCTGAGAGCAAGTTCACCTAACCCTTTGGTCAAGCCAGCCACAAAACATGGTTAAACTAAAAAAACCCAGACAAAACCAAACCAACCAAACAAAAAAACCCAAAACAAAACCAAAACAACACAAACCCCACCTCCACCACCAAGAAACCAGTTACTACTTTTGAGTTGGAAACTGAATTTCCTTTTGTTAAGACCATTCCTGAACACAGTTTTCTTTCTTGGTGCACACGAAGAGAACAACAGAATAAAAAAACACAAATATTCCCATTGCTTTGTAGACCATAACATAATTCATTTAAAACTGCTTAATAACATTTTATTTAATTTAACCAGGAACTCAACGGACTCAGAAAGTTTATGCAATTCAATTGGATTTAAAATCCAATAGATGAAGTGTTTAATCATGAAATAATGTGCCAAGGCATGGCTTGGAAAATAGATGTACTGAGGTGGAGCTCGGCTTCTTTCAGCTGCCAAATCAGGCTATTACCATCGGCATCAAACAGCCAGAGAAGGTAATCACTTCAAAATTGCCTGTTTCACAGGAAAATTTCTGTCCTGGCACTTGATCAGATAAAATGAAATTTTGCTTGGAAGTGGTACTTTTAATATTTGGCATCTCTAGTCTCTGGTGATTAATCATATGGATAGGGAACACACTGACTGCTGCTTAAAGCAATACTGTATCTAACGATGCCTCTTCATTTGCAAAGAATCGACAAATTTGATATTTGGAGCCTATTTGGCAAGTTAGTTAATCAACTTTAGCATAACATATGGGGAAACAAGAGAAAAGCATAAAATTGTAAATATTTATTATTGTCCCTCAGTTAAAATAAGCCCAAATAGCTTATAAACACCTTTCTGTCATCTGGTATTTCTGTTGCTTCTATTGCTAGAAAAAGAAACCAATTTTTGACAGTTGCAAGGGCCCATTTCTCATCTGAAATCAAAACATTCTTAAAAACAGCAACACTATTCGATCATGTGAAATTTTGTTGGACTTGATTGTAACATCTGTAATCAGCTAGAAAAATGCATACATATGTATTCTTCCATTTTATATATATACATATATATATATATATGCATACAGAACTAGAAGTCAGTTCCTCTGCTGAGTTATGTGACTCTGGATGAGACTGTCACTAGTGAAGGGGCAAAGTAAAGAGAAAGGAGGGGAGAGAAAGGCAGCAGTAGGAGTAGTATAAATGTTGGCATTTATAAACGTTGCTTTTCCTGCAGGGCAGGAAAGCAGCCGGGCTGGCCATGGCTTCACTGCTGGGAATGCACAAAGGCACACAACTGTGAGTGCTGCAACACCCCCAAAAAATGAACAAACCAGAGAGAACTTAGCAGGGACAGTCAGCACTAAGTCAGGAAGCGTTATATATATATACACACACACACACACATAAATACACACACACACACACATATAAATATATACACACACACATACATATAAGAAAAATGTAAAAAAAAATATAAATAAATTAAATCATTAGAACAACTGGAAGTTGTGATGATGGGAGTTCTCCTTATTTTATGGAGAATGAAAAGAGGAGGAATCGGGTTACTCCTGACAACAGAGCAGGGGACTTCTGCTCTCCCTTCGTTTCTTGGCTAAGAGGATTCTGAACACACAAAACACGCAGGACTGCAATCAATCACTGCAACAGTGGGAAGCTGGAGGGATATAAATACACTTCTCTACTTGTAACTTACATTATTTTCCTCCTTTTTTTTGTCTGTTTGATCTGAGGGACTGTACCTCTTTAGGGTCAAGAAAATACAGCACTTAGTTCAAAGGGTTTGAACTATGCGCTCAAGCACTATCCTAACAATAAAAAGATCAGACAACATACAGTCCGTTAAACTGGGAGCACCCTAATGAATGCTCTTACAAAATCTAGCCTTGAAACGAGCACAGTGCTAAGATCACAAGCAGAAATAGGGTAGGCAAGTTTTGTGGACTTACCCTAAAGAGCAGAATCTGACTCATATTTAGCTCAGTACACAGGAGAATAACCAGGTGCAAGCGTAGGAAATTACAAAATACTGGATTAAGGTTGGATATCCAACAACCTTCCTGGCAGAAAAATCTCCCATATTAGAAAATAGTTCTCAGGAGAAGCAAAGGAAGCCTTGACATTTGACATAATTAAAAAGATGGAGAAAACACACTACAACATATGTTGGTTGGAACAAACAGCATTGGCAGGTGGACAGACTGGATGATCTAATGAAAGGTTATTTGCCATTTTTAACTGGCATGATTCCATACAATGGGAAAAAAAAATAAAAGGGGGGTCATGAAAATGGTTTCTGGCTACTAGGTGGACTGGTGTAACAAGTTCAGGACACTTTTAGGCCACAGGATGATGAAAAGTAAGAAAAAATGACTTTCATTTAGTCATTTAAAAGACAAAGCTGCTTATTAAGTGTCAATTGTGGGAATATTAAATAAGGAAAAACATCCACTGCAGATGCTCCAGAAAGCAATGTCATTTTTAACAAGTACTATAACATCTTGTAACACCTCTACGCTGATGGATCTCATCCAGCATTTCCATTTAATGAGGAACAGTATTTATTAGCCTTGTCCTTGGCCTCCTTGCATTGTTTTTTTTTCATCACAGGTATATCAACCTCATGATATTTGCAGAAATAGCAATGCAGATTCTGCCATGCCGGATCTCATACTCCTGCTTTAGATACTTAAAATACCTTGAAAATGCAAAAGTAGTAAAAATGTGTTATAACTGTTTCTCTACACAAGACCTTTCATGATCCGCAATGTCAGGAAACAAGTTGTTTTAAATCTTAGGACTGAGCAAGGTCCTCTCAGTTTACCAGACAAGGCAAATCCTTCCACTGCATACGCACATTCACTAGGAGTCTGTTGTCTTACATCACGGACTGCAGCTTTTCTCTCCGTATCAAAAATATCACAGCCCGTGTGGTACTACATCTACTCCACTTGACAATCCAGGCAACTGTTTTAAAAACAGAGAGCTCTGGGCTGAATAGCACATGAGAGACCTAGAAAAGTGCTGCAAATGCATTTTGATAACTCTTGGCAAGCTGAATGCTTAACTGTGCTCAAGGAACCAGGCTATAATTGATGCTGTCAACTAGTTTCAAGGGCACGCTAATGACAACCGAGTATTGCCAGGGAACAAGGCAGTTCCCATCATGTTCCCTTCCTTCTGGACACAAAACAGGGGCAAGGAGCTGGTAGATCAAGTTGGTTTCACAGCAGATACTCATCCTCTTCCCTGAAGACATCCTCCTTGGCCAGCAGGATTACTTTACAGCCAACTTCTGCTAGCAGCACAAAGCATCTCCAACACGTGAAAAATTTTAATAATATGGCTTTATTTAAAAAAAAAAAAATCCATTATTTCTTTTAAAATACGGATTCTCTTTAGTTAGTACAGAAAAAACCATCAGTATTCTCTGGGCATTTACAGTCATTTCTTATTTCCTTTTCTTCTAAGGTTTTAGAAGCTATTGGTGTTACCTTCATTTGTAACCTGCTGTTATACATTGTGTACGCAATATAGACCGACAGTGTTGGGAAACACCATGTACTAAAATTCTCTTCAAAAAGTAATTCACTCAATTTTAATATATGTAACGGCACTTTTTATCAAGACCCACCATCTAATAAGTTAGTAAACTACCTCTTTTCATTTAAGATTACAATCCCAATGAATTTTCATTTTTCTAAATTCTCTTCAATAGAAACAAAATCTGATGCAAATTTACATCACACTCCATACACAGAATTAAGTTACATTCTTATTGGAGCTATCTGCGAAATTTAGAAAGAATGAGAAATACAACTTTAGTGAAATCTGCTTTGATTCTTTCTCCACCACCTTCTGTTCCCATTACAGTCACAAACAAGTCAATTAACCTTCCCACGCACCATTTCCCCCCACAAAAGCGTATATAGTACTGTCTCCCTCTTTTACAGGAGCACTAGGAGTTTCAGAACATGCAAAGCTCACCCTAACAACCTCCAGTGCAAAGCTGCTACATAATTACAGACATGCAACGTTAAAAGCCGTCAGCTTCTAATGAGAAATTTCAAAATTAGGAACAAAATGTGGACACACACAGGCAATAATGCCCTTATTTGAAAAAAAAAAAAAA
>VYZM01013510.1:48212-82652 GCA_013398915.1 Dromas ardeola
AACACAACAGAAAAAAAGCCCATGTTTAAAAAAAAAAAAAAAAAAAACAAAAAACAAAAAACAACCTTCATATCAGAAAGCTCACTCTTGCCAAGTGCCCACAATTGTCAGATGATTTTAAATCCCTCCTGTGTCTGGGGGAATTCATAGTGCCCTGCATTTCACAGGTCCAGACCATCCGACACTGCTTTCTGCACATGGTATATTCAGGTCTCACAAGCATTCATGATTTATTCACTAAAGAATGTGTGCTCATTTCTGTTTTCCCATTACTGAGAAAAATACCACGGGAGATAACAGACTTGGATCCACACGAAGTTGAGGACTAGCAGTTAATAAGCACATGGAATAGTTATTTTCAGCAATACTCGTTAATATTCTGTCTTTTAGGTGGGTAATCAGTTTTAAGAAACCAAACGAATACACAAAACCAGACTGTGAGCAGAGTCATTATAAAACTTGTGGGTACTTTCACAAGGCGAATTTAGACAACTGCAACTGAAAAAGAAATGGAAAGTGAGACAAGGTATGACGCAAACTGGGCCAAAAAGCTGTCCCCACATCCATGAATTCCCAAAGCACAAACAAAACAGTTATGGAAACTGGGGCACACGATATTCTAACATCTGATGCGAATATCTGGGAAGAGATAGGAGAAGGGAGAAGCAACGCAAAAATTCCAAATCCCCCCATACATTCAGCTCTGAGCAATCTAAAAAGAAAGTGTCTTACCTCAAGTTTATATGCCCTGTCCCTGCTGAGGGGCTCCAAAGGAAAACTCAGGTTATTCGCTTCTGCCAGGGAACGCAAATCAAAATAATACTTGGCATAAACACTGGAGGGAACATTAATATTGAACTGCAACAGCTCAAGAAACTGGCGTTCCAGCTCATTCCTGCAGAAAGAAGATAAATGTGAAAACATATTTCAGACTGTGCACTCTGAAAGTAATTTACTTTAAATTGCAAATGGTATATACCAAGTTCATTTCTTATTCTTGCCAGATGCAATTATCCTAGCCTAAGGTTTGACCTAGTCTACCAAGTTCTGTTGGCATATGTTTGCCAACGAGGAATATGAAAGGTGCTGCACCTTGCAGCTGCTACTGCGATGCCAATCAAACCCAAACTTCTGCTAGCAGAAGGGCACCTTTATCAGTTTAGCCAACGCAATCTGGGAAAGAAAAGCCAGCAGGAAAAAAAATGTTGCTGTAGTTTCTGCTGTACCTCCACTAGGTGGATCTGCACACACAGCTATGCAAACACAACATGCAGACATGCCCTAAATTTGTCAGGCATCTCTCATAAATGCTGCAAATTACTCTTACACTTAAATTACTGGAGAACTTATTTACTCTCTTCAGCCTTTCATAATCAATCTTTTAAAACTAGTCACGGAAAACCTGCATTTTTCAGCATACTGTTCATGAACACAATGAAGCAATTTTTCCCTAGGACACGTAGCCAAAATTCATAGTGGTGATCATTTGTTTTGTGTTTGTCAAACTACCTAACAGGAACAGAAGTCCTATTTGAGCTCACACCCCATGAAAACTTTGGTATAGCAATACATCATTACACCAGAACATTAAAAAGTATGTTAAGAAATAACTGCACTGGTGAGGCCACAACTGGAATGCTGTGTCCAGTTCTGGGCTCCCCAGTTCAAGAGAGACAGGGAACTACTGGAGAGAGTCCAGCGCAGGGCAACAAAGATGATTGAGGGATTGGAGCATCTCCCTTATGAGGAAAGGCTGAGAGAGCTGGGACTCTTTAGCCTGGAGAAGAGAAGGCTGAGGGGAGACCTTATTGATGTTTACAAGTATCTAAAGGGTGGGTTTAAGGAGGATGGAGACAGGCTCTTTCCAGTGGTTCCCAGTAACAGGACGAGGGGTAACGGGCACAAGCTGGAACATAGGAAGTTCCGATCAAATATGAGGAAAAACTTCTTTACGTTGAGGGTGACAGAGCACTGGAACAGGCTGCCCAGGGAGGGTGTGGAGTTCCCTTCTCTGGAGACTTTCAAGACCCATCTGGATGCAGTCCTGAGTAACGTGCTCTAGGCAATCCTGCTTTAGCAGGGGAGTTGGACTAGATGATCTCTAGAGGTCCCTTCCAACTCTGAAATTCCGTGATTCCGTGAAATAAGCAAATCAACAAAATTAAGGACTGGAAATGTTTATAAATTGCATGGTAACTAGGCATAATCCTACATAATGCTTATTGAGGGACATATGATATATTCAGAACAGTGATTTCAAGATATGAGAAATAAAAAAAATAAACAGGTGGTAAAAGCTGCACATGTTTGCTGAGGAGTACAGGGACTGCACAGCTGTGTTACCAGCAGGTATTGACTGACTACGGTATTGCATTCAAGTTACATTTCGACTGCAGTGTAAGTGTGCAAGGGATGTACAGGCAGTTGGCAATAGAAGAGAACAGATATGAAGATGAAAAAGTACTGGTACATTAGTTTTTCAACACTGAATGATTTTTCTTCTCAGTCTTTACTCCTACATCGCTTATATCATAATCATTGTCCTTCCTTACCTTCATTCTCTCTCTATGCCAAATTTCTATGTTTTCATATTGATAAATATTAATTAACATTAAAAGACTACCTAAAAGCTGGACTTTTTGGCATGAATTCACACTGCTAAAGATTCTAGCTTTTAAAAAATTCAAATTAAAAAAAATACATTTTAAGATGTCTATCAATAAATACAAAAGTTTATCTTTAAATGTCCTTTTATATTGCCAAGATTTTACTTTCTGCAATCTAAGCCTAAAGGTCTATGTTAATGGATAATACAACGCCTATTTTAATGGAGAAAGACATTGGCTGTACCTCTTTTGAAGAGCATCCCCAGATCGTGAAGAATAATACATAACCTCAGATTCTTACTATCCCCTAGCTCCCAGATTTGAAGGTTAGACTAACTACAGCTGAGAAAGAACAAAAAAACAAAGGTATTTCTTATTTGAACTAAAGTAATTTAACTTAACACTATACACTCCTTCCCCATACATCTACATTAGGTGGCTTTAGCATGTGCTTTCCTGCGGCCGCTCCTCAAATTCACACAGGAACTCAAGGAAATGCCACATACGTGCCTACAGATACATTCTGCATTTCAGTCCTCCCAAGTCCTCTGTCAGCAACCCGTTCAGTGTACTGCTGGTGACTTACAAAACACTGAAAGGTCTGCATGATGCTTTCCAAGGCACATTTATGCCGAATGATTCACAGCAGTTAAAGATTTTGACCTGGAGTTTTTCTGCCTTATTGATATAAACAATGAAAGCCCACGTCTTGCGTAGAGCTAGACACTTCAAAATCACAGTATTGTACTGTCCCAACTACCTGAAAAATAAGAAAGAAAAAAAAATCCGATCCACCACACTAGGGATAAGAGGAAAAAAAAATTTGGAAAAACTGGCAGCAGGAATATAAGCATCAGGTTAACAAGCAGCAAAGTCTTTGCTGGAGGATTCACAAGGATCCCCAAAACAGAGCCCATGAGCCAGATAAACCAAGTACCATACAGAGAGCACAGGCTCCCCAAGTCTTCTGGTTTTGCGGATTGTGAGAACCCTAAAATCTTTAAGAATTGAGGACAAGGACTCATCACAGTTTGGCCTAGGGAATGTGGAGTGCGCAAAGAGGGACGATGTTAGCACGGGAGCACGGGTCTGCCACGTGAGTAACAGTGTTAGGTAGCGCAAGTGCAACTTCTAACAGTAGCACCATCGCATGTGTTTGTCAAAAACAATAACCTCTTTTTTTTGTTTCCTTTCACACCATCACAGTATGCCTCATCACCTGCCTTCAAAAAAAGCCCTGAGAATCAGCAATTTCAAAACCCATATTTATAACTCTTCCTGATTAATACTGTCACATGGCACAGTCAAACCTGTCAGTCTGCTTCAAGCTGTTCGGTTCTCTACTGCAGCTCGTGCCCCAGCTTCAGAAACGCTTTAAAAGCTCCCAGTTTTGCCTTGGAGAAGTGAATGGAGGGAGGCCCTTACTGCCACTGAATACCCGAAAGCATGAGAAAAGGATCAAGCAAAAAGTAGCTTAGCAAAATCATTCAGGAGACACTCAAAACAGTCAAGCATTATCAAATTGTTCTGCATGGAATAATTTCGCACATCGAAACATGAAGGGCCTGATTTTAGCCTCTTGTTCCCCTTACCCCCCCCCTTTTATTTTGGAAATCTCATTCTGTCTGGGTTATGTCGGAGAAGAAGTATCATCTACCATCCTTAAAGTAGCTTACATATTTTAAAACAGAAACTGAAATGGCTTTATGTGGTATTTCCCACCTCTATTTTGAAATGAGAGTTTTCCCCCAAACTAACGAAAGTACCTCCAGCATACCGCGGCAATGCAAGCGCTGTGTTTTTCCACTTGGACTCGTGAAAAAAAAAAAAAATCACCTTATTACAAATTGCTTGTTAACACAAGATTTAGAGATGACTTTTCTATTACTTGAGCAATGACAGGTACTCACAATTTATAAGTCTTATCTAAGACCGTATAAGCATGCTTAATTTAAAGCAATCAGCTGACTCCTAACATTTAACCTTTCCCTTACAGATCATTTTTAGACCAGCTATAAATCTGACAAACGGCCAACTATTAACCTAAATTAGGGCTGCTTTAGCAAAAACGCTTGGCCTTTCACTGCTTTGAGATTGCAAACTGAGATTCAAAAAACATTCTGTCTGCATAAACATTTCTTCTCATCCACTTCCCTCCTTCCCTCTTCCCTCCTCCCAGAGTGCTAATCCACAACAAAACTCTCTTCAGTGCCTGCAATCCTGACTTGAGTGAGTTAAATCAGAGACAAGCCTATACGCTTCTCATCACAGATACTTAGGCTCTGCCTAAGAGAGCTCTGAAATACACAGATACTGTACTAAAACATATTTTTAATCATTTTATTGTTATTAGTTCTTATTAAAAAAGGGGTGCACCAGTATATTGGTGTGTGTGTCTGTGTGTGTGAGCGCGCAGCCCTTCAAGTGCCGCGCTCGCATCCAGGCCAGCACAGGTAAGGGCACCTCAGACAGTGTGTGTGGGATGTGACTCGGCCCTGAACGTATAGAGGATACAAACGCCGGGCACTTCAGCCAATATATGTAATACCTGCTAACCAACCAACCAAAACAAGCACTAGACTATTTAGTGAAATGAGCATCCATGTTAGTATTTGTAAACATTAAGGTCTTAACTTTATTTATTCTTATTACAGTTCTTTTTATTACTGTTGGAACATACTTTTAATACGACTTGGGAGTATCCAGCCAGATACCACAACCCTCTATGCTGTTACAATATGCACTTCTTATGAACGCCATCAGATAGAAAAAATGGAAAAATGCCCATTTCTGTTTGCAAGTTAAAACACTGGATTTTTAAACATCTTGGAAATGAACTCAGCAGGATACAGGGGGGAGGAGAAAAACAAAACCCAAAAGCACTAATTTTGAGTAATGGCAATAAATAAGTGGGTGATCATCTAGGGGGCATTAGGATGACACCAATTCTTTTTCTTGCCTTACACGTTGGTCTACAGTCTGTATGGAGAACTAGCACGGCAGTAAATGTTGCTGAAGTGAATATATGCAAGTTCATTGGATATGTTTTTTGGTTTTTTTTCGTAAAGTCATACATTTAAATACTCTGCAGGTCTGTTTTCATCACTGCGCATGAACATCCAGTGGCAAAACACACTTCAAACAGAAAATAAAAATAATTCATTTCTTCTATGTAAGCAACTGTCAAACAGACCTCATGCCATCTATCAGCATCCACCACATTTAGATACAACACAGATATACAAACTTTATATAATTTATGAGAGAACTTCCCATCCCCTTCATAGACACAGATCCTGGCACTCGTTGACAAAGATAAACATACTGAACTCACATGTCTTCGACCGTGATATCTTTCAGGATCTGGCAGTAATCCACGTTCCACACAGCCTGGTCATCCCAAACTTTGGATGCCAGTAGAATTGCACCCAGCACAATTCGCTTCCAGTTTGCTGGACAAATATCTATCTCTGCATAAGTTAAAAGTCTTTCAAGATACACCTGTGGAAACACATTAAAAACAACACTTAATCTATTTTGCTATTAAGCAGAAATGAAAAACAGAACTATTCTCATAAACCCGTTCCAATTTTAAAACAGTAATCTGCTCTGAATACGATGCTTATATAAAAGCTGTAGGTTTAAACACATACATTTATGCCAAGCTCAAGACTGGATGTGATAAATTCATATTTTAGTTGGCCTTTGCCTTCCGTTCATATTACCAGAAACAAAACTGTTATTTTTCTATGTGTAACTGTTGCTAATATATTCACATGTTGGAATGCATTCAAATGATAGTTTAAATAAATTATTAAAATAACAATAATGTAAATAAATAAAAGGCTAAGTACAAATGAGGAAGGCAAGGGTATGTTACCAGCAATAGCTACTAGCTACCATACAACCAACCACGGCATCACGTCGTGCCGGGCCCCTGCGGCGAGCCTGTGTGAAGAGGTTCTGCAGGCACCTGTAGGATGGACAGGGGAACAGCCACGACAGAAACAGGGAGCTGAGCAGGGGAAAAGTATCTGCTCAGAAGATAACGCATAACAGTTTCCTCTGGACCGGTAAGCTCTGGAGATGAGTAACAGTAATCCTGTTGGACCTACACAAACCGACAAACTCAGGACGCTGCAGTCTGGCCCAATCTGCCCAAGGCCACCAACACAGGTTAGCATCAATGAGAGCTTGTATGACCAAGACCTCATCCAAGAGGGTGGTGGCTACTACCTACAAAGCCTACAGGATTACCTACACCCATCTGATCAAACAAGGGACTTCCTGGGCACCTAGCAAAAAGCTGCTAGGGGCGGGTGCAGAATGACCCTCTGCTCCTGACCACGGAGCTGGCCTGGACCCCCGGCCGATGCTCCAGCCAGGGAAGACGGGTGAATACGTCAGGGATCCACGGGAGCGAGTAAATCAACGTGCTGCGTAAACAGTTACCTGCTACCAATAACAGCAGCTCAATTACATTAATAGCAACAGATCGATAAACAAAACGCGCTCTAAAAAATACTGGCTGTGGGTGATCTATGTCCCCCTAATTCCATCCCCTATTAGGGAAAGGGAAATTACAATTATGAATAGTTACATGTTAGGTGAACAAAACCGAATACTTCTGCAAGCCACAACATTTAAACAGTTTATAGACCAGCTGAGAAGATAGATAATAAATCTGCAGTTTGACTAAATTAATACTTATTAACACCTAATCAAACAATACCCAAAGAATAGCTAACATATATAAAAAATACCCAAACAACAGCTAATACATAAAAAAAATCAAATGATACCCAAAGAATAGGTAATATATGAAAAATTCAATGCAGGACACATGCTGGTAAGGGGAAGGGGAAAGGGGGAGCGTAGGGGGGAAACTTTAAAACCCAGAACAGCTCACTTGTGATTTTCCATAAAATTTTGCACTCATACAAGCACACAGAATTCCTTCAGTGATTAGTGCTTCTTGAAAGGTCTAGCGTTATTAGAAAATATTATTCAATTAATAATAAAATAATGATTAATATACTTCCAAGCTCATTTATTTTTATGAGTCCACAATAACATCAAGGCCAATTACACCCTTCATATAGCTTTGTTCATTAATTTTCACAATTATGATATGTACAAGTAATTAGAGCTTGGCACCAAAATCATCAAGAACAGTAGACAGCTGTTGTATAATTTAAAGTTTTACAGAAAAAATGTGTTTTATGAAAAAAATATTAAATATCTGAATACACGTGCACAGATATACAGCCCACAAAATGAACTGTCTCACACACGCTGAAGTGTAAGTGGCATACTGAGTGAGAAAATAATGGGAAAAAATACAAAATGCACAATATTAAACAACTTTTGTTCAAAGTGGACACCACAAAGTATAAGCTCTTTGCTTCCTACTCTTACTGAAGGAAAACAAAAGTCGAGTTACAATGTCTGTAACGGTTACTAATACTGTGATACGCTAATACACATAATCCAATGAATTCATATGTAAAAAGTATACAATTTTCTCTCCTCAACAGACCACCTCTCCCAAGCAACAGATTTCTCAGTCCACTGTTAGGTTGTTTCAAACAGGTTTCACTGCACTCTTCCGGCAATGATTTAAGGAAAATGAGATGCGGTCATTTATGAAGTCAGCAAATTCTGCTCTGATTTGGAAGAAAGCTTTTGTTACTGCCTTGACTGGCATCAAGGAACTGAACTCGTTCTGCAGTTTTATTTCGCACCCATGGAACCACTTGCTGTGTACAAAGGAGCAGAACTTGAAACTGGAAGTGCTTCAACATGACAACACAGACACATTTACTACAACCAACAATTAGTCCTGATATGCTACTCTGTAAAAATACAGGTTTGCATTTACTGAAGAATAACCTATTCTTTGTATCTTGTAATAGATCTTGTAATACCCTCTTCTCTGCACAGTGATAAAAAGCAATTAGGTGGTTATTTAGGTTGCTAGTGCTCTTACAAGAGTCTACACTGACTGACAGAAACTAGCAGGAGATTTTATGAGATACTCTGATGAAAGTACAACATACATGGAAAATATCATACCTACCTGAAAGGCTGCATATTTTATAAAAACAGAACACTGCTTGGGATTCTGAAGGACCAGCATCTTGTTTTAAATTGTAAATACCTATTCTTCTACCGATGCTGAAGGAAATTTACTTCTCCTCTAACAAAAGAAATACAGGGCTGCTAAGAAAACTGAACACATTCCTTTGAGATATATGTGTTTAAAAATAACGTCGAAGTTTTTTACTTACCAATTTAAAACATTTTTCTAAGATTATGACTGATTTAGAGATAATTACTAAAACTCACAAAACATTTAGAAAATATCCCAAGTTTGGGGGATATCTGTACCTTCAAATAAATACTAGACTAACTTTAAACAAGTAACAACGAACAACTTATAAAAGAAGCGTACGTATAAAATATTAGATGTATAGAAATCTTATTTGGAAAAGCAACATCTCATTGATACCACTAATGCCAAAATAGTCTCAATGAATTTTTGAAATTATAGAATACCAAAAAAGTCTGAATAGTTATGGTATGTTGGATATTACAGACTGGTCAAATAAAAAAAAAAAAGTCTCAGTAAAAGACCTTTGGCTTTCTCACTCCCCAAAGGGTTCTCTATTTTTCTTGCGTTAATGAGGAATTAACCTTAACCTTCTTTTAAACACTTTGTTGAACTCTACCTACGTCATTAGGCACAAAAAGACAGGCATAATAAACATCCAAAAATCTCCGTGAAAAGAAAGTTATACTCAGCTACAAAGTCAGAATATTTACAGCATAAGACCTCTGGATAAAACTGGATTTCTCAGGTTTGGTTGAGTTGTTTTGTTTTTTGTTTTTTTTTAAATAAGGAATGTACAGGTAGCAAGAGAACATAAAACTAAAGCTGAATTTTTCAAGAGGGCAGATGCCAGACTCCTGAATACACCATTTCTTCTTCAGCTGTGATTTGCCCCTGCCTGCCATCCTAACACTGAAGAAAACCATAACATTACCTTATAAAGCTGTAAAACAAGATATCACTATTTGTTCAAAAATGTATTTTCCTTCATAAGGAAGGCAAAACGCTATTTAAGCACAAAATTACAAGTTCCAAATTATGTGTCAAGCCCATTATTAAAAACAGAGTTTTGACTTTTTACTTGAGCATCACTCTGAAAAGATTTTGACGTGTAAAATTTGGCATTGGGAGACCAGAGAAACACAAAGCTCAGTAAAAAGGTGGCACATGGATCTCACCAGAGTCTGCGCTACCTGATGGTTCAATTAAAAAAGCTGCCTTTTGCTTTCCAGGCAGCCTGTGTAAACAAACCCCTTACACACTATATTACACAAACAAACTCGTTCCACTTAACAAGTAAAACTGCTCCTTGAATTATGAACAAACAGCATTCCCTGGAATTGTCCCCGGGAAGCAGAAGACTTCTTCAAAGCAATACACCGTGCTAATGCAGGGAGCTGCATAAGCAGAAAGCGTGTGGAGGCCATAGTATCACGCCACTCTTAAATTAGCATATGAACTCTTTTGCTTTACATCAGTGCTGAATGTGACCCTTCACTGTTAATGCAAACCTCTTAAATTTCAACTTCCCACATGCAGTTTTAGTAGATTTTGAATGAATATTCCACATCTATAGATACATAAAGCATACAAAAATCAGAAAATATTATCCTTTCTTATGTGCAGCTCTAGCTTAGAAATAGAGAGAAAAAAGAAAAAAAAAGAAAACCAAGTAAGGATGCTGTTGTGGGCTCAAATTCAAAGGCATTCAGAAAAGTAAACTGGTAAGAACGATACTGCAAGGAAAGACATAAAGGAGAATAATTCATAACAGATGAACTTACACCTAGAGCAGAAGAACTTACGCCTAAGTAAAAAGGGAGCATAAAACTACCTTCCCAACAGCATATACTTAAAAATTAAGTAAGAGCTTGGTAAGACACTATTCTTATACCACTTTCATTACCAGACTTGAGCATCTTCCAATAGCACGTTGAAGGATATGAATAATCGCTCTTGAGTCCTTGGTGATAACTTGGGCTTAACTCCAGACGTATAGTTTGCTGGAGTGAGACTCTGTATCATCTTCCCATAAAACTGAAGATGATAAATACCTTGCCAGGAGAAAGGCGCTTAGTGCGGCTTCTGGCTTCTTTCTTCAAAATGCCTTAAAAGCGAGCTTTTTGATTTGTTCTCCTGCTGTGGCCTCCTTGACTCAGTCTTGGGTTTTCAGTGTATGTGTTCAAGTAAGTGAAGACAGAAAAAGAACAAGACTACTTCTTGCAGCACACATTTGTAAAAGTTTATCGAAGCCCTCAGCTAATGTGGGAATTCACTGTAGTCTAGGACTTGTCTCCCAAAGACACCGTCTACGCTGTCACATTAGTGTAGTTCTTCAGCTTTCAATCAAGCCCACTCAGTCACAGAGTCTTCGTTCCAGCTCTCTCTAGCTCTAGTTTGGAGAGGTAGGTGACTCTGCAGTGAAATTCAGGCAGAGGAAAGGCTGGTACACACATGAGCTCTCGCCCTACTGATGTAGAGCATCCTCATAACAGCAGCATACACACAGCCAAGTGAGCTCTGTTTCCTGTGCAAATGTGAGACAGTTCATTATTCCTGACGAACGGAGCTGTCGACCACTGTTTTTAATCTTGGAGCATTTCAATACATTAGGCCTAGGCCACAGTAACAGCCCAAGCACCAAGACTTTGACGGGACATCAGAGTAAAAAGGAGAGGTTGAGTCTGCCTACGCCGCTGCAGGGGGATGCTCCTGGCTGCTGCAGGGATGTGCTGAATCAGTGCAGACTTCTGGAGAAGGGCCAGGCGGCAGCTCAGCCCGTTTGAAGAGGAAGCGCTGGTGGGTGGTTAGTCACTACGCTACTCATCACAAATAAACTCATGGCTGGTGGGAGAACACCACCTGCTCTTGCTGGCAAAAGCAAGTGAGTCTTCCCACATGCAGGCAGGCGTGCTCCATCTCATTTAAAAAAAAAAATAAAAAAAATCACTGAAAACGTTGACTCTAATGGTAAATGTGACATATGGAAGTGCCATTTGTATGCAATTATGTCTATACATTGAATAGTGTCTTAAACACAGGGGTCATTTTCTTAAATGTGGGGCTTATATCCAACAGACTTGGGATTCTGTGAGTACTATTCAGTATATTCATGTGTTGTAATGATTTTCACTGGCTTAATTTTCACAAGCAAAACACTTTCTACATTTTCTTTAGGACTAGATGCTGTAAAGTCATGTAATAAAGCTGAATTTTAAAAGCTCACTGTAGAAAAGAATATTGTAACTGACATCTCAGAATGCTGGAAGAAATTTACTTATGTGTCAAGAGACCAAAAAACGCAGAAGAAATAATATGAGAAACACTTTTTTTTTTTTTAAACCAGAAGTCTGAAAACCTCATCTCCTCTGGATTATTTCGATAGGTGTTCCTTTATAGAACTAGAGCTAATAAAAGATAAAATGAGCTTTTACTACCTCGAAGACGTAAGTTAAAATAAATGCCATGATTTGCCTCCACCCACTTTTAACAGTTGTACCCATGCTTAAGAACGGAACTAAAGCTTAAAACAAATTGAAGCTGTTATACCAATGTTACTTTTCTTCAATTTAATTGATCCTTTGAAATGCCTCTTCTGAATGTAAGCTTCTGTGGCAAAACTTCTGAGCGCTTCTCTACTAAACGTTCAAAAGCTGAATTCCAAAAAGACAACAGATTTATTCTGCCTTAATTCAACACCTAGTTCTCCTCAAACACTTTAATAGCTTCAAGAGCCATCTTCATCACACCTTCCAAGACCCACTTAGTTCTATGACTGTATAGTTATAGATTTTTACAGAATGATAACAAGACTATTTAAATAAAAGATAAAAGTTACTGATGTGACATTAGCAGAAACTCTCAGTGGCTTCACTCAAACAACATATCATTCTGAATTTCTCCCAGCTTGCAAACACCAAGTATAACTCAGTGTCAATACCAACAACACTACAATCTTCAAAATTCATTTGTAACATAATCCAATTCCTCGCTGAAATGAAAATGCAATTCTGATCTGGAACATACCAATGGACACTGGTCCATCAATACATTTTTTACTTATAAACTCAATACCTCAGAGTCTGATACCTCCATTATTAGTCTACTGTGTTTGGGAATGAACGACATGGTTTTATACGACTGTCAGTCTAACAAGCTTTGATGGACAACACACCTCATTGGAGACATTTTAATAACTTGAGCACACGTCAGAAGATACACTGCACAGAGTTAAGATTTCAGAAGAGCAATATTGGATTATAATTTTCCATCTCTTCCCACAGACTTGCATCACGATTTTGCAATAAATGACCTTTACACTTGGAATATGAGCAAAGTCTTATTTAATCACAACTGAAACCAATAGGGTGATTTGCCTTTGCTAAGAATTCATTTATCTGAATTAAAAAGAATTTAATTCTATTAATTAAATAAAATTACCACTCTGTGGGTATAGATAATCCCAAATTGGCTTTGAGTTCAGTGAACTCTGGAGAGGTTCATTAGCTTAGATGCAGCACCACAGGAATGTAGTTAAATGGTTTCCAAAGCCATTTCAGGTCCAGCAGAGGTACAGAACTGCTTTGTTTCAGCAAATATCTTGAGCTCATAAACCTGCCAGACCCGAAATGACTCCATGCTGAGCCAGTTTGGATGCCTCTGATCTTAACTCCCAGGACCTGGACTTGCAATAGCACGGTGGAGAAGCATTTAGCCATCAATTACCATCACTAGTCCTGGGGGGGGTTTTGTTACCCAGGCACAGAGGCGTAACATGGCACAAAGCTAACCAGACTGGCAACAACATCCAAGCTCCAGTAATGCTGCTCCAGCAGGGCCACTGCTGAGCCAGAACTAATCCCCGGGGTGATTATTTGCAGTTGGGTGAATCCATCCTGGACTTCCCGAGTGTCTGATAGAAACCACAGCATCGAATGTTGTCCTAGTTATCTAGGATGTCCCACTCCCCAAGATCCTGGATAGCAGAGAGCTGGTTACACAACATCCCAATCAACAGAACATACATTCGTTTGAAGAAACCAAAAACTAAAGATAGCACTGAAGAGCTCAGTTTTAATTAGTGCGAAACAGCATCTCATTTTTTCCATCTCAGAGGACATTATGGCATACTTTGTATATTATATAATAACACCAAGTAGAAAGAAAAGTTAAAATACTGGAGGAGTTTTATTGCCTCTTTTTTTTTTTTCCCCTTCAGGAGGATATATAGAAAATATAGAAGTGTCCAATCATTTAATTTCAATATTTCATAATCCAAAGGAACACTCAAATTTTATTAAAATCTTACTATGGGATTCTTATAGAAGGTTTGTTTCTCTTTGTTACTTCATTTTGAAGGCGTTCAATATTAACCTCCAATATCCCACTGATACCTCTTATTACACTGAAGTTGCAGTCTAAACACCCAAAATACCGTAATTTTTTTTTTTTTTTTTTACTTCCCTAAAACAACAGAGCAAGTTTTCTATGGAGATTATGAAATTTCCATCCTTGGAGAAATTCAGAACTCAACTGGGCAGGCCCTGATAAGCCCGATCCAGGTGGTCGTGCTTTGAGCAGAGGCCAGACCAGGCATGACCTCCAGAGGTCCCTTCCAACAGGAATTATTCTGTGATTCCATCTGTCTGCAGCACTGGAGTTTCCTGTGGTGCAACACTGAGAGGTCAGAAGTTGTGCATTGCCTCCAAGGAGGCTGCGTGGGAGTCCTCAGCACACTAAAGAAATGGGCAATCACCGAGGAATGTCACTGACATTATTTACTAGAACAATTCTGAATTTTGAGGCAGCAGCAAGAGCAAAGCATTATCTTTTCTCATGCTGTTTTTATATTGCTTTATGGCAAACTCTACCTCTGTTTTACCAAGAAAACTGTAATGTCTCTATTTATTTCGCGCTTGATTCACATTTACAGAAAGGAGATGATGTTTTTGGTATTTTAATTACCACAATTGAGAATCTACAAATGAACATGTATTTGCAAAAACCACCTTCCCTCCCTCTCCCATTTAAAGTCCATATGAGCTCACTAGGTAACCCACATTATAAATTGCAGGAGCACAGAACAACTAATAAAGACAGTTTCCATCCCAACACATCACAAAGTAATCCACAGTCCTTTTTCTTTAATGAGAAAACTTCATCATGCCACAATTCCTTGAAACTAAAAAGATATTTGTATGGAAAAAACCGTAATTGGTAGTGGGTCCCATATAGCCAAATTACAGCTCTAATCCAATCACTAAATTGCCATATGCTCTGTTCTAAGCAATCAGCCAGTTCCCTACCACGACTCTCCAGAAATAACTGTGCTTTGCAGTTGCCCAGCTGGGCATTTAAAATGTTCCACAAAGGTCTGGTGCCATCCATTTGGTGGAAAGGGACATCACATCATTATGGGCCTTGCAAATTCATCCGATTTTTATTTTTGAGAGCAAATGTCGAAAAAGAGTAACAAACACAGTCACAAAACTCTGAAAATGTGAATAACTGCAAAGTACCATTGTAGATATTTGTAGGAAGCACTAATGCAACTGAGAGAAAAGTCACACATCTCCAGGTTTGCCCCATAATTTACTCATTTTAAGACAAAGATCTATAATACACATAAAATGCATTCAAACTATTAGGCAACATCAACTTTCCAGTCTAAAACTGGGATCAGTATCCATTCTTTGCCCACACAGAAGCCCTTAGAGATGCATCAGAAAACAGACACCCATTCTTTGAATGAATGTCCTCTTCTCTTGGGGAAAAAAAGATTTAAAATCCCCCTCACCCAGCTTCAATATTCTCTTTTTATAAAGTATATATCCCAGTAGGCCTAAAGCAAGATTTGACTGACAGATGTACAGGTATTAACCGATAACGATGCATGTGTTGTATATTAGACTGTAGTCAAAAGATGAGAATAGTCCTAAAATCAGGGACCAGAACCTGAGTCTTCTGCTCCCACCAGTGCCTGAAGCACAGGCACAAAGCCCTGTTCCTCTTGCCCATCTCTGGAGTGTACGCTGACCCATGCACCCAGCTGCCAAGGGGCTGAGGATCCAGAGCATGGGTGGAGAGACCTTCTCTCTGTGCCTGGGAGACCTTCCTTGGACGTGGCAAGGTGGTGGGTTTCGTCCACCTCCCAAGGAATGCTTGAAGCCCAGGACAAAAGCAATCACCAACAATACTGGATACACATGACTCTGCTCATGGAGTTCTTACGTGAGGTGGAGCCCAGCTTCAGTGTTTTGCCTTGCTCACCCAACCGCACTCACGATCCCTCATGGTCACTGGATGGAGAGTGACAGCTTTCAAACCAGGCAATAAACAGTACTTTGCACTGTACTCTGAGGTCTTCAGAGGAACCTGCATCTTCCATTAGCCTCATAATATACTGGGCCAGCTGAAAAGGACCTTGGCGGCAGATCAAGTGTGTCTATGGTCTCTTATCACTTTCTTTTGTGTTTTTGTTTTCTTTTATACAAATACCAGATTTTTGATACTTCAATTGAAATATAAAAAAAGAAAAGGTACTTTTTCAGCATTTAAAAGTAAAAATATTCCAGTGAAAGGAAATCAAATAAAAGCTTTAACCTTTCCTCCAAACACACAAAAACCAAAATTCTCCTCAAATACTATAATTTTCACAACACAGTTCAACAATATTCTCTACCTAGTTGCTGAAAATGTGACTGGAGAGTACAGTAAGAACTCAGGAACATCTGGCTGGATTCATTAAATACCTGTCTTTCATAAGGAGAATTTATTCTTAGATACTTCAAATTTCAAATTTCCCAATACCAAATCCTCTCAGTCACACTATTAACTTTGTATCATATTTCAAAAGCACGGTCTCTGAACCTCACCAAAATAATTCAGCTCACGTACTGTATGTACTTACATATCGCTGTATCTGATCAGTCTATAGCATACAGACCTAGCATATTTGCCTATTTCCAAATGCAAAATGTGTCCTCTCTGAAACTACTATGGACGCTGAAGTATATCAGGAGCCTTACATTTGGCCTATTTGCACAAAACTCAGAAAGTCGTGCCACGGCAAAGTAGAAAACTTGGACCGTTCTCCATGTCTACTTAACAGGGTTGTTTCATTTTTACAGAACAAAAGAACAAAGCATAAGTATTTCATTCTCACGACATGCAAACACTGTATTGTTTTCCGGTTGGTATGGATAACGCTCCTGCCCGCATTTTTATTTGTTATCCAATTAATAGATTAACATAAGTACAACTTGTCACCTCTGCACTGGAGGAGACGGTGAAGAGACCGCCATTTCTCAGTTTTAGCAAGGATGGGAATACTCTGGGTCAAGGGAGGAGCACATGAGCACTATTTTTCTCACAAAGTCAGGTCACAGAGTATAGTTCAGCTGTTCACTGGGACAAAAAATATTATTTGCAAGACTTTAAATCAGCAACACAATTGATTCTTAAAACTAATTTTATTCTTATGGTATTATTTTATAAATAAATAATGTGAATTAGTATTTAATTGTTTCAACCCTAGATTTTAATTTTTCACCTATCAGTATGGGAAATCTCTTGGCAGCTCTGGAGGCTGTGTGAAAATTAAATTTTTTGTTTAATTATAAATTGGTTTTGCTGTAATAGTGGAGGCTTTAATTGAAATATTTTAATTAAGTGCTCGAAGCAACACAATGCTGGCTTTTTGCTGGAGACTAGCTTATCTAACAGTCTGGAGTTTCACATTCACTCAGCTCCTGCGCTGAACATGGAGCCTGCTGTAGAACCAATTGTAACTGCTGCTTCTACCTGGCTAATGGCACATAAAAAGACAAACAGCGAGTGCATTCAACTACACACCTTAGACCACGTTAATAATATGGGCAGTAAAAAGGGGTGGTTAGGATGGTTTAAAAAGAATTACAGCGAGCGGAAGAAAGATAATAGTTGTGGCATCTTGTTCAAAATGTACTGTGATCTCCCCAGATACCCTTCCTGACTTCTGGCAGCGCTCCCAGGAGGAACAAGTGGCAGACAGGGCTATCAGATTGCTCTCCCACGGATGGCCAGACTGTGGCAAAACATAAGCTCCAGCAGGGAATGCTGCTCTCTCCTTCTCCAGACAGGGTATCAAAATCGAAAGCACTTGGAGGGTTCATAAATAGCTGTATCAACACTATTAAGATTTCAGGAGCGTGGGGAGGGCAGAAGGGTTGATTGCTTTTTAACAGATTAATTTCCACATTTGAACGTGTCAGAAACAACACGATCTGTCTCTGGGACACCTCCTGGTGACACTAACAAACAAAGAAATGGGATCTAGAAGTACAGAGGAAACCAAGAGCAGCAGCAGCAGAATTTCGTACTTGTAAAACACTATTTATCCAAAAACTCTGAAGCTTTCTGGAAAGAGGGGTCAGGCAGGTGCTATTATCCTGAAAACATGGGCAAGAATAGCAGAACAGTAACACTGATCGCTTGCACGAAACCTATCCTCAAACATCTGCATGGCTGCTTTGAAAACTAGGCTATAAAACTACTTATCTGTGATCATTGTGTTGGGTAAAAAACCCAAGGCGCCTAAGTTTTCAAGCACTAACAACTACAGGAACTGCCTCTGCAATATAACAAATGAGTTAAAAACATTTATACTTCATTGCAGATCGCACTAAAAGAGTTACTTGCAGAGAAACCACATGAGAACCAGAAGAGGCAAAGAAGTAGTTACAACTGAAAGATAGTGAAATATTTGCCTGAGTTAACAAGATTTGTGGGGAAGAACTTTCCATGCATCGCAATAACAGGAAGATATTGTTATTAAAAAAAAGCTTTCTTCCTTTCTACTAAGCAGTGCCCTCGTTGATCAAATAACCTAAGATCGAAAAACAGATAACTACAACAAGGTTCCACTGTATTTGACAGTAGATTAATTAAATTACACAAGAACATACTGATTCACACAACATATCTTTCCTCCAGCAGAAAACACTTAGGAAGAAAAGGGAGAAGGATAAGTACTTAGCGCAATTAACGTAAGAGAGAGAGACAAAATGTCATTTCAGCAAACCAGTAATGGCTGGGTCAAGTAACTAGGTAGAGCAATACTTCAAAATGTAAGGGTGGAGCACTGCAGGGTGTTTCTTGCCCTATTTCTCTCATATTCCTGTTCTGTACTGGCTAGTGCAATTCATTCTGACTGTCTGAAGAAGAAAAGCCTGCCAACTAATCTTAGAAGCCAAGGGAGAGAGATTAACAGAGGAAAGGAGTAGGTCTGGGCTTCAAAATCCACCTTCTCCAATTTCCCCTTCTTCTATCTAAAGTGCATAACAAAGCTGTTATGAAACCACATGTTGTCGTGGTAAAAAAACATTTTGTTCTTTTAAGATCTCTGAGTCAAGAACATGGCCAAAATCGTGCCTGAAAGCTGAAGAGGCTTGTCAGAGTTGGCCAGATAAAAATTTCAGGAAAATTAAGAAATTCTCAGCTGGTGGAGATCACTTTAGCTCCTTTAATCCACATTGCTATGCTGATCCACACCAGCTGAAAATCTCAGCCTTCTTTTGTGTCATGCTATTTTTAAGTAGCTAAACTTCAGTCTTGAGTACAATTGTTCAATCCTATGACGTGGTCCTGAAAGACAAGTACTGTGCGAGTAAAAAAGGGCCATCACCAACATGTCCCAGTCACTCACTGAATCCTTCATGGGCCTGTCAATTCTTATTAGTACTATTAAATTACCTACAGCTGTTCCTGAGCCTCTGCTGGGAGCTACAATGATACACAGCAAACCTCCCCAAAAGTGGAAGCCTTTCTGCTTTTAACATTGCCTCTTGTTCGGAGCACTTATGCCACCTATGTTTTCTATTAGTCACCTTGGTGGCCTGTAACATTATCCCTGTGAGGGCAAGACGTAACCCCAGCTTGTGTATCGCATGTTACCCAATCTCTTCTTCCATCACTCACTCTCCCTCAGAAAATGAACTGTAGTATCTCTCCCATCGAGAAATTCCCTTGGTCTCCGCGGTGAGAAAAAAATTCCCTGGCAGCACCTAGATCTATTAAATCACACAAACCCAAGCTTTGGGAACAAAACCGGGTCTGTCAGATCGTTGATGTCATCTCTCAGACACTCACCAGGGTGACAATGGCACATTCAGCAGTCAGTTGAGCAGCACTGAACAACGTCCGAACAAAGCGGTAAATCTGTTTCTGCTCCGGGTCATGTTTGTCATAGTCTGGTGGCACTTCGGATTTCTAAAGAAGAAATACTTCCAAATAGGTGACTGAAACAAAACGAAGCAGACAGAAAGAAAGACGGTTCACACGAAAGGGAAGAAGAGGCAGAGGAACTTACCGAGAGGGGATGAAGGTTTTCATCAAAAATATCTAAGAGCATTCTTCCGTCTGTGTCCCTAAAAAGTATTAAAACCAAAGTAGCGTCATTATCTGAACATGACAGCACGCAGCTCTCACAGACCCAAGCGTATTGTTGAAACTTCGATACCCTTCATGCTGCGGAGTGCTGACAAACACCGCAGAAATGTGATTTCCAAAGAGAAGTTGGACCTATTCTGCCATAAGGTTCACGTGTAATATGAACTCCACATTACAAAGCATGCAAAAAATTTCAGCTTTCAACGCTCTAGATGCACAGCTTTTGTGCCCCCTCCTGTGAGGCTTTTTCACAGCCTAAAAAGTACTACTATAACCTTATAGTTAAATCAGCCCAGCTTACTCTCCTTTTCTTAACCTCATCATGTCAATCCTTTCAATCTCTTCCTCCTTTATTGTCAACATCATGAACATTCACAAATATGCAACACTATTTTTACAGTTATCCTTTAGTTAATACTTACACACTTCGCTTTTTATTTATTTGGAAAACCCTATCCTACTAACGATTTCTGAAAGCAAAAAGGACTACATTAAAAAAAAAAATCAGACAAAATAATATTCCTATTCATTGGTTTTATTTGCTATTACTCTCTCAGATTCCTGTTGCTCAAGATCAGCATGCAAGTTGATTCAGACTAACACCCAGTTTGCAATATAAGATTTTTGCTGTGTGTAATATTGGCAGGAACACTAACAATCACAGAAGCGAGTGGTATAACAGTACCAGTTCGAACTGGACACTTTCTGGACAGATGCATCCATGTGACCTACTTATTACAATCCCATCTTTATTTATAGCATCCCTGGTACTCTGGTCACAGAGTTCTTAAGAGAGAAACCACTGAATATGTTTTCTATCTTTACCCAACAGCACGTGACTCAGAGCATGCAAACACGAGTTTTACACTGAATTCACGTCTACAAAAGGTACTACTTAGCAGCTAATATTTAAACCTCAACATCTGAAGGTGACCTTTTTTTTTTTTTTTGCTATAAAGTCTGCTGACACTGGAAATAAACAACGTGGGTTTGTTTGTTGTTGTTTTGTTGGTTTTTTTTTTTAAATAAAAAAGGAGTCCCTAAATTAAAAAAACAGATTGAGATAATTACTAGTAAATTACTAATGAGCCAGGATTTTAGGCCAGACTCTTTTACCCCCATATAAAAAGGCTAGTATCTTAATGCAAAGTAGTCTCACTGGAATCACTGATGTGCTACAGTGAACTGTGGCCCTTCACAATGAGAAGAGAGAAAGAAAGAATTTCCTATTTTATTTCCTCATGCTGTACCTGCTGCATGCTATGAAGGCACGTTTGATTGCCCTCAAAAAGCTATTACACACAAAAAAATGAGTTAATAGGTTTTCATCTTCACTAGAACAAATTCACATTGTTACCTTTCAAAAATGAACCATCTACTAATTGATCTAAGCATTTTTCTTGTTTAGTGTTTTCGGGTTTATTTTATTTTATTTATTGATGTAACAAATTCACCAATACTTATGCATTCCTCTGAAAACAAGATAGGTGTAGTCTTTTACCACTTGTTGAATAGCTAAGCACAACAAAAGCTGCAGGAAGCCAATCAACATTAACAATGATAGGAGACACTGGGAAAAGAAGGAATGATAGCTAGAATGCTACAACCAAATGAAATGTGGGAAACATACAAAGGAATTCTGTTTCATGTACAATTCCTAAAAAACTGGGATTGGTGAGAGTTTAGAATATTATAGATAAGTATAATATATAAGTAATATATATTATAATATGTAAGTAATTTAGTTTCAAGCCTACTGTGTAGGGTAAGAGGAACAGATAAATTCCGTCTGAAAAGAATTCTTCTCTGGCAAAGCAGGTGGTCGATTAATTTTCTGTCAAAATCAATCTTGAGTCTAAGAGTTACAGTGGTTTCTTACTCCCAACTCTCCATAACGAACCAAAATCTACCACATACGTCAACAACTCCCTTTTTGCCTATAATGGCAGGAAACAACATATGTTTTGCTGTTGCTGTTCCAACAGCAAGTACAACTGAATGCTGTTATCAGGTTGTCCCTCCGTTCCTAAATCAGAGCCAACCAAAGACAGAACAATCATTTCACATCCTTCACTTCAGGGTCATTAATTGACGTAGGCGAGCCCACTCCAGCATCACTGCCGAGACCATCTGTCTCCAGTGCAGCAGAGGGCACGTTCACATCACATCGTCCCACCCCGGGCAGCTTCAGGAGGGAGAAGCAGCACCCAGTTCTTCCTGAATAAATCACTTCTCCATCCCAAAAGTGAAAGCGCAGATAGCAAGTTTCCCAAGAAGGTAACATTCAGAATGGGTTTGCTTTCAAGACACTGTCATGGGACCCTCTACTTTATAAAGGTTTAGCCTCTCTGTCTACTAGTTGTAGGTCAAATTTTCATCAAGTTCTGTAAGACCACAAATAGGCATATTCTACTGCAGGCTAAAATCAGCTCCGTGGCAATCTGCACCAAGCGAATCTCGTGTATTTTGGCTCTGGATTCCTCCTGCCTGACTGTGAGCTCTTACTCAAGTTTCTCACCCTTTGTGGTCCCTAATGTGCCCCATCCTCCTGAGCCTTTTACTCAGCTGGCATCCCACTTATCAGAGTGCTTAAGAATAACTTATTTCCATAAAACTTTAGAGTCCGATTGAGATCTCTACTATTTAGTCAAGCGTAGTAAAAATTGACTAGTTAGCCAAACTAACCCAGGGACAACAGAGGAGCGGGGAAAAAGGGAACCACAGATGGATAAACAAGTAATCCAAGCACGATGAGTTAACGCCTCATTTCCTGGGAAATGAGATTAAAAGTTAGCAAAAAGATTTCACTCCAACTTTTGCTTTGCATATCACCATGTTTCAGTCCAAGGCTCACTGACATCTTGGAAAGCCTTCTAAGAGCTTTCAGCAGGAATCAAGCCCTAAGCCTTTCTGCCCTTGTGCACTTCCAAAGGTTTCTCTTTAGATGTCAGCCTTGTTTCAAGAAGTGTGATGGGTTCCAGTGACCTGAAACATGGTCCCGAATGACATACCAGCTTAACTTTAAACTTATGAGTAATTCCTTTTGTTCTAGTCGGACTTCTTACAGTCCAGAAGAAAAAAACGTGTAAGTGGCTTGTTAGATCGAGATCTAAGCCAAGTTCTCTGAAAAGACACATTGAAAAGCCATGGACACAAGAGTCACTTGAAGTATTTATACAATCTCTTACTAGAGATGTCAGGAAATATTATTTTATGATACTGTGACATATCATGAGAACATGGAATTTAAGATACAAAAGCGCAATTCAATATGAAGAAAGTTAATTTATGTACCAAGTTACTTTTTAGAGAACCTATTTTCTATTCAATTTTAATCATCTCGACTGAGTAGAGATCTAAAACATACAACACCAGAAGAGATAAGCCAGGACCTGCTCTGTTTCTGAGGCATCTTGAATTACATCTATTCACAATGTCACTCTTACTGTATAATTAATGGGTTTTATTTCAAAATCCATTAACAATAGCTGACCATGGTTTTACACAGTTTAATTGACAAAGTTGTAGTCTAAAAAAATAAATCTGAAAGACACTATTCAGATTTCTCTATATGTAATTGCAACACATGCAACAATGCAGATGTGCCCAGTGCATATAAAACCAAACACTGAATCATCAAAGTTTTTCAATGCTGAACTGTGCTTACAGATTTTTATTGTACATAATCCTCTAATTTTTATTGTTCTAAGCAAAATAATATATATATAAAATAAAAAAGAATCTGTTTCACATTTCTAACATGGGAAATAAGAAAACTACTACACAAAACATTTTGAAAGAAACAGAGCGTGGATTTTTAGGGTTTGGGCAGACCACTTATTTTGATTAAAGTTATTTTCAGTACAAGATTTCATTATTCACATACCTGTTTTTGATGTGGTAATATATTGCAAGAGCTACACTGTAAAGAAAAATACAGAGTTAATACCTCAGAACTGAAATTATTTGTCATATTAACATGCAAATTAAAACCCCAGCACAATGCATGACAAAAAGGATGCTCAACTTCTTCTGTTCGTTGTTAGATATCAGGAAAACTGCTGTCAATGGACAATTTTATATTTGTTCAGCCTGCTCTGAGTGCCTCTTTTTCACTAGTAATGAAATACCTTACAAAACCCCTCATACTCCACATAACGAATTGCACATACCGTCCATTTAATGCCGTATTCTACTAAAGTCAATAATAAAACTCCCACTGACTTCCAAGGTTGAAGATAAAGCATCACAGGCATTGGACATTCTCTTTTATTGCTTGCTAATGCTGCCAGGCTGACATGAAATGCTTTAATCACCATTGGCTTATGATTTTATATTTAAATCCAATAACTTTTGGCTGTCTTTCTATGCAGCTACTCACATACCAGACCCAAATACCAGGTTCCTACAGTCTTATGGCATCAAGTAACTTATTTGAACTCCGGAAAGACAACTCCCTGAATAACTTACTGCATTACAGGTTTCCCATGTTCTCAACCGCACACTCAAGTACCTCTGTTTACATTCTGTGCAAATACAACATGCATCCTTATAGTCAGAGAAAGCTAAGGTTTTAATTAAGTATACATCTAACTGATGTCATTAACACTTGAGAATGAAGAAAACTAAGACGTGGCTTCTCATGGTTATGCTCCAGTTCCGAACTCACAACTCCAGCTTTATCGCAGGACATATGCTTTACACATGACAGAGCTTTACTGAAGGACCAAGCAGAACGAGCACCCTCCTTACTTATTCCAGTAGCATAAAACCTAGTCAAAACTAAAGGAGGAGGAGGGAGGAGGGAGTTCACTGATTCTATTTGTTGACAGTTTGTTTTGTCAGTGATTCACTGTAAGATGCTTATGTCTTATACTGACGCAAAATTCTCCCCCTTTTCTTTCCATAAAAGGCCTTTTAAAAGAGTCAATTGGTTGCTCTGTGATTTTATTATAGAATTTTTACATGAAAACTGACATACTACGTGTTAGGAAAACAGTATGTTGGAGCTATGTTTGTTAGTAGAATTTTAGATTATTTCAGGTTTGGTTGTTGTTTGATTATTTTATTTGAACAGCCATGTAGTGGAAAATATTTTTTCTTAGTTGAAAGTAAATATATTTTACTAACGTTGTATGAGCATTTTAGCTTTTACCTGGCTGCATTAGAAGTTTTTAGATCATAAATGCTTTTTAAATTTTATTTTTTCTATAAATACATATTTAAGGAATTAAATTATTTAAGAGATACTGTGTACTGTGGACATTTAAAGGACAAAGTCCTCACTGAACACAAAACCCACATTTATGAATTAATTTAATTTGAGTGAAAGCTGTTCACAAAATGAATCATTCCTAAAATTTAATTTTAAATTATGCCCCTAGGAACACACTTGCAGCTCCAGTTCAGTTTATGAAAGTAGATGCAAGAATCTATGTGCAGAGCTCTGCTTGGTGCCCACATGGTTACTTTTGTAACAAAATGTCAAATTAAGTTTAGAAAATATTTACTATTTAGAAATCTGTATCAGAATCTGAAAGTATCAGAGCTGTAATAGATCTGATAGATCTATTATAAAACTATAGATTTATAGATTTGTCTATAAAAATCTCAGATCCAAGTTTTATTCTGCCTTTCATACGCTGGTTCAGCTAGCGCTCAGTGTGCAGGAAAGAAGCTTATGGGGCTTTCCATCACCCTGCCCTGGCCACCCCACCAATGCTGCAGATCTCCAGTAGATGTGCTAATATTTAAACAAACCAGTGCATAACGTCACCCAGAAGAAATAAATGAGCTGGCCGAAATACATCTCTCGTAGATTTACCTACGTGCAATAGTCATTTATCTGCAGATATTGCCAAGATGGGAGCAAGAAACAAAGCTGTACTACAAAAGCAATAATCCTGCAATCTCCCCATCCTTAACTCTGTTAAGTCAGAGAGGAGAGCAGAGGAGATGAAGACGCCTCACCGAGAGGCCTCCTGTGACAGAGTCCAGTTTCTCACCCCACATAACCCCTTTTCAAACCCTCTGACCCCTTGCAGCTCCCAACCCTCCCCACGCCAGCCCCGGCTCCGCACAACTCCCCGGCCAGACCCAACACCGGCTCTTCCAGCCCGACATCCACCTGCTCCCCCCTGCGGCTCTGCCCCCCGCCACCCACCCCCTGTCTCTCCCAAATGCCACCACCTTGCCCCCCTGCCACAGCTAGTATTTCTGCCTCCCCTTTCACTGCTGGCCACCTTGGCCCGCTGAAAACGCTTCTGGGCTGCTGCAGCCAACCAAACCCACCTCTTCTTTCCACAAACGGTCTCGGTTCCAATGCTAAAAGGGACCAGAACACCCCCCCCCGCCAAAGGCTGCACTTCGAAAAATCTGCATGTAAAGAATTTTAGAGCAGAAGAGTATGACATTCCAGGAGGAAAAAAAAAAACCACACCTCAAAAACTAAAAACATTTTTCCAGTGTTCATCTGATTTTAGAGTTACCAATTAAGAAAACTTGAGGAAAAGCAAGACTATTTCAGGCAGAAATAAATGACGAGGAATTAGGTGTCAGTTTGACTGCAAATCTCTTCTCCACTCCCCTCTTTTTTTTTTTCTTACACAGAAAAATTAAGAACATGCTTTAGTGACCACCAACAGTATGAACTCCTTTGGATGTGTTAGTTTGAATTTGTCTCTCATGTATCTCTCAGTCTTTGTAGCACAGACTTTGTCTTAATAAACTTTTGCGTTTGAGTACACCAAAGTAACCATCCTAGAAACAACTCAAGATACCAGCAGTCATAATAAACAAACAGCATAAAACGCCCCAGCATTTCTTGTCTCATTTTCACCCTTACTGTACAAAAACATAAAGAACAATACACTATAAATACAAATCTCATTCCTCTCCAAATGTAAAAAGGCACCAGTGAAACCTGAAATGAACATCTGAGATGTCACCCAAGGGTAAGCCCTTGTGCACACCACATAGAAAGCTCCCCACTGCTGCGCAATGAACAGCCAGTGCCCTTGTACTCAGTAAGGAAATTAATCTGGAGGCAATTAATTTCCATTTCAAACACAAAACTGGAAGGAAAGCTTAGCAAATGAGCATTTTCTCACGAACAGAAGAGAGCTCTTCGATTTCAAGAGATTTCTGCTAATTCCTAAATTCTGGATAAACAAGTATCCAAGCAAGGTTTGCAAACTAATCCAAAGCAGGTATCCTGCTGAACGTTAAAGCCCAAGGATTTCAGCTGCTAGGATGTGAGATTCTTAATTGCTGCTTTCTGGTACAACAGGCAGTATTGGGAGTTTGATTCTGCACAGACCGACACTCAGAGTAACACCATTTGCTCATCCTATTCACTGCCTCTGGAGCATGACTGGATTAAAAAAAAATTTACTACTTCAAAAACTAAGACCTGTGAAGCTTGCTTAGTCATGACTCAGAACTATGTGTACATACATGCATATACATAACGTAGGTTCTAGCAAAAAAAAAAAAAAATAATTATAAACCCCACCATTTGATGGTATACTTGAGGTTCGGTTGACTGACTGTGCTGTCATCCAGGAAAATAGTAGAGCAGGAACTGTACTTCCTTCTCAGCTGCCCAGGAGGATGCTATGAAAAACATGCAAAAGAACAATGGCAATTACGTAATACCAAAACAATTTTCTGAGGAGATGTAAGAATTTAGAAAAAAACAAATTTCTCTGTCTCTCACAGTGACGCACACAGTAATGTGATCATGTTTTGAAGCAGTTCAGAAAGTTCAGAAATAATTACCAGTGCACAAGTCACAACAATCCCTGCCTGAGCCTTGCCTAATGCTTTCAAAGTCCCAATCTCCCATCCATCCCTCCTTCCCAAAAAACCATGCAAAAATCTGCAAAATTACTCAAATTAAATACACACATTTGGAAAGCAAAGATGAACAAAATCTATGTTTCTGTCCTCACTCCAAAGGAGTAAGAGGAAGAGTGAAAAAGAAATCATGTTAAAAATTACGACTGATTTACACTGATACAAATCCACACTTGAAGAAAAGAGAATATAAAAAAAAAAAACCCACACACGCATGCAAAAAAACCCCAAAACTAAAAGAATGAAACAGGGAAAAGACGTCTTTACAGTAAAAACTACTAAAATACTTTAAAAATTAATAGGAAAAAATAAAAAAAAAATTCATCAAGAATAGATTGTTATTAAGACGAAAACTGATCAAAGGATGAATGAGAAAGTGGATATGCACATGAAAAAAGAATCAACAACATATTTCTTTATAGAAATCCATTTCCATCCTATTTCTGCACTACCATAGGAAAATATTGGAAAGTTCAGCCACAAAACCACGTTTGACAACACTGCTTATTTCTGAAGATTTTTGCGTTGAGAGGGCCTCTCCTTCATCTGTTTAGAGCAGCCAGCACTCCATCAGTCTAAAGAGAATAGTTTCACCTTAATCAGATAATAGGTATCACAGTCATTAATGCCTTTTGATTTTACCCGTGCTTATTCTACCTACACAAGTGAATAAATTGACCAAGAACCTGTGTCAGTAAAGTTAAGACCAGTCAAATTACATGTTTAACTTAGAACAGAATAGATTTAAAATTCAGTGTGCACATCCACATGACAATTTAAATTTGCCTCACAATGAATGTTGTTTCCAGTATTTCAGTGGAGAGACCAACAGCAAAAACATCGGTGGAATACACAGACATTTACCAGCTCAGAGCAACCGAGCACCCAGACTGCAGCCCTGTGACTCCTACCTCAATACATCTTCCCCTGCCTCATTTCCAAAACAGTTATTTTTTCAGGTGCCAGCGCTCCGTCAACTCATTAATGTTTTATTTTCCATAGGCAGCAGACTTCTTAGCAGCACTCATTAGATAAAGAACAGACAGGCTGCTGGTAAAACCTACATGCATCTGAGTCATCTTTCTGTTTTTCCCAGCTATGTGCAGAAGAACATTCAAAGTCTTCCACTAATTGAAGAAAATCATGTTCTGAAGCTGTTGCAATTGTAAAAACATCATGTTCAAATGGTTTCAAAGTTCACCAACAAATTCTATCAAGGTCACCCAACTTGACCAATAAATTCATAGGCTGAACTGCTTTTCTTGGAAATTAAAAAGTTTACTGAAAAAATGAAAAATACTATCCCCCCTCAAAAATTCTCCAGGAGTTTGGAAAGGTGCTTCGTAATACTTTGGAAGCTCATAATCCATCCACCTTCCAAGCTATTATGCATAAAGCAAGGCAATAAACAGAAAATTTAGAAGCACTGGAAGCATTAATGCCATAAAATGTATTATCTAGCATTGATGTATACAGAGAGAATGACTAGGGGACTGGTGATTTATAGTTTTTATTCTACCCACAGCTTAGTTCAAATTTCTGGATTAAACTGTTGAGTACCTTCCACAGGCATGATAAAGGCAAAGCAACTTAAAAACAACTGAAAATGAGACTGCTTAGCGTTTGGAAAAAAAGGGAGAGGTACAGATGTACACACATCTGTACAAAGCGCCCATGGAAAGTTTTAATTCTACATTTTAAGTGCCAACATGTTTTAAAGGTTTAGATAAAATTTAAGATAAATGGAATGGATTCATTCAAGGCAAGTACGAGTGAAAAATAGAAAACAACTCCGTACCAACACCACTATCAGATTTAATTTTTCTTATGTAAACAGCACTCCAACATCTGATACATGTCAATAATTAGAGCCACACACCTTCTTTCTGAAACTACCACATCACAGAACTCTCCATGGTTTTCAGCCCACATTACACTTTGTTAGGCTTAGAACTTTTCACACTTCAGAAAAATATGTGGTGTCTCATGCCTCACTTTCTGTTCATAACAACTTGGCAGGAAGGGGTACCTCTCCCAGCCTGAAAAATGGTGCCAAGTGTAAACCTACTATCATAGGTGTATATATATACACATTTGGGCCATGTGAATAACTAACCTATCGGTAGATCAACATTCCCAGCCTCTACTCTGACGCCCAACTGCAGCCATATGGTACGCCAGGTAATAGATTTTCTGCCTGTTCCAAATTACTGGAAAACATCCTCCATTTCATATTCTAGCTTGACTAAGCTGGAAAACATCTCAAGTCCCACAGTTCAGTCAAATAAGCTTTTATGAATCTCCATAAAATGCTGCAGGTGAACCAACTCCATCCTTGCAAAGGATCAAAGAGGTTACTGAGCATCACTCACCTCAGTATTCAGCACTGTCCTATAGAGAAACCCCCTTCTGTGCCCATTTCAATGGGGTAAGTCCACACCCAAAATTGTAGAGGAGCTTAATGCCTTCACATTTCCAATGTGTCATGTCTGACCACAAATTTTTTTTTCCATTTAGACAAGTCAGAGAGGCTCTAAGCAAGAAAAATCAGAAGAGCTGAGAAAGAATATAGAGCCGTTGAAGAAATCAGCCAAACCCTCTAACATTAATGGGATCCTTCTCAGGTTCTGTCCCACCATTAAGGATGACATGGGGGAAAGAAAGGACTGTATAGCTCCTTTTGTAAATCTTCATATGCAAACACGACAGTGAGCACAGGGCACGTATGGAGCCTTGACAATGTCTGCCATTACGAACATTTACAAATTCAAAGCACCTCACTGATATGAAGCGGGATACACTTTGTAGGTACTTTAACTTGCAGTAGCAATATTTTTGTACCCCAGTTGAGATTCAGAAGACGTCACCCTTCTCAACTTCAGCAAGACTTCTGACTTCATCTGGCATAAAATTCCCAAAGGGCAAAACAAGGAAAACACAGCAGGTAAAAACGACTTGGAAAATTATACTCTGCTTACCCAGGGATCACTTTGAAATTGGAAGGTTGAAGTAAGGGACATTCCACAGAGGTCAGCTCTACTCAATGTAAAATGTTGAGCAAAACTTTGATAACAGAATCAAGGTATTTTCAACTGGATTTGCAGCTGACATTAACTTGCAAAGGACTCTCTTATAAAAAAAGGAAAACATAATAGAGGATTTATAGAGTTACGATGTATACAACAGGGTAGAGCACTCTTCCACTCTGCTCAGCTGGAATTTTATGTCCAGTTTTGACCACTGTATTTCAAGAAAGATTAATTGATTTCAGAGAGTCAGGAGAAGAGAGAAGCAAAATTAATCAGGGGTTTGACAAACCTGATTTAGAAGGAAAAACTGAAAGACTGGAGAGGTTTTCTCCAGGAACAAAGCAACAATATTGGCCTTAAGTCATGCTGAAGGGAGTTCCAAAGAAGGGAATGTTGTTCTCCATGACCATTGTGGATGGGATAAGAAAGAGCAGGCTTATATTGAACTAGGGAAAACTAAGATTGGATATGAAAGTATGAGAAGAAGTGATGGCAAAAAAATACCCACCCCAAACTATCACCTTTTTCTAATGGCAGGGATAGCGTGAGCGACTTACGCAGTGATAGAATCTCCATCATGTGAAGAAGAGGTCAACCAAACATATGCCAGGAATATCTTAGATGCTCTCTGAGGCAAGAAACCAAACTGAACAGCCTCTTGAGATGAATTCTGGAACAATCTTCTATCATTTTGTGATTTCTTTTGGCGGAGAGGATTCGTAGCTCTTTATTCCAGAAGCAGTTGTTATTTTTCTCATTTCAACCAAAGACGTTCATTAAGAAATACTGGCAATATAGGTTCCAATGAACACATAATAGCTGTTTTGGGGAATTTTTTTCTTTACAGAAAAAGATGTATAACAGAAAAAATTGCTTTATAACTTGCTAAGCTTTTACATGTGTTACAGAACAAGCTCTAAGAGATCAAGATTCAATTTAATGCCAGGTATTTCTAACTCTTAAAAATGGCAGTTTTTCCGTCTTGCACAGCTACTACTAAGGAAATATCACCCCTTTATTTTTCTCTTAGCTTCATCCTGAAACTTTACAACTTTCCAAATACATTTGTTTTAAGATGTTTGAACAATATGATTTACTTGAAGCTTACATAAAATACACCTTATCAGAAACAGAACGGCTTAGTTTGCCATCAAAATCATACAAGCTCTGCAGAACTGCTTATACGTACCTGCTATGAAAGGAATCACAACAAATTCCTAACCAATTCACAATGAGAACACACAAAAGGATGAATTTCTCTCAGCCTTCATTTTAGCATCACTCAGAAATTAAACCTAAATTTGTGGGGAAAGGGAAAGTGTTCACAGAATCATAGAATGGTTTGGGCTGGAAGGGACCTTAAAGATCATCTAGTTCCAACTCCCCTGCCATGGCCAGGGACATCTCCCACTAGACCAGGCTACTCAAAGCCTCATCCAGCCTGGCCTTGAACACTTCCAGGGATGGGGCATCCACAACCTTCCTGGGCAACCTGTTTCAGTGCCTCACCACCCGCACAGTAAACAATTTCTTCCTAATAGCCAATCTAAATCTACCCTTCTTCAGTTTTAAACCGTTACCCTTCATCCTATCGTTACACTCCCTGACAAAGAGTCCCTCCCCATCTTTCCTGTTGGCCCCCTTTAGGTACTGGAAGGCTGCAGTAAGGTCTATCCGGAGCCTTCTCTCCTCCAGGCTGAACAACCCCAACTCTCTCAGCCTGTCCTCATAGGAGAGGTACTCCAGCCCTCTGATCATCTTCGTGGCTCTCCGCTGGACCTGTTCCAACAGATCCATGTCCTTCTTGTGCTGAGGACTCCAGAGCTGGATGCAATGGTGGGGTCTCACCAGAGCAGAGTAGAGGGGCAGAGTAGAGTGTAGCAGAGCGTTGCTATTTCTTTTGTTAAAATAGTCATTTCAGGGTGGTTTTGGGTAGAAACACCTAACGGACAGGTGCATACTGACCAAACCCCGCACTCAGGATGGACCAGAAGGGGTACCAGCCAGCCCTGTCCTGGCAGCTCTATAGCCACACCAGCATGGCACTCTGCCCTCCTGCTCAGCAGGGTTTGTTCATTTGGGCGCAACACTTCCCTAATGAAGCCATACAGCTTTTGTACCAGAGCTGGCCTTCAGCCAGTCAGCTTCCAGTTTGGCAGAGGAGCTTTAGTCTTTTTCAGTGTTCTTTTGCACTTGTCCGTCAAAAGATAATTTGCAGCCTCTGTCCTAAATAATGATAGCTCTGTCTCTTCTTCCATCAAACCAGGTGTAAGTTATTGCACGATTTTAAAAGGTACTATTAAACAGTATTTCCCCCCATGGAAAAACTGAGGCCTGCTTGCACCCGTCTGTGGAGACATGCCCATTAGCTTCCAGGCAGTTGAGGCTGGCCAAAACGCTAATAGGCAAAACTGGCACGTAAAAGTACACGCGAAGCCAAATTACAACAGTGAACATAAATACCAGGACTGCTTCTGACTTGGAAAAGGGAGGTTCCTATCTTGTGGATCTTCTATTGCTTCAGGACATGATTTAGTTCTGACAACATTTTTCACAGCAGGAACATGATTTTACAGGTCAACAAAGTGCTTCCAGAATCAAGCAAGCCAGGCAACAAAATTCTCTGCACGGCTCTGCTAAGCTGCCTTTTCATCTTGCATAATTTGATACTACAACACAATTGTCTACTTTTAGTGGCTGGATATGGATACATTCACCTGAACAAAAGCTATAGGAAACTGCACCATTGTACGCTTACCCTTCTCTGCCAACACCTACAATTAAAAAAAAAGATCCAGTCCAACCACTCTTAAGTAATACACATTGTTCCTCATCAGTCTACGACATGACTCCACCTTGTCCTCAGTTGATTAGTCTCCCCAGTGCCTGATGATGTCCTTAGACTAGATCTGAACTTGCAAGTTTTCATTTCTCAAAGCTTATCCTTACTCACGTCAACTATAGTAAATTATGTCAGCGTACCACCGAGCTCTTGGGGGCTCAGAAACCACCAGTAAACTCTTCTGCAGCATACACAGGCCCCACTTAACCACTGATAAAGCACCCTGTTTTACAAACCTGAAAAGATTAAATATTTCTTTGAACACTAAAAGCAGCTCAAAGGCTTATATTTACATAGCGTATAATTGCTAGTGTTGTGCAATTTGACCAGAGGGACTCTACTAGGCTCTCAGCACAGCAAGCGTTATATAGCAGCCTTGTAAAATAACTCTCCCGTGTGCTCTCATTCCACCTTAAAAGTTATTTTTTGTTTCTCCTCCTACAAAAGTTTGCCACTCCATATAACTTATTGCCTTGAGGCTGCAGGAGAGGTAAAATTCTTCAGCCTAAAGGACAGGAAAAGAAGCAAGGGGCTGAAAGGCATTAGAAAAAAAAAAAAAAAAACACT
>VYZM01013510.1:82673-109942 GCA_013398915.1 Dromas ardeola
AAAAAAAAGGGGCTAAAAGGAATAAAAAAAAAAAAAAAAAAAACATTTCAAACAGTAAGTTTAAATAAACCATTAAAGAAAACCTGTTGATTCTAACTTATTGGAAGCCTGAAAAAGCATCTTAAACAGCATCTGTTCAGAATGGCATCAGCATAAGGAATCTGCTAGATGGGCCTGATGGGCTATAAAGGCCCCCTCTAGACCTGGTTTTGTGTGATCTTGCAATGGAGAGGAGCAAAGACCAGATTAAGCAATCCCTAGGAGAGCTTCAAGAGCACCTGAGAAGCCTCTAATCTATCTTCCTGTTTATCTTGTTCTTCTCTTTGAGTAAGGAATGTTAATTAAAATATCATAAGGAATCTGGACAGCAATTATAAACCTTTACAATAGCCAGCCTCAGGCACTTAACAAAAACATTTCATATTTCATGTTGTGCTTTGGATTTTTCATGGATTAAAGCACTTTTTAGACTATGTTCCCACTTCAGCATGCACCATATTTACTCTTATAATCACTAGCTGAAAGTGTTTGATTACCAGTCACATGCCTAGTAGTTTTACAACAGGGAAGTGGAACAGCCTCTTTATCCACTCTGACAGGAAAATTTGGGGGCAGCACGGGAGCAAATACCATACATCATTTCAAGCATGCAAAAAGGCTCACAGAAATTGCTTGTGCCACACCATGTACAGCAAAAGACCCCTCCGTTCTCCGCTCGTCCTCATCAGCAGGACTGCCACTGGGAAGAAGCTTCCTCTGATGTGAATCACTACAGGGTCATGTACAGGGACCGGGGCTCTGACATGAATGATGCCCAGGAACTTTTCCCCAGGATGCTGAAAAAATTTTGGTCTATACACAGATTTTAGTTCTTCTACTTGGAATGATAAAAACCGTATTAGTGTGCTGGGGTTTGAACATCCAGTTGCTGAGTAGCAGACAGTAGAAGTCATGTCCAGATCCCTAAACAAGACGATGCTGAAAGGAAGCTGTTGCTACAAAGCTGATGAAAGGTCTCCAGAATACAAAAACAAACAAACAAACAAACAAACAACAAAAACAAACAAACAAACAAAAAACAACAAAAAAAAAACACGCAGAAGAGAGATATTCTTTCCCTCTACCTTCCTTCCCTTTTCCTTCCCTTTATCTTCCTTCAGAAATATTCCAATATGCAAAAAATATCACTGATTTTTACTGGCTATTACTGCTTATAAACACAGATTCAATTTTAAGAGCATATCTTGTCAAGAAGAGAAGAAAGTACTTTGTCAAACAAAGCATTTTCATTTTGTCTGAATGGGAAAATTGCTAGGAAAACTTGATGGAGAAAACAACTTTTCCCTCCCCTTTCCTGCTCCTTTTCCCCGCAAAAAAATAATCAGCCAGTACAAAGAACTAACTGCTGCAAACAATAATAAAAAAAATTCACTTTTTCTCCACCCACCCCCCCAAAATACATAAAACATGTCTTCCTGTTTGCTTTCCTTGTACAGGCAGCGACACCGATGCAATCTATCCTCTCTGAAAAAGGAAACGCCTCTATCACAGTCTGCATCTTTATCCCCCTCAGCAGCTTGACTAAGCAGATTAAAAGAAAAGACAAGTGCACATTGAAGCAGCATTAAAGCCACAACAGAAAACAACTGCCAGTTCAACGGGAAAGGGAAGTAGAGTCTGCTGCAACTGCTTAGAAATTAAAATAGGCTGGCAGAAAGCAAACACACCAGGTATGCTGCAGGTGGGTAACTTCCAACACTGACAAGGATGCCGGAAGTTGTGCGAAGGATCCAGCACCATCTCCAACCTGTCCAGCCATCTGTCTCCCTGGGCTCTGCGGGAAGACTGAGAGATGACGGCTTCTCCCTAGCACCCCTGTCACCCCACACTTTCATTCCTTTCCCCTGGCCTTCCCCACCCCCAAAAAAAAGAACAGCTGCTGTTCTTTTGGAAGACAGCCTCTTCCATCACACCCACTGACAAGGTGAATCTGAAACATGGCAACTGCCAGCCCTTGACAAAGTGCAATAAATCAAAGCAGGAACGCACTATTTGTATTTGGGGATGAAAGGAAACTATTCAGCCAATTAAAATATTCTACAAACAAGAGCAAGCAAGAAAGGAAAAGAAGAGCATTCTCATACTGAGAAAGCGCATTTTTAAATGAAAAAGAGTAAATATTAATTCTTTTTTTTCTTACATAACATTTTGAAACTGCATTTGTATAAACTACTCTTCTCATCTATTACTACACAGCACTAGACAAGCAGTTAAAGAAGAAAAAGCACAACATTTCTTGATACTTCTCTTGCTAGCCAGGCAGCCTGATCATTTGGGAGATGTTCAACTCTGCCTGCAAAATAACCAATAAGATAGTGCACAAAAGGATAAAAATATTTTGTTGCTCATCTTGGTTATTTGTCACAAAAGGAGAGTAAGTATACAAGACTTAGAAAAGAAAAAAAAAAAAAGATGATGATGTCATGGAAAAACCACAAAAGAGAAGAGTACTGCATTATGGTGAGGAGTTGTTAAAGAAAGACAAAACAACACTTCAAAATTTATGTCCTATAGCTTGCTTCCTCCAGAGCAGATGTGGGGACCCAGAACTTCACATCAACAAGGAAACAGATGAGTAGCAATAGCTCCTGTCAGAAATGCACTTAGCACACACTGAAAAATGGTGGAAAAGAACAGATCAACCAATAAGGTATATCATACATTCACTTACCACATAAATACTACCCATCATTTGTCACATACAATTGTTAAATTTAACTATTTCCTCAAATTTCTTCAAAAAAGGTGGTCTAGGAAAATTACGATGGTTCTCTGCAGTCTACAAACCTAAAAACAGTTCCCAGTTAAAGGCCACAGCAACCACTTCAAAAATGATCACCAGTTTGTGCGGCAGCTTCAGCAGACTGAATATTTAGGAGGTGTGTTACTCACAGGTGTGCCCAAGTAACAACTTCAATATCACAGGCCACATTCAAAAATATAGCTTATCTACGAGTATCGGCTAAAAAACTTCACTGACTTGTAAGGACACACAGAGAGGGCCATGGCAAGGACTTCAGCTTCATAAAAGCTATTTTTAGCTTTGTAATTCAGAAGAAGTACTTTATAAGTACAAACAAGTCAGACTAAAGGTAGCAGTAAACCAGACTACTGGGGGAAGTTTACATTGCTGCAACCTTAGCCAGTGCTTTGAATGATACTTGAAAAGAAAAAAAAAAAAGGAATTAGGTGGTATAACGCTCAGGGTACCAACTGCATAAGCTGCTGCACTGAGCTCCCCACAACACAGCTCCTCAGTGACATGATCACCCTTCCCTTTTCTGCAACAAGTCCAGCATTGCCTAAAAATATTTTATACAAGGGTTTGAAATAGCGTGCTTCCAGCTGCATTTGTAACAGTCATCTTTGTTCACTCCACCAGAGGAATCCCCCTGCAGTCCATCTAACACAGAACACATCTTTTACATGACATGGAGAGATTCAGGACATGAGCGAATTCATCCACGACACAAGGTGGACTGTCACAGAAACTCAGTTAATAGACACTTGCTTTGCAGTATCTAAATATTCTTTTTTTTTGCACTGAACCCTACAAGTTTGAGGCTAAAAAGCATGCTGGAAGTTACCAAGCACACATTATTAAGCTTACAGGAACCCAGTGCATTAGCTTTACAAGTAATTTTATAACAATACAATTGCACTGCAAAGCAGCCTCACATGCACTGTAAACAATGGAAATGTTTTACAGGTGAACAGAAGGTGAGAAGCACTGAAAATATCTGCTAACCTAGTGGGGCCAACTTTAAGGCTTTTATAAGCCTCACAGAATCTCCTAACTTCTCAAAATCTTAACTCTTGGGAAACTGAAATCTCAGCTTGCTTTTGAAGCCAGGCAGGAGTTTCAGAAACACTCGGCACAAACCAGTTCAGCCAACAAATGAAGCGGTCCTGCCCTCTCGCCCCACTCCCCTGCTCATTCCTGACTCCCTCCCTTTCTGTGGGTGCAAGCCCTGAAGTGAGTAACATTTAGAAGCAGATCCACTTCAGCTTTTTGCCGTGCTGAATCTACTTGCGTTCCTGCCCCAATCCAGTTTACCTGGAGCTGCACAAACGTTTGCGCCGGCACAGAGGAATGCAGAGGCTATAAACCACATCTGCTTCTTTCAGCAACTGTACTGGCTTGTAAATGCTTCATGAAGTTATGGCCTATATTTCCAGACAGAGAAAAGTTTGGGAACTTCTCTCCATTTCACCCTAAAGGCAAATACCATTTGGGAGACGATTAGTTCTTTCCCTCTTCAATTTTACTGAGGCGTGACTCCAGATATTTGAGCACAAGGCTTAACACACTGGGAACAGCTCTGGTTCCAGGTGCTTCAATAGTACAAACAACACCAACTGGGGCAAAGAGCCTGGTCCCGTACCCAAAGGAGGCTACAGGGCATTTGCTCTCAGCTTCACTGAGAATTTGATTCAAACGGAAGAGAACTGAACTAAAAAATGCCCGGGGTACACAAGCGTATGAAAAGCCCATCTTCATACTCTGCAGGTACCCCACGTCGATCCACTGGTCAGGCACTTCAGAACTTCTGTGTAAATATCAAACACTGCAGCTCTCTGCCAAAGCAAACTTGCATACAAATGTAATTTAAAGTTTTGAGAGTTTTTGTAATAATTTAAAAAATCATACTGATGTGTGCAGCTCTTTGTCCCAGATATCAGTTACCTACATACACTGGTTGTGAGCATGATATTGTCTTCAAACCAACAGATGCACTCCACTAACTCAATAGCCAAGACTATACTTCTGGATCCTGATGCAGAACAGACATTTGAAGCACCAGCACCCTCTCACCAATGTGGAAATCATGTGTGATAACTCTTATTTACTGCATAATATAGACAACAAGGAGAAAGCTGCATAGCGAGGCATTTTCACTTACGTGGTTTATATAGAGACTCTTGCGTTTTTCTCTCACTGCAAAAACACAAAATATGATAGAAATATTACATGACTATTTTTCCTGATTAAGCTTCTTATATACCATTTATAATAAAAAGAACAGGAGGCTATCTATGTGCAACATAATAATTGCTTTTGCACTAACCAAGTATATTTATATATCAAACACAGAAGGAACATATATCTGTATGCATAAAGGCATTTATGCTTGCTAGTGTGGCCATGGATTAAAATTCTCATCCATTTGGGTACTTCACCAGGCGTTGGTCCGCATGGGGAAGTTCATATGCATTAAGCTACAGTCCAAGTTAGCAATGGATTAGCCATCCTTCACCAGTTCTCTGTGCGGGCACTCCTGAGTGCCTTCGTGCAAGGTACCTTGCTGCCAAGTGGCCTACGCTACCTTGCAGGTATGAAAAGTATAAACCTCATTAGCTACACCATGGAGTTAGCACATTCTCATCACAGCTTACTGTGCACCAACTGCCACAGAGCAGCCTTGAAACCATATGCATTAACACCACTGCCTTCTATAAATGATCAGGTGCGAGCCTGGAGCTATTACTCATGTCGGATATAACGATGAAAATATTTTACTTTGGTGAGGATGAACCAGTCACCACAAGCAAGGGTTGCAAGTCAAAGCCACAATTAGCCAAAATATTCAGAAAGTAAACAGCAACAGCAAGGGAGATAGATGTATAGAGTCTTAATTGTCAGGCAAATGCTTATTACAGCTGATTAAATATACTCTATTTAATTTTTTTAAGCACTTTCCCAATTAACTCACCCCATAGTTAGAGAGAGTTAGAGAGCCTGTGGAGCTCTGTTCCAGTGAAAATACCACAGCATTTAGGATACAAGTCTGGAGGCAACTAACGCATAAATCAAACTGCAGGATTAAAATAATAATGGTTTCATGCTGTAAGTGATTAAATGCACTTTGATGCACCATGATTTAAAAGCTATGCAACCCAATGCACTTAGCAAAATAAGAGCGTTCATAATGGTGGGATAGCCTGTCCATTCCCTTTTGGATGAGAAGCCATTATTTGTGATTTTTTATAAGCAAGCAATCTCACATAAACAAGGCTGTATGTGTGAATACCGTGAAATAATTGTGTTTAATGCAGACATAAAATGAAAAGAAAATAAGAAAAAACTTTTAAAAATCCTTACATAATTTTCCTCCCAGGGAGCAGAAAGGAGAATCACACATGACAGATGTTAGCCATGTCACTTAGTACATGCTCAGATCCACAATTACGGACATTGTAAACAGAATTAAACAGGAACAGCAGGAAAATTCTGATCGTCTAGTAAATAGTTAAACTGCTTGAAATCCTGCTAAAACACTGCACTACACTTAAGTTCCACACACTGCATTTATCACCAGCAAGGGACATAAGTAATCTAAAGGGAAACAACAAAATGATGGCAGATACTCACTTCTAAGAATAGCCAAAGTATTTGTCTAGTATTGCATATTGCAATGCACAGGCAGTAAACAATTCTGATAAACTGCATGTAAACCTAATAAGAGTACATAACTGAAAATTAAGACCTATGAACTATGAAATTTTGAACACAATTAAGTATTTAACAGTGTTTTAATCACAAATAATTATACCACATACAAAGATCTTATGGACAAAATCCTATAAAGACAGCCTGTACATACACTCTAAATTCCATTTTAGTCACCATTTCCCCCCTACCTTAGTTTTTCTGTTCTGTATTTTCCCTTGTATCCATTATTCAATTCCCCATGAAAGTAAAACCACCTGTTTACCAAAGCAAGAATAACTCTTGCAGCTCATTCCCATTCGCTATTTCCATTCTCCAGAAGACTATATTCATGTATTTGGACACATCCCTCACTTCTCCCTGCTCAAGCACTGCTTGTGCCGCACGTTCTCCAAGCACCACGTTGACATCCTTTCCCCTATTTTCCCCATAGAACAGAAATTCAGTCAGCCTGGATTCTTCGGTGAGGGACTACATCAAGGCAACTCTGCTTTTGTCCTTCTGGCCCAGTGTAAGGCTCAACTCTTTCCAGAATACACGCCAGCGGGCAATCAGGCACAGCAGAAACCCATAACCGCTCTCGTTTGTGATCACAACCCTCCCTTTAAACAAGGGAGAGACAATTATTGCCCAAGGCAAAAGGCCACTTCTGCCAAGCTAAAATGACTGTAAAGTGGTAATTCCATCACTTGGCTTTAGTCAGTTTAAAGATGCTTTTCACTGCTCACACAGCACACCATGGCCTTCAGCAGACCAGACCGTATTATAACATATAATTAATTATATAATATAATTTTGTAGCATAAACTCCTAACTGCAACTCCAGGCTTTTGGCTTTCAAGCATGGGGGTTTGACGAAATGAAGCTGAATCGATTTAGAGTTGGTTTAAACAATTAAACTTCTACTTTCTTTCTAACATTTTAAAACCTGGAAGTTGGAATGGAACTGCTCAAGTGGAGACTGAGATGCTGCCAAGTTGTCTAAGTTTTCCTCATTTTAAAGTCAATGACCCGTTCCTATTTCTGCAGGCACTTTCAACTGTTATTGTTGAACTTTCGCAATAGAAGGAAAATATATTACCCTGAAATAAAAGGGAGTGAGGAAATACACACAAACATATATGTATGTATGTTTGTATTTTTCATTGAGCTGTAATAGAAACTTTCTCTGTGCAATTTCTGTAGACTATCTTAATGTTACCCATATCAGGATCGAAGACAAAATCCTTGAGGATTACATCAATAAAAATGTCTCACATTTTTGGAACTTTAAAATAATTTCTTTTTGTTTTATCCAAGACAGAAGACTGGTCTTAGTTAACATTAAAGAGTAAGTGCAGCTTCCTTCACTTCTATCCACTATATAAATACAATTTCAAAACCCTCTTTGTCTGAAGCCCATCATTGCACTGATACTGCAAAATTCAGCCGTTACGTTGAATGTGTAAAGCCTAATGTAAGTTAGGAGAGGTGGACAGCTGTAACCCACTTACTGGAAAGACCATTACCAGCACCCTGAAGTAGCAACCGTTGCCCTCTTGCTATTTTAAGGAAAGGAAGTTACATTATTGGCGTGCTAAGGTTTGGAAACCCTGGCTTAACCACAACCACACACTGAATAGTGCACGGCTTTTCGGTTACCTAGACCATCCTGCTTACAGGCTGAACTCAGCAAACAAAGGAGAACTTGCATAAAGCACTCCTAGAAGTTAAAGACACAAAAAGTGATATTCTTTACTAGCTCTCTAAACAGAGAGAATTATTTGTGTAAGATTGTGGGAATTTTCTAGGTGCTGGAAGAGCTGGAAACATTTAGAAAAGCTACTTTAGTTAGGAATCGAATTAATATTTATCGTGTCTTCAACTTTTCTACAGATTCGTTGAACTCTCAGGTAATTAAGGATGCATTCAGCCTACCGACTAAGAGGGAGAGGCCAGATTTAGGTGCTTAGTATGGCATCCAAGCTTCATAGAACAATGGGAAATTGAGACCACGTAATATCCAGAGATGTCACGTCCTGTCTCATTAGGTTTGGGGCAGTCAGCTTGTGGCTCTTCACTCACATGTTGATCACAAGCAGCTCAAGTGCCAGGACAGTACTACAAGATTACCAGTGAGGCTGAAAGAGTACAGGGCTACTAGAAAGCCAGACATGGAACTGCCTGAAGGTAACGTTGCCAAGTCCCTCTAGCACGTAGTGATGGACTCGACCATTTCCCACTGTATAAACACATGATGGACACTCAACAGTCACAGCCAGATCCTGGATGAAACCTTGAGTCCTGATGACCCTCACCTCTCCAATACGGGTATTTTAAATGTCTGCAGGTCTTATCTACAGAAATATTTTCAGTTACAATCAACAGGAAGGTTTGCCAGCTCAATACTATACAAGTAGTGGAGAGAGGTAGTTACATGCCCAAGTCAGGTGTTTTCAACATTGCCAGCTCAGCTCTCCCCTTCTACATTGTCTTAAGAAGTCTTGGGGGTCCCTAGGCTCCACAGCAGGCTGTCAGAATACAACCCTACAACACCCTAAAAAAACCCACCTTATTTTTCCCCTTAAAAAGCATTTTATTGCATTTTGGTGTTAGCCAACATCCTTGAATAGTGTGATAACTCCTACAGCTCACTTGGTTCCACAACAGGCTCAAAGTACAGCCAAGCAAAATGCTTACTACCGTGAGTTGTCCCACCAGAACGGGATGGTTCTTGGCAATACATCAGCAGATAAATGTTTGCAGAATCTTTTTATTTTGCACAAGTAAAATAGCCTTTGGATTTTTTCCACCATGATCAAGAATAGCTGAACAGATCTTGCACTCCTGTTGATAACATTTCTGTGTTGTTTCACTAAATTCATTGTTCTCACTCAAAAATATGCTCTTCATATTACTTAAACTAGAACAAAGTTTCATAGACCAACTCTATCATTGGTGGAGACTATCATTTTTAAAAATGCTTACAGTTAACTCCATACTGCAATAAATTAACCACTATTACTGCAAGTAAGAATAATCATCAGGTCAAAATTTTAGTTGTTGGACTTGGGATTTTTTTTGTCCTTTCTCTCAACAAACTGTAACAAGAAACAGGTAGCATCCATGTGGGATTATACAGTCACAAAACATTATAAAAACACTATAAAGCAGACATCAGTCTTCATAATACGATGTACTACGGAAATGTTATCAATCATATTCATTCTACAGACTACCAAAACAGATTAGTGGTAAATCAAATCCACAACCACATAACAAGGCATTGACAGAACCAGGGCTGAATTCAGAGGAAAATCTGAAGGGCAAAAGAGGTACTCACATAATCAACTCTTCAATTAGGGCCTAAATGTATATCCTCTTTTTTCTAGTCATGCTCAAAAACTAGCGAAAAATATACAGTAAGTGAAAACTATATTATTTTTAAGTGATGTGCTTGACACTGCAATTTACTATGTAAATCAAAAATGGCATTTATAGGCAGCAGAAAGAAGGACAAAGAATTCATACTGAACAGTCAGAATTACAATGTAGAAACTACTTTGAAAGCCTTCGTAGAAAATAATGTGTTTTCCATCGATTATTCATCTACTTCTAAAACAACATGTCATACATGTCCAGGGAATGAAAGAGCCACAATAAATGGCTTCTATTAACAGATGTAATTCCAGAGGGATGATTTTGTCTATGAATTAAAAAAAGTACTCCAGACAAATATAAGATCATATCAAATCCATAATGAGAGAAGAAGAGAGAATGTTTGGGTTGGGTGGGGCTTGTTTTGTTATTAAAATCTAGTACTGAGCTCATTTACAGTATCACCTATATCACAGGAAGCTCTGGACTGTCTTCTTAGCTAATGTAAACTGGCATTTTCTCAAGAAAATAGCCCTCATACATTTCCCAGAAGATTGGCCTAATGTTCAGAGTTCAAAAAAAACAACAGTTACACTGAAAATTTTGGATTTAGGGAAAATATTTTTTAAATATAATTATAAGCTTTATCTATATTTGTAGTTCTGATACAATGATCACTTGGAACTTACAATTTCAGGATACGACAGGACTCAAACCTGTAACTTCTACTACTAGTCTGACAAAATAATTAACTAAAGGTGTGACTTCCTTCACCTCTAACATGATGTCTATAAAAGCCTCTTTTTTTTTTTGTGAGGGGAATTATATGTTAAAAGACTATCACATGCATTATAACAAAGGGTTTAGAGATGACTGCAATAGCAAATAACTGTAATAAATTCAGTAACCTACCATCTGTTTGTGATTTACTGAGAAATATCGTACTGGCCCGAGGATGATCTGATGGATTGAATTCCATGTTCAAATCTGGAAAGAAAGAATAGCACAAAATCATCCATGATTATCCAATGGTATACACAGATTTCCTCATTCTTTTTAATAAGACCAAGTTTACATACTGAAGCAACTATTGTAAAACAAAATCCGTCTTGAGGCCCACTTTTTGATCCTTCCTGACACTTTTTGGCATGCAAATCATCTGCATCAACACAGCTTTGGGATTCTTTATAAGGGCTGCTTTTGGATTAAAACAGATAAAGCAGCTTGAAAACTCTGTACACAAGAAGTCAGGAGTTATCAATTTACCACTGGTTTCTTCCCACCATGCCCCAAAGCCATTGCTAAGCACAGGAACACAGCTTATTATGTGTAATTATAGAAGAATTGAGTATTATAAAACAAATATGCAACCCTTTGCAGACAGATGGGTTTCTAGCATTAGATGTGATTAAAATAAGGAGGTATTGCAGCTGAATGTAAACAAATTAAGCCCAGGCCAGAGTGATTTAAATGGTCAAGATTAAAAAACAACTTCACAGATGAACATATTCCTTGCTGTAACAACTTAAAAAAAAACACCCCAAAACCAAACCAGTCCTAAGAAACACCTACCAGTTTAAAGACTCGTATCTATCACAGCTTATACAAACTTCTATGAATGTTATTTTCCCTATCAAGGTTAAATTCCATTGAATTTACTTGTTCCCAAATTCCACATCACTACCAATTTGTCAAAACTCCTATATGCCTGCATCCACTCGAAAGCATGCTCCTAAAAATAGCACATAATTTTTTATCATTTTCTTGCTCTCCCAGTGTGGCTATCTCAACCTTAGTTCTCTTACATTCTTTTGATCTCTAGATAGACACTCTCTTGCACTTGATGCAGGCATTTATGCAAGATTACATATGAGCACTGATATGTTTATCTTCTGTGATTATCCTGGGCTTTGTACGTTTCTCTCAGTCCCCTTTCATATCTCTGTGAAAGCTCAGCAAAACTGGAAATTAAGCCCCACGTCTCATGAAAACAAAACAAAGTCTTTTTGCCCACAAGTCAAGTTCTCCTGCCTACAGCTTTCCCTGTTCCTTCACCATCCATCAGCATACTCTCTTCTCCCTTTCCCTTTTATTTACTAATTTACTAGGTCTGCCATTTCCCTGCTTTTTTCTCCTGACCTCTCTGCAAATGTACTTTCTATTTGTATTTTTCCCCTTTATGCTCTCTTGGTTTCCTTTTCATCTTCCTGCATTCTGCAGCCCATGAGAGGAGCAGCCTGACACACTATTGGTACCTGGACATAACTTCTGGAATAAACACGATCGATTTTACAAGGAAGAATCCAGAAACACAGAAGAGCAAGTCCTCAGTTGGAAAGGGGGCTTACTATTATTATCAAACTCACAAAGGAAAAGAAGAAAAAAAATCTAAGAATTTCAAGGGAAAGTAATTTTGGTTCTCCCAGAAACCACAGTTTGCAGCCATGCTTGGAGAAGATTCTAGGAAGGTCATCTTACTACTAGAAGTTCTGACTTGAAAGGACTGTTAATTAGAGAGAATGTTTTCCTGTTACTTTCTGCATCTTATTTAGACATAGAGAAGAAAAAAAAGAATCATCCATTGCGACAGACAGTGCTGGTAAACATTGTTTTCCATTTCAGGACAGTTTTTCCATTAAGTGGAATTCAAGACGCAATTCATTAAACAAACAGCAATCAGCATTTTAAAATGACAAAATACGTTGTCTTTTATCATCCTCATCATCTTTTATCAAACAGCACAATACACCACCATAAAAAAAAAAATGCCCTTTTTTTTTTTTTAAAAACCACTACAGACAATCTTTCTACAAATCTTTTGAAGTATAGCAATGCAAATTCAGTCAACAGAACAGGACCGGCAACATGAAACTGAATTCAACTTACAAAACACTGTCCCTAAACAGGCAAGCATTCCTTTCCTTCAGGCCCAGACAATTAGCTGCTCCGGGAGTAACAACAACTGAGTACAGACTTTCAGGCTGCTTGCAGGGCCAAAAAGAAAGGAAAACCAATTGCCACATCTTGCAGTTAACTTGCAACTATTTAAGATCCCTGTGTTATAAAAGGCTATTACGCAGAAGCAGTAAACCAACGGAGGATTTAAAGTCTTTCTGAAAAATCGCATGAACTACAAAAACGCACTGGCTCTCGGATAAACTGTTACTCTTCAGACAGGAGCTGAAAGAAGGCCAGCAAAACCCAGCCTCAGCAGCTGCGGCCAGACCAGGGATGCTGAACCATCCTGGGAGAGGCAGTTCCCCGCTGCCAGGCAATGGCCGTGGCTCCTTCCCGCCACTGAACACCACAAAGCACCACGTGTCCTCTCCACATCCCTTCTCTCACATCCTCCCCAGCAACAGCAGACACCAAACACATCCATCTGTCTTTCTCAAACTGCCTGCGCAAAAACCAGAGGAGGAGAACATGGGTATGGACAGCAGCAAAGCCTGCCAGGGGGTGGCCAGAAGAAAAGTGCTACTGAGAGAGGCTGGTTCCCCACTTCCCTTTTGAGGAACAGCATAGGTCTCGTGGGCTCGCAGGCAGAAGAAAGCACTGTTTGGTGTGTACCTGCAACTTCATCACTCCCAGCTCCTCCAGGAAAAAGCATCAGGCAAATCGGAGCATCCCACAGGCCACCTGTGGGACCACACCACTCCATACCACCACTGCTGGCATACAGAAGCATTAGAATGGATGAAGTTCCACAACATGCTAGTAAGATTTCAGTCTCTGGTTGATCTTAGATGTCTTAATTTATTGTACGACTTGAAAACAAATGCCTTTTTGAATCTGGCAACAAATTCTTACAACTCTGTCATTAGAAACCATGTTACAGCAGAAAGAGATCAAATGATAGATACATATCTGAAGCTAGTAACTCATCACCAAAGGACATTATCCATCAAAAGGTTACCTCCATCGTAAATAAAATAATATTTTCATACTGCTTTAGTGTTATCAGTAATTCTTTCTACTATTTGAAAAGTATCATGAAAAACAGCCACAATATGAAAGGTTTACCCATTCTGTAATGGAATAGTTGAAGATACAGGGAGATTTCAACTCACAAAAGGTATTCAAGAGAGCGGAAAATGAGAGCCAGAATTTCAGTTATTGAAATCTGCACAAAAATGTTCTCCATTGTTAGCAGTCTGCTCCGTGACTCATCACACAAATAAAAGATTTAAACTGGGTATTTCTTACAACAGTTACCCTGCACTCCAAAATCAGCTTTTAAGAAAAAGTCACTGCCTCATAGACAGCCCAACTCAAAAATCTTTCACTGTAGGTGTTCTTTCCAGTTAGAGAGATGTGGAATATTTTCATATTTTCTTACATCTTTTCATAGTTCAAAGATTAGGTTTTCTTTTCTTTTTTTTTTTTATTTTTTTTTTTTTTAAATTCTAAATAATTGTTAGGGTATGCAAAGCATAACTCCCATTCTGTACATGCCTAAACAGTGTGATGCCTCGTGAAAATTTCAGGGGTTTTGCTTCTCAGGATCAGGAACCAAAAGTGCATGTCTACAAATGCATGTATACATAGACATGCATATATCTATATCTATATAGATGTTATATTTAAATCAAATCTAATGTTTGGTTACCTAAAGCAAAGTCAGCCTCAAGTACCACTTCAGCTAAAAGATCATGTGCCTAACAGAATTCATATAATTTTGAAGGATTTGGGCACATGCAAATATACATAGGGTTGCATTCTCTTCCTTGCTTAGCAGCATGCCAAAACAGCAGGTATCATAATGGGCATTCTGATTTATCATGTTGAAATAAATTCACTCTCTCTCCAAGAAAAAAAATGAGATTTTGCATATAACTTTATTTGGTACATAACTGCACTGAAGTTTAAGACAACCACAAGATCACAATGAGATTCAGCCTGTACACCGTGAGAAACTTAGTTCCTCAAGCCACAGTAGCTGCACTCAAATATGACCATAAAAAGAAGTGAACTGTAAAACAGTTCAGTTTCAGACTTGGGTTAAAGCCCAGGCAAGATTTTAAATCTTAAAACGAGATCTTAAAAACCATTACTGAGACCAAAAATACTAAACACAGCCTCAGTTTGCACTTTTTAAAAGGGTAAGAATAAAGTTCAGATCAGCATAGAAGCGAGCTACAAGAACGACTGGAAGACTGCAGAAAATGCCTTCAAATGAGAGTCTGAGTTCAAACCATTTAGCTGATGAAAAAGGAAAACTAGGAGGTGTCTGTAGTTCACATGTACCTTCACAGGAGGAGAAGAATTAAGTACTAAAAGCTCTCTCTAACCTAGCAGACAACGTATCAAAAGAAGTGGAAAGTGAAAGCAGAAACATCTTAATTATGAACTTGGGTGGAAAAAAAAAAAAGAAAAAAAGAGAGGATAATTAGGCACTGAAGCTCCACACCCAAGGAACTCAACTTATTTTGATGTTTTCCCTTTCTAGAAGATTGTTTCAGCCAAACATCTTTAGGCTTTAGCCCAGCATGAGTATTTAGGCTCAATTTAAGAATAACTACATGCAAATTACTGGCTTATGATTCATAGGCAGGTCAGATCAGATGATCCCAGGGGCTTCTAGCTTAAGTTCTATAAAATCTTCAGAAATAGCAATATTTAAATTATTAAGCACAAAACTTCAGCAAATCCCAGTGGCACGTCTGTAAACTTTCTAAAATTGCACCAAACTCTGCTGCAATTCTTCAGAAAGAGGGACATTTTAAGACTTGTGGTCAGAATACGTTATGCAAGATAAATACAGAAAATGATGAGACTAAATCTTTCATGTCAAAATTTTAACAAAACAAAAAAAAAGTTTCTTAAACTATTGAGTCTATTGAGATAGAAACGGACACCACAAGAGGATGAAGAATGGGTGCTGTGGCAACTAACTTCTGAGCAACACGCATCAAAGCTTCTGCTGTGACACAAACAGGAAAAACCAATACAGTTGCTGCTTTTATAACAGTGCACGTGGGCTGCAGCACAGGGAGCAGGTCTGAAAATGTGTTTATCAGAAAAATAAGATGTTATTTCCTTCCTTTTGAACAATGAAAGTTGGGTAAGTGTGCACTGCCAAAGCTCTGATGCTGATTCAATAAGGAGCTAAAGTCTAAACTGAGTAAACCACTTGCTCTAGACTTAAACAGTTCTGAAATAATATGGTGAAATGACTTTCCTTCCTTCCCTTCACCCCTGGGACCACAGGATATCACTGCCACTGCACAACCATCATTGTCAGTAAAGAAAGAGACAGTGTCACATATTAGCTTAATGACCTATCATACGCCTAAAAATGAAATCAATCCATGTTTTTTCTTCCCAGACGATTTTTTTTTTTTCTTAGCTATTTCTTAGCTATTTAAAGGGACTTCAGGTAAGAAATGAACAGACCTGTTAAGGGCATGCCATGGGGGAAACTGCAGCTGATGGGCACTATGGGAACTAGTTAACCTCTCTGCCATCTCTTCCCCAACCACAACCTGACATTACAGAGCAACCACCCGGTATGGCCTGGTGGGTGGAAAACAACGTAAAACACCACGAAGTTGCTTATCAAAAAATTAAAAGAATGCAAGCAACGAGCAATGTTTGATTAAACCCTACACGTTTCCAGGAAGCCTGTCGAGAGGGAAGAGAAAACAATTGCCACAGGAGTGGAGGGAAAGGGAAGCTCGGGTGACCCGAGGGAAGGGACGGGCTTTCGCTGAGACGAGCGGAGCATCCTGATGCAGGTGGAGAACTGCCACCTCCATGGTACCAGCAGGACCTGAGATGTTATTTCTCCACCTGGCAGAAAGAGTAAAGCTGTTGCTGCGGCTCTCAGTGTACCAGCCCCTACGAATGAGCTGATGTCATCTGCGGGAAGGGAAAGAGAAATGGTATTCTCCAGGCGTGGACCAGGGAGTAAGTTTCCCCAACACTGAACCTAGAAAAAAAATGCTGAAAAAGATTTCAAAAGTCTCATTGCACCTTATGTTTTTCTGCTTCTCTCTTACTTTGCTGGGCTGCTCCCCTCTATTAATGGCAATTAGCCATTTAAATGTACAGTAATGAAAATATTCCCTTAAACATTATTATGTTGTTATAATTCCCTCAGGAGTTGGTAAGAGTTAAATGGGTACCTCAGCCAAGAGGATCTCCCTCATCTGTCTCTAGACAAATGAAGCAAAACCCCAAAGATTACTTTAAAAAAGAAGAGAGAGCAAAGAAACAAGACTGAAGAAAGCAATCTCTCACCATTATTACCCATTTTCTTAAACTTTATTTTAAATCACGATGATTTATGCACTGGAGACACGATTCAGTCTTACATCTGGAAAACCATGCGACTAAATCTAGTACTAAAGTTTCCATTTGAGACTGCTGTGCATTAATGTCTCTAAAACGTGGGATGCGCCAAGCACTGGAACTAAAATAATTCACTGGGATGAATAAATAAACAAAGCACTGCGATGCTTTCTGTTCAGAAGTTTTTACAGCTTTCAAATCGAAATAAGACTGAATTGTACAGGCTGATTTCACCAGGTAATAACAATAACTGCATCTGCTTTTACATAAAGCTTTCAAGATGTGAGATCCACTACTAGAAGTTTCATCTTGTGCCATTCAAACATCACACAATCACAGCATGAAGATTTATCAGTATCAGACCGCAAGATTTATCTGTGCCTTTTTAGAGTGCTTCATGTCTTCGGTAAGCAGCAACTAATCTACCCCAAATGAAAATGCCTCTCAGCTGTGCTACTGCCTGTAGTACTCTTGTAAGAACAAATGTTAATGATGACGTTCCAGTGCCTTTTAACAGTGATTATGAGAAGAAAACAAAGTTGGAAATTGGAAGGCTTTCAAGAGGCTATTGGCTGGAAGGGCAAACTCCTTCAGGTTTGGCCAGGCCACTGGAAAAACTTGGATATGATCTTTGCTCCCCCGGAGCGATGGTATTCTCTGCGTACCACTCCAAGCAAACGACGGGCACGACATTTCTCAGCAAGCTCCAATTACACGGTGACTCTGTTCCAGGCTCTGCTCTGATCTCCGTCTTCGAGGGAGGCACAGAGATAGTTCATCAATAAAAGGAGCCCTCTGTGGCAAATAATGCTCATTTCTGTACAGTCATTCCTCACCAGTCAGCCAAGTTACAACACAGGGCAGTTCTCACAGACACAGCTGTACTTACGTTCTCTTCTAGAAGGAAAATCAGATATATAACTTTTCACAGAACAAGGCTGAACAAGGTTTGTACCCAGAATTGTTAGGTTTTCATCATTTTTCAGGATTTGCATTCTCTTTCACAGCAGTATCTCCCAACTAGACACATCTCAAGAGCAAATTAGATCAGCTGACATGTTGTGGTATGTAAGTTTCTTTTTTAACATCTCCTTGTATTTAGAACAGAAAAGATACCAATTAATAAATCTTTTCCCTCTTAAGTTCATCTTCTAAATGTCTTTCATATACTGTAGTACAGCATTTATTAGTTTTTGCTTTAACTGTAACAAAACGAAGCTTAAAAGTTTTATTGATAGATAGGTTACAGAGGATAAGAGAAAAAAAAAAAGCACATACCCATTCCACACACCCCCCCTCAGGAAAATGGAGAGGAAAAGGCAATTTTTCCCCATTACATGAAGAATTTAGCATGTACTTGGAGGCCAACAACTTCACGGTCAAAAGCATTCTCACTCCTTAAACAGAACTGTCCACTGTAAAAGTGCCTAATGCAAAATATATGGCTGTGCCTATATGTTTTCACATCGTACTCAAATACTGCTTCTCCAGTTTTTGAGTATAACATAAAGGATGATTCTTCATTACAGTACCCTAAAAACACCTGAAGCGTAAATAAAATAAAATATAATAAAGGAATGCAGAACATGCTCCACTCTGAAAGCCAGTTCTTTATGTTAAAATATCTGATGTGAAGAATGTCATTTTCCCTTCACTTACCCAAATGGAAATCTAAGGCCAGCAAAGAGAAGCAACTTTTCAAATATGGCACCTTCAAGATTTTCCAGCAAAACCAGTTTCCTGTTAAAATCAGCGGGAGTGATGACAAGCCTGTGTGCGCGCATGCTCCCTTCCTTCCTGCCAGCGTGCTCAAGATGTGCAACAGCTCAGGGGACACTGATAAATACACGGTTGAAAACTCTTCTCCCAGAGAGCCCCCCACCAATGTTTTATAAGAGAATCAAATTCTTCTTTTATGAAGCATTCAACAGAATCTAGCCCAAGAATCACAACTGGACCCCAAACTTGTTCATATGCAAGCTATCCAGGGATATAAAGCGGACAAGTGCTGGAATACAGACAAACTGACTTCTGACATGAGGGACAGCATTCCCTACGATATGGTTTTCATAGACAGAAATTCATTCTAAACCTCCATTTTCATTATAGTGAGAGTATAAGCAGATTTTTAGAATGAAAAGGTTACATTGGGACAGCAAGTGAAGCCCTGGGAGTCCAACACACGTAAGAGCTCATGTTGCTTCTGACTCCTTGGCATCGAGTAGGGAGCAGGTTCCAGCCCAGTGGATTCCGTAGCCAGAGCAAGACCCAGCAGCCCCAGCAGCCTCCCTCAGAGGTCTCAGGTCTGCAACCAACCACCTGCCCCAGCTCACCAGGATGAACACACTGTCAGAGAAACAAAGCTGAAGCCAAGAGAAGCCAGTCTAACGTTTCTCACCGAAAGGCATGGAAACATACCCACAACGTCCGTTCTGCTGTTGGAATGCAAATTTGGGGCAGGCCGTGACATCATTTTTTCAGAAGCATGGTCTGTTCTGAATATTATAAGTAATATAAGCAATAATACGAAGACACTGGGTGGGGCCTTGAGCAACCTGGTCTAGCGGAAGGTGTCCCTGCCCATGGCAGGGGGGCTGAAACTGGATGATCTTTAAGGTCCCTTCCAACTCTAGCCATTCTATGATTCTATGATTATTCCCACGAAACCTTCTTTTCAATAATCTTATGTGATATGGTCACCCTTAAGAAATGCAAGATGGAAAGAGGAATGCCAATGCACACTTTAAAAAGAGTATCTTGCTTCGCACTTCTGCACGTTCCTGTGCATCTCCCATCATTGCTCATTTTCTCACTGACGACCTTTCCGTTTTGTTACCAAACACTGCTTTTTGGCACTTGAAGAACACGGTACTCAAGTTCCCCAGTTCCACCTTCTCTCTTAATAACCTTTCTCCATTAAATGACAAAGCGCCAGCTAACGTAGCACAGATGTGACCGTATCGGCATGCATCCCATCAGAAACAGGCTGGCGTCTCTCCATTCCGAGTGCATTTCTACGTAAGGCGGCAGGATGTCACCACCTGGACTCCTTCGTCACATGTTTCCAGGGGGCTTTATTAACACCCGAACTACTGCCTGCTTTCGTCAATGTCATTCGTGCCCCACTTACGGCATGTGTAGGAACAGAGCTGCTGTCCTATTAACCTCAAACTGAAATGTATGCATTTCTCTAATGCCCTGGTGACGCTGAGCACCATGAACGATTTTTCCCTGACGCATTTTTACTTAACATATACACCACTTCAAAATGAATTTACTTTTGCCCTATTAGATCCAAAGGTAGAAAGAATGGAATATAAACAGTTGTGAAAGAGTTCAAAAAAAATTACTAATTATTAAAAAAAAAAAATCTTATTTTTCTTCTTATAAGTCTATAAGAAAAAAAATACATTATGATTCATGTATCACTTGTTATGATAATCATTTAACATGATACATGTGAAATCTTTTACAGATATAAACACAGTATCATTACAGACCTAAACAAGCGATACCAGGTGTTGCAATACCACATTATTTTACTTGTCATTTCAAAACGTCCAAACAGTACTACCATGGTCTCCACCAAGAGAGGTATCGAGCCACCAATTCCCCCAAGTGAGGCTGTATCACAAATTTAATGTAGAAGTTAACAGCTGGCAAGGAATTATTTGTCACTGAGTGAAACACACAATACCAGTCAGCAGAAGTGTCGGGTTAACCTACAGTGAAGTGAACCAATGTTACCTGAAGACACAGATCAATACAAAGTCAGCAGCATAATCATCATCATCATTTCACAGCTGAGCTGACATTATAAACTTGAATCGTAGATGGAAGCCTTATCTGCAGCTTTGCACCGAGGTGTACGCATTTCACCATTCCTCAAAAAACAGACATTATTGCCGCGAATCATTAAGAAACAGAATGACCTGAAGGATGTGTTATGTTCTGCAAATCAGGACACAGGAGCTTGAGCTGTAGCTCAACTCTTCATCTGGACAGAAGTAACTTCATAATAGTGACTCAAGTTCTGAGGAGCCCTCACACCAGCCCAGCAGAGCCGGTCAAGCTTAGCCTTCCTCATTCCCTTACGGAACTGGTTTTAATAAATGCCAGTGAAAACGGCATCTTTGCAGGGCCTCTTTTTTTTTCCATTTGCTTCCCTACTGAGCTGTGTGACCTGAAGTTAAAGTATTTATCAAACTGCTAATAGGTAATGCGTGAAATACAAACAGAAAAAGAATCTGTTCTCATTTCTCTGAAAATTTAGTGCAAGTGCGTTAAAAAATACTTGTAAGAGTACATCTGTGGCTTCTAGGGCAGCAGCTGTTTTTTTAATATGCAAAAATACAATTTGCAATCTTTTCTGAGGAACACCACAGGATACTTGGTAAACTACAACAATAGGCCTTCAATATTTCCCCTAAAGATTTGTATTCACATGGCAACCAAATTACCATGCTACCAAGACACACTGTTAAGATCAGTACTACATGCAGATTGCCACCTAACATTGAAAAGCCACTGACGCTAAATTATAAACCTCTGAACTGAAACTCTACATTTGTGCATCTATGCTAAAGCCCATCAACGCACACAGCTGAAACACGAGCGTATGTATATACCCACACCTGACCCACTGAGCACTGCCATTACGAGTTGTAGTGCTGTCCCTAAGCCCAGGAGGCTGTTTCCTCAGTCTTGTGCCGGAACACACACAACACAGCTTGCTCAACGTACATCCATGTAATTCTTGCCCATAATTCAGACACTATAGCTTCCAAAACCTAAAAACCTGCGACCTCCAGGTATTTTGTCTGTTCCTTAAAAACCCCTTACCTCACATTCACGTGTCCTATATACCAGGCAAATAAAAAGGAGAAAGAGAGGGAAAAAGATACATTAAACTCTGAAGAAAACAATTGCAGATCTTAAATTGACGTTTATTCTCAGTCTTTGAGTTCTTTAATTGACATTTGTTCTCAGAATCAGCTCAGAATCATTAAGTGCTGATCTTGGAGAAGCACCTTGTAACAATTGAATGTGTTGCAAAATTGTCACTGTAGGAGGTAACATTACCAGAGTGATAAAAAGCAGTATATTGATATCTTGTTATTTGCTGTGAATTTATAATGATCTAAAACACTGTCATCCATCTTCATTGTGATTTGCCATATTACTCTGAATACGTGAATAGCCCTAAACAGCCACAGAAAAGTCTTACATATTTACTTCAAAACAAAATCATACAGAAATGTTTTGTTCTTGTCCCAAACACGGACTTATTCCCAAAATTATGCTGGCTTAATGCCCAGGACAAGTAACATTCAGTCCCAGAGCTGTAATTAGTTTCAGATCCAGTATCTTGCAACTCTTTAGCTCTTAATATGAGCTCTGGGCAACAGAAAAAGGGATAAAAGCAGCTTCCTATTTGTTGTTCTCCCAGTCCTGTGGACACAACCACTGCATGTAATATGCAAGTCTTGAGGCTGACCTAAGCAGCCGCAAGTAATGCAGCCATTTTAATTCAGGTAGATAAAACCTTACCCGACCAAAGCCAGAACTGGGACACCTGTGCGATTGGTGAGAAGGGGGAAGGTCACTGTGAAATGGCAATCCAAAAGCTCATTGCAGAGAACACATGCAAAGTTAAATTATGTACAGTACAGACAAAAAAGCTTGAAGGGGGTACTAGTATTTCCATTACAGATGAGGAACTGGGGCAAAGGAATAAAGTCAAGGCATCGCTAAAATCCTGGTGCCATTTTGCGTTTAGCCCACACCTCTGCAGATCAGACTCCGGGCCTCGATCTATCTGGTTAGCCAGAAAAAGAAGAGCGCATACTTAGGATCCAGAGGACCATCTTGTCCAATCTTAATATTGCTACTTTTAGATGCCTAATTCAAAGCTAGTCCCCCAGTTGCCCTACAGAATATAAAGCATGCACTTTTAGAAATGCATTTGTCCGCTGGCTCTTAGCCTAATCATAAAACAAAAATTCGGGATAGAACAGATGCATCATGCTGACCCTGTATTTTTCCTGATACACTTCTGACAAAGCTACCAGGGAATTAATTCAAAATATCCATAAAATAAAGTGCTGCACTAACCCAGTCATAGTTTGCTATATAGTCTGCTTCTAATAATTCACATTGACACTATGTGCTGCTTATTTATTAAGTAGTAGCTTATTCCCAGATTATGGGAATTGTTCCATATACCAAGGCTACATAGCGTCTGACGTTTTGAGTAATGTAACATTTTTTGGATGACCATTTCCTATTATTGCCTGGCAGGGAAATGCTAATTTAACTCACCAAGTTCAATGCCTTTGAGCTATTTTTGCCTCGAGTAGCTCAACACTTTCAAATGCTCATTGCAAAATTCAGACCTGTGCTTAACCCACCAGGTAGGTACACTGAAAGCAACAACTGTGAATTGCTACCACAGAACCGTTAAAATCACCTCGTGTCAGTCTACAATACTGCCTTCAGAGTTGCTATGACAAAAGAAAATCAGAAAAACAATATATTAAATGAGAAAAGATAATACCTAAAGCAGCATGCTAATCAGAATGATTTCATCACGTCTCCTCCAAGACAACCTACTGAGGGAATCTACAGACAGGGAAGAATAACCACATCATTAGCAATTTGTACTCCTGTCAGGAAAGCATTTAGTCATGCCATAGATTAAATATTTAAGCAATTGCTAAGCAGACGTGAAATTTTCCACTCTGAAGGCCTATGTCTAATCTGCCAATAAAAAAATTAAATACAGTGAGGCATTTCACTCAGGACAGCAGCTCCTCACTTCAAGTCTCATCAGAGGTTTTTTTCATTAAAACAGGACAGACAGTCGACGTCGCAGGAGAGGCAAGTGCAGATTGTACAGAAGCAGATATCCAACCAAATTCTGACTGCCCTTTAAAAGTGAAAAAATATACCATCTCGGACATTCAGGAATCACCACATGAAATGAACAGGTGCTATTTACCTGAAGGTCCTACTCTTCTGAAGAAACTATTTTTAACAATAGTGTCCTGTTTTTAACAATAGAGTCCTGATATTTAAAGTACCTGGATACACAGAGGGAAAATGGTGCAGTTTTGTAATGGGACGTTATGTTGCTCAGACTTTCTGAAGTTCCTTAAAGGAATAACAAATATTTGTATAACGATACAACCTACCTGGGCTTCCAAAAGGCTTTAACAAGGTCACCTGCTTCTGAAGTGAAGCAGACATTCAGTGCTCAGAAAGCCCAGGCACAAATTGCTTAAAAGATGGGAAATGAAGCACAGGATGAAACCTTCACTTTTCAACAACTGTTCGCTGTTGTTTTTCAACACGTTCAAAACCATGAAGTGAATTTAATAAGACCGCAAAGTCTGCAGGTGACAGGACATAATACAGCAAACTAGCATCAGCTACGAAGAATGTCTCAGTTACTGGTCAACAAAGTGGCAGATGCAGAGAAATGCAAAAAACTGGCGCACACAGAAAAAACAAATAAAAATCTAACTTCATCCTCAAAATGATGAGCTTTGAATACTCCTACTCAGAAAATATGCTGTAGGAATTGGGAACAAATGCAACCAGTACGGAGAGATTCAAACCACACGAAGGAAGAAGTTCTTCAGCAATGTTAACGCTCTGGGACCACTTGCCACAAGACATTGAAGCCACTGAAGTTCCTACAGTTTCAAAGGGTTCAAAAGGGATTAGAAAGGTTCCTGTAAGCCAAATTTACCAAGAATTGCAAAGTATAGAGTAACTGCTCAGGAAGTTCCCAAGGTGCAATTTTAGGGCAACTAGGTATTCTGAAGAAATACTATTATGTTTCTCTGTTCTTATATTCGTATGTCCTGTGGGGAAAGTAGAGAGGGCTAGGCAGAATGTCCATATAACCAACACTGCTCGCATTAAAATCCTGTTACACTGTAATCTGACAAACTAGAAAAACAAACAGCTTAAATTAAACCAAATAGGTCCTTTGTGTTTGAGAGCTACTGAAATACCTGAATTCATTAAACCCAAAGCAGGGAATTTACTAGACCAGCATGTACTTTTTAAGCAAGGAGAAAAGCTGTCATTGCCTGGTAGTTTAACATTAACTAACTCTTCTCCACTGCTGCAGTTTTGCCAGCTTTCCAGCATTAGATTTATTGCAGCATATGGACTTTCATCCTCAGAGAGCACCGACCAAACATGCATTTGTCTTTCTGGTAGCTGATGTTCTGGAAAGCAGAGGGAAAGGGAGGTATCGCATGCCTTGTGCGTCGACCGCAGGAACCGAAATACAGACGAGTCAGAAATGAGACAAGTCCAAACCAAATTTTCAGTAAGAGCCCAATTATTCATCTTCTACAGGTCATCCTACCGCTCCAGTTATTTCTCAGGTCAGTGGATTGCCGTGTTGCCGTTTTTCCGGATGGAATGTCCCACCTAACACTATATACATGTCAATGCACTGCAAGTCGCCCAAGGATCTGGCCCAGTGCAGGAAGAACTGGTCACTAATTTTCTTTTTCCTACTCGTCTATACCTAGACTGAAGCCATAAACTAAAAACCACACATCTCTGATTTGTAAAACAACGACTAGAGTTGCTAGTTCTGCAGGGGAAAAATTACAGTACTTCTGGGTAGAGAGGAACAGAGGATTGGTGTTTCGTGTTTTGGGTTGTTTTCCTTCACGTGCCACTGAAATGCAGAGGAGTTTGTAGGTCCTTGCTATTTGTGCAAGGAACACAAGAGGGATTTCAGCTTTCACCTGGGTTGCTTTGCTTATTATGGTGCCTGCATTTTGCTTCATGTATGTGAAATAGCATGAGAAACAGGAAAACAGAGTATGAAATAAACTAAAGAAGAGAAACTTAAAATCAGAAATAGGAAGAAGAAGAGGCACTCTACTGGACAGGCAATACTGTGCAAAGCACAGGGAAAAGAAAAGCTGCAACAGCTAGTGAGAGAAAATACCTAAAATGAGAAAGCCCATTCAGAAACAGGCAGGGGAGACAACCAAACCACGGGAAGTCAAAGCCATGGCTCATGAGTTAGCAACTAACAGCTTTTGTTAAACACTTTTGACTGGTATTTATTAAACATGATATTCAACCCATAGCTTATAATGCGTTTCTACAACAAAGCCAGGTTTTGAAAAAGCCTTGGCTGTAATGGAAAGAGGGACCAGACCCTGACTCCACCAAGGAGCCAACACCAGAAGCACATCGCTGCTCAGTGCGAGCCAGAGAAACTTCCAAGACTTCAGTCAACGCTGTTCAAAACTGCTGCTGCGTTTTATACACTCTGAGACCTTGGTGGAACTATTTTTTGTCATTAACTTTCAAAATACCACAAGTTCACATTTCTAAAAATTAACAGGTTTTGGATGCAGAGAAATACTTAATGTAGCGTTTTCATTCTGACATACACGTTTTAAAATAGATTTCCCACATTTTGTAAATCATGACCATTGCCTGCTAGAGAGACGAATCACAAATATAACAAAACATAAACATTTTTTTCCTCGTAAACTATGAGGTTTAAATGTTCCCTCACCGCTTTTAATTTCTGCAAAAATATGTGAAAGTACAACGTTGTCTTATGATTTAAAGACCTGACTGGCCTCTGAAAGGCTGGATCAATGGGCCAAGGGCAATGGGGTTCAACAAGGCAAAGTGCCGGGTCCTGCACTTGGGTCACAACAACCCCGTGCAGCGCTACAGGCTTGGGGAAGAGCGGCTGGAGAGCTGCCTGGCGGAAAAGGACCTGGGGGTGTTGGTCAACTGCCGGCTGAATGTGAACCATCAGTCTGCCCAGGTGGCCAAGAAAGCCAACAGCATCCTGGCCGGTATCAGGAACAGTGTGGCGAGAAGGACTAGGGCAGCGATCGTCCCCCTGTACTCGGCACTGGTGAGGCCCCACCTCGAGTACCGTGTCCAGTTTTGGGCCCGTCACCACAAAAAAGACATTGAGGTGCTGTAACATGTCCAGAAAAGGGCAACGAAGCTGGTGAGGGGTCTGGAGCACAAGTCTTATGAAGAGCGGCTGAGGGAGCTGGGATTGTTTAGCCTGGAGAAAAGGAGGCTGAGGGGAGACCTTATC
>VYZM01013510.1:117665-169064 GCA_013398915.1 Dromas ardeola
AGAGGCTCGTTTGTACCTCCCATCAAGCATTTCTCTAATAATTGATTTTTAGCATCATCCTGATAGCTGGTAATAGACTGCAGTGACTGAAAATGCAAATGAAAAAACATTGCCCATTCTCTTGATGCGATTAAAAGCTTTGCTCTTGGCCCACCCTCCGCTACGTTGAACAACACCAAGATAAGAGGACTCCCCACGGGACAGAGCCCTGGACTACTCCTGAGTCATCCTCTCGGGTCTGCCAACTCTCACTACACATCTCACCACATTTAAAGATTGCCATGCATCTTCTCAGTGCCATGAAAATTAAAGCTTTCTTTTTTTTTCATGAAGGCTGAGAAAATCTTGCATCCTGTGGCTCTGCTTCTAAGAACATGCAACTCTGGAATCTGGAACGCAAATTCAAAAAAAACCCCAATATTTGGCCAAATCTCACTTTCCCCCGCTCCCCTTCCCCCATTTTAGACAGCCGAAGACAGCAATTAGGGCACCACAGAAAAAATATCAGCAGAACAAGACAGTAAATTTTACAGGTAAGTTAGCAATTCAGATAGTCAATCCTTGATGAAAGAGGTAAAGCTGGAGGTCCATCAACATTCTCTGCCTTCCTTCTTTATATCCTTTCTTCCTCGACCTTTCTTCCATCATGTTAAAAACACGGTATCATGATAGATAGATATAACGAAGCTGAATTAACCTAATTATTTTCAATATCAAAAGAAGCAAAAATGTTGAAGATGCTAATAAAGAAATAAAGTGTGACAAAAATGGTAAGGAAAAAATACTATAAATTACCATTCTAATGGACAAAGTCTTTTTGACATAACACAAAAAACACAATATGATTTAACTTTCTTGTAGTGGGGTGGTTGGTTTGTTTTTAATAAAAAGAGAAAACAAAAAAAGCCTTCGGCCACCAGGGAAAAATTTCACACTAAATAACAATCTCAGCACAGTCATTCCAGATTTATACAGATTTGGCTGATTAGTTGCAAGATCAAAAGACTAAAAGTACATCAGGGAAAACAACTACAAACCAGATTTCAGAAAAATAACAAATCAGGCATTAAAAAAGATACGGGGTCTTATTTACCACAGTCATCTTTTCTGGAGCTTGAAGGTATATAAATAGAAACTTTTCACTGAGAGGTTTATTATATTCCGTTTTGAAATAGCAGGAAGTCTGACATCTCAGACAATGAAGGACTTCACATGAATGTATTCTTCATGAATAATGAATAAAAAGTCAGTCAGCTTGCTTGGCTGCTTTAAAAGCAGCTTGGTTCTTTAGTTTCTTTTAGCTGCTACCCTTCTACTTGTAACCGTAAGGCAGGCAGCAACACTTTTTCCTTAATGCTAAACCAGGAAAATATTCCTTAAATACATAGGCTGAAACAACTTTCTAGATTACACAGAGATACAATATGTCACTATTCTCGCTGTAATTTTAATCTCCATAAAATAGTTTAACGGCTTGACTTAAAAATATTTTCAATTATAACTCAACATTTTTTTCTTTGCTCTTTATTACTAAAATATTTTAAGGCAATATAAACTGGTAATGAATATTAAGAATATTTTTAATACCTTAAAATGCTCCATGAGGTGGGGCAAACTATTTTTTGTGTATTCCATAATAAAGTAAATAAACGCTCTTGGTAGAGCACATCAGAGCCAGCCAAACCACATCCATTTGTCCAAAAAATGTAATACGACATAAAATTATGTTCTAAAATGAGAGATATGGTTGATAGAGTAAGAGAAATTATTTTATTTTTTTTTCCACATTTTATATAGAGAGAACCTCATTCCTTTTTGCCTTTAGAAGCAGAAATACCTATAGTTTTATCTGAGAATTCTCCAGTTATATTTGGTGTTCATTCTCAGTAAATAAGTATAAGTATATGAGTAAGTAAGTATACAGTATACCATACTGATATCAATTTCCCTGGCCAAAAAATCCCATCATTTTGTACAGCCCACAAGGGTCATTTCACAATCACATTTAATACCTGCTACTGTAACAAAATTTCAAGCACAGTTTATCCTCCTGATGCATGATATGAGCACTACATGGACATATTTTCTATTTAAACTAAATAAACGCAGCACAGCTCAGGCAGACAGAATACTGTGAAGGTTAATAACATTTACAGTTATGAATGTTATGCTGGAAACGTAAGCGCCACGCTACAGGACATAAATTCAGGAGAGTGTTCCCTTTGACTTGTCAGGGATTCTAGCACGACAACCATTTGTTCATTTCGCTCTGAACCCTGAGGTACTAAGCAGACACTGTGGAAGAAGGGTTCCCAAACTGACAGACTGACAGTAGGACACTGTACAGCAAATTTTGCCCTCAAATGTGCCAGTTGGGGGGACAATAATATGCTAATGAAGTCTGAAACAGTCATCACTTGGAGGTCTACACCACCCCAGTCAAGATTTCTGTTCCACAATAGGGACGCTATCAAGAAGGAATATTACTACCGTGTGTAACTTTCATATGAATGCTTTTGTTACTAAAACCAGGTCCTGAGCTAGGGGGATGTCCACACCTCATAAATGTTCCTTTCCATTCTGCTTTCCCTTCACAATTTCTTTACCTACTTCCTATCACACTTCCTCATATTCCCACACCGAAATCACTATTTTCTTTATATGAAGTATAAATTAAGAGAAGGAACCTAGAAACTAACTCTTACCAGGACAGAGGAAAGTCCAACAGACCCAAACTCTGTCACTCTGTGACAACAGAATGAGTGGTTGGTCTACTGGTTACCAGTTATGACACAGATCAGAAAGTGGTTTTGAAGTTGGGATGGGTACTACACTACTTGTGACTCACATGTGATTCTCAAGAATTCAGGCATAACTCCCATGCCCAAAACCAGGACACACAGACAAGGGGGATTTCATGAACTACCTCTCTGAGGTTGTCCTCAAGCGGTTCTTCTGTGCGTTTGCAGACCAGGACACATGGCACAACAGGCTCCTCTCTCTGAAGGAAGCCAAGAAAATGTACAGTAATAGGATTAGAAATAATTGGCATGACACTACAAGTGAAAGGTACTTACAACTTTGGAAAACTTTAAGCGATCAGAAAGCTTTCAGCACACTTCTCAGACTTTGGGATGTTCAGCCAAAGCAGTCTGGCCTATGTGCAACTCTACCCAGCCCTCCTTCATTTCGACAGCCCTTACTTACCCCAGGTATAAACCTCCCTCTCCCCAGTGGTTACAGGGGCACTAGACAATGCACAAAATACACCAGCTGTAGAAACAAATCTGAATGAAGATAAGCCCTGAATGAAGTTAACAGTTATTTGAAGGATCTCTTCCTCTCATCACAGTAAACAAGGTGTGTAGTAGACTGTAAAAGAGAAACCAGCCTATCACGATGGCAGAAAAAATGGTTCTTCTGCCTCCAGACAGGGCTTGTTTGCTGCGAGGCAAACCCCGAACTTCACAGAGGCAATCCTTAGCTGCCAGTCCTCACGTTCTGCATGTCCAACGCATCCTAAGGTCTGACTAAAAGAGTGCCAGAGTAATCAAGAGTTGCAACTCTCAACCAACAGCAGCAGCTTTGTTAAGAACATGAACCACTACATAATGCTCAGTACCCAGAAAAGTGAGTTCCTGGGCACTTAAAAATGAGCACTAAATCAGCAGGCCTTTCCAAAATTACCCTGTGTGTCAACTCACCAGCTACAGTATAAGGATAAACCTGATAAAGCTACTGAAAGACTCAGAAAAACACTTGTGTCCACAAGCACTACTGAGTAACTTCCCTTGGAACGAGACCTGAACAGTAGATGACCTGGGCCCACAAAGTGAACAATGGATGAGAAAGACACTGAAACGCTGTCCATTATGTGACCAATGCTACAGAATAAGGCAGGAAAGGGTCCATGGTTCTGGAATTCACATAATGAGGGGAACAGCAAGATGAATTAAGTTTGAAAGGAAGCTTTAACTCCTGACATTTCCTATTATTCAAGTGTTCGATTTTGGGATCTTAATATTCTTTGAATACACCATTTATAATAGAATTCATACAGAGAATGCCCACTGCCCATCTGCTTCATAACATGTTCGAGAAGTGTTATACTGTATTTGCTTTAGACAAAAAATTTAGAATAACAGGAACTGTGCTTCATAGCTGACCACTATATCATTTTAAAAGCACGTTCTTCTCTTTTGGTTTTCCAGCTGAGCAACTTTTTCTATTAAAGTATCCACCTGAAATTAAAAAAACTCTTAGTCCAGAATGAAATTAATTCATTCATTCATTCCCCACTGCATTATGAACAAAATGGAGCATTTACCACTAACAAATGACATAAATAATTTTTCTAATAGTTACCATGAATTCAAGATCTTTCATGACAAATGCAACCCTGAAAGAAGTTTTTTTAACGTGATTTCATTCTAGATTATCTACTTACTGTCTCCAGAAGGCACAAATTAGGAGATAAATGTTATTTTTTTTTATTGTCAGGTGCAATAATACGTTAAAGAGAATGAGTGGTTCCTGCTCTAGAATTTGGGGGTAGAACATCACAATAAAAGCTATTTGGCTGTCGGCTTCCCAAGCATGCAATAAATGACACAGTCCTTTAAAATGTCTGTGAACTACTTGTTTATAAATGATAAAACATACTCTGCTAGTAAGTAACTACACAGATCCTTATTCTGAATAAATACTAAGTAAATCAACTGAGATAGGCAAATGTTTGCCCAATGTCATTTGGTCTGCAACAAAGAACAGAAACCATGAAGCCATCAGAACAGTTTTTAATGCCGTATTTTCAAATCCATAAATGTGTGCTCTCTTGTACTACCGTGTGTTTACCAAGTAAATAAAGTAGCTAAGCTGCTGGGCTCGTTAATCTCCAGTTCTTCATTAAATATCAAGCACTGCTCATTTCCCTGAGAGCTTTGCTCCACTAAAAATTGTGCTTACCTACATAGAATATTTTAGGCAGATGCAGGATTGCTCAACCTCATCTCCAGGGGCCTTATGACTATTTCAGCATCCCATCCCCTCACAGCACAGCAGAGCCTGCTCCGTTGCTAATATTATACCATGTAAACACACCTGTAAGTCTACCAAGATCATCACTATTCTGTTTTGCATCTTTGCGGTGGTGAGTGCCGGCTTGAACAGCAACATGCAGGGCTTTAAATGCATCTCCTGAAAATATTTCTAATCAAATTAGAAATCTACTGCCTGTAATGGACTTAAACAGCTAAAATTGATTTCCCCTATCCTTACAGTTAAGCATTATTAATATCAGCTAGAATTCGTAAGAAAAAGACTGACATCAGAAGAGTGACTGAATAAACAACGAGGTTGTTTTTCTGAGAAAACAGGTGCTCTATTTCTACACATTTCAACATGGAATCACACTTCAAATCACAAAATGCACTTATCACATTGGAAAAATGCAGCCTTCTTTTAAGACTTACAAGGCAAAATATGCGGCTATTTTAAAAATGTTTTGTATAATCATTTAAAAAGACACTAAAAGCAGAGGGAAAACCATTCAGGGCATAAAAATAAACACGCAAGTTACAAATCTGTCTCTGACACAATATTTCATTATTGCTTGTTCCAGCAAGTGCTACATTTCACACTAGCAGAGTTGCCCCTTGAAGAGACCAATTTTTCCACTGTTTGTTAACTAGCAGGTATTTAATAGAGGATATTAGACAAAAAGCCTAATTACATGCAAATCTAAGCACTGGTATGAGGGCTGTTGTTCAAACAGCAACTGTCTTCATCCACCTCGGCAATAAAGCAGGCACATACACAAACAGGGAGAGGTACGCGCTACCTGCAGACAGAGTTTTCATTATTATTATTATGCTGCTAAAACCAGCTGCCATAGGGAGACTTTCATCAAGACTCAGCAAAACCCAGGCCACTTGGCAAAGTACTACTTGGCATGCAGAGTACACCACCTAGCCCAAGGGCCCGAGCGGTCTACCAAAAAATAAAATAATGATAACAAGCTATTTTGCATATGCAACAATTTCCCTATGCAATCTGTTTTACTGTTTTCTAGATTTGCTTCTAATTGGGTGTGCATTTAGATTAGTTCTCACATAATTTCTGCACATACAGATCATTCATTAACATATTGATACTACACAAAGCAGGTCCCAGGTAGTCAGCTACATCAAAACAGTTATCGTCTATTAAAAGAAAGGAAGGAAGGAAAAGAGAGGAAAAGAAGAAAGAAGGACAAAAAAAGAAAAAAAAAAAAGGATGTATTTGGGTAAAAAACTAAGTATGAAAGTACACAGAGTTCTACTACTCAAGTCCGGAAATTTCAGTTGTCATCTTTTCTAAATTGACACATACAGAAGTGCCATACTTGCTTATTTTTGTTGTCCACAAACAGGGCTCACAGACAATAGATGATGTCAGCTTCTTGGCTTGTAGATAAATACTAATGCGTAACACTATTTTTAGATAACTTCCTAAGGAAATCAGGCGTACGCAACTGTGTTAATACTCAGCTCTCCTAATATTTTTTGAGCCCACAGCCAACTTGAACAAGTTTTGATAAAAGGCTAAATATCACAATCATACAATCCGACTGCCCATTTTAGGAAGGCTGGTAGGGGGTGTAGGGAAGAGAGCATATCAAAGACCTTGTTCAAAGGAAGCTGGGAGGTCATCCTCCCCTCTACTTTGCCCTGGTGAGGCCACATCTGGAGTACTGTGTCCAGTTCTGGGCTCCCCGGTTCAAGAAGGACGGGGAACTGCTGGAGAGGGTACAGCAAGGGGCTACAAAGATGATCAGGGGACTGGAACACCTCTCTTATGAGGAAAGGCTGAGGGAATTGGGTCTTCTGGTCTGCAGAAGAGAATACTGAGGGGGGATCTTATCAATGCTTACAAATACTTAAAGGCTGGGTACAAATACAATACAAGTACAAATACTTAAAGACGGGCCAGTTTTTTTTCAGTGCTGCCCAGTGACAGGACAAGAGGTAACAGGCACAAACTTGAACACAGGAAGTTCCATCTAAGCATGAGGAGGAACTTCTTTACTTTGAGGGTGGCAGAGCACTGGAACAGGCTGCCCAGAGAGGTGGTGAAGTCTCCGTCTCTGGAGACATTCAAAACCCGCCTGGACGTGTTCCTGTGCAACCTGCTCTAAGGTGACCCTGCTCTGGCAGGGGGGTTGGACTAGGTGATCTCCAGAGGTCCCTTCCAACCCCTACCATTCTGTGATGGTTCACTGCGAGGGGCAGAGGCTGGCCGGGCAGCACCCTGCCGTTGCCAGCTCAGGGACAGCACCAGAGATAGGAACACAGGAGGAAGATGGGGCACGGGTAACAAGTAACAAAGATCTATTAAGTAAAAAAGAAAAGAAAGAAAAAAAAGACTTCATTCGACTTGCTGCTCATGAACCACCATATATACATCTGCATATAGCATGCTATGCTCTGTCTGGGCAGGAAGATTAGCTCAATTGTTTAATGGGACTTATCCATCCCCGATTAAAATGATCCTAAGTGCTCCTCACAATCTTTAAAATATGTCCCTTGGCACTAATAATTTTATGATGAAGGCTAAATTCTGTTCAAATAGAATTAAAAAAATTGAGGTAAATTGCATTAGGCTATTTAATACAAATGTTCATTCTGAACAGCAATTACACGTTTGTTCTCATATCCTGTAGGAACAAGGATACAAAGGTGATCTGTCTTCACAAAAGCTCCAGATGCAACGAGAAGCAAAAGACGGGGGAGAACTTAACTAACGGCATCTGGTTTTCCTCTGTGTCAGTGGCCTTATTGCTGGTAACCACCATAAATTACTTTTGTATCATCAACTGGGAAATCACACCACCATGTGTCTAGTCCCATTAACTTGGTCCTGGTCCTCATTTTCTTTCACCTTCCAGATGTTCTATTTTCTTCCACAACAAACCCTAATGTTACAGTCATATACAGCATTATCTATTAGTACATCTCCTCCTTTCCTGCATTTAGGTTTCCTGCCCTCTAGTCACAGAGGTCTATTTTTTCCTCTCCAGATACTTTTTTTCAAACTTACATTATTTCTCCCTCTCCCTCTTTTGTATTTATTTGTCTTGCCCCGGGGCTTTGGTTTTACGTTTACTACATTTTCTCTCTTTCCTCTTCCTCAGCAGAAGAGAAGCTGGAGACAAGTTTACTTCTCTCTCCTCCTAACATCAACATTGAGCACTCATTAGCTATTTTTTCACTAGGTTCCTTTACTTCCTCTGCTTTCTTCACCCACTTCCCACGGGTGAAGGGCTTCAGCGCTGAGAAGGGCTGGAAAAATCACCGTATGCAAGAGGTGAAGTGGCAATGATTTTTTAGGCACCGGTGTGCCTAAAAAACTACAGGCAATGCCTTTACTGCAGGGGCCAGATGGCTTCAAGTAGCCAAAAAGGCCCAGGGTGAAGGCGGGGAGATGACCCAGAACACCATGATTGACTCTGAAAAAAACAGGAGCGTTTGTTACTTTGGAGAGCCACGTAAATGCCAAAGCTGGGTGGGACAAGGGAAGCCTTATCAATTCTTTCACAAGGAAAGGTCACACCACGTTTATGTTTTCAATATAAGAAATGCAGCTGCTAAAAGGGAAGATTGCTATGTAGGGGAAGTGTGCTAAAGCACAGAGCAGCTTAAAGGAGGGTCGTGGCCTTGAAAAATGGAAGATTGAAGGGGTTTGCATGGGAACAGTAAGAACATGCATGAGAACAGAGAACACACTGTAATACTAAATTGCACTTAAATATCACTAATTTTTCCCCAAAAAAACTAAATCCCTTTGCTAGGCTCACACTAAACCCATCTTGCTAAATAAAGCCTAAATTATGGGCTAAGCATCTCTGCCTCCCTGCACAATTGACAGAGACGAGTCTAACAAACGCCTTTGTGTTACTCTGTGCACGTGTCAACATGGAGATACAAAACAGAAACAGATACGTGACTCCACCGGGAGAAGAATTACCTAAAAAAACCCAAACCAACATAAAAAAAAAAAAAAATCTGTGAACATGCAATTAAACCACTACGTTATTTTGCTGCGTTGGCAGAATGCCAAAAAGACAGCAAGTAAATTTTTAAAAGCGTGTTTAAAGCTGAAATAGTGTGGGGCTGGGAATGGGATTTGCTCTCCAACCTTTCTAAGCATATTGTTCTCTCTCACACCTCGTCTGCAGCTTCTCCAATCTCCCCATGCTCGCTGCCTGTGAGCAATGGTTTAATTCCTCCTAGACAGCTGGCAGCATCTTTGATTTTCTTCCCAGCAGGTCTGACCGATCCTTGCCTCCTCCCCGACTCTGATTTCTCTAGCGAGCTCCCAGTCTTCCCACACTGCCTGCACTCTTACCACGGACACCTGGCAAGTTAGGAGAACGCACCCACCAAACGCGTGTATCCCTTTCACACATTCTCTGCCCTCACTCAAACACAAGTGCATGAGTACATTTGAAAAAAAAAAAAAGACAAGACAGACATAAGATGATGTTTGATTTATAAAACCCAATGGTATGCTGCATACCTGATTTAATAATGTGTATGTTACGCATATATACTTTATATCGTTCATATATCTCACACAAATGGAGACAAGCATCAAAATGACTATAACCCAATAACAGTAATTTTATGATTGGTCTCCTGTCTTGGTAAGAACTTCACAAAGATGGTTCAGGAACCATTTCAGGTGCTCTTCTCCTCCCTACATATCTGAGCCTACAGATGGGAGGTGCTACACACCATCAGATACACTACCCACTCACACCAAGACTTTCATCTTGTAGATACTAACATTACAAATTTCAAGGGGAAGTGAAAGAAGAGGCAGACAAAAGAGCGAAGAAATAAATAAGAGAGTAGGCAGATGCAGGTTTTCACCTCCACAGGCATCACTCAAGTTACAAACGCTGTCAAACAGCAAAGCACTAGATCTTTTTTCCTGTCCAAAACTTTCTCAGTTTTCAACTCACTGCTATTTTGTCATCTCATTAGAACCCTCCTGATTTTCTTAGTACTAAGCCAAAGCAATAATACTTCCCAGTGTTCTATATTCAAGATGCAAGCCTAAACATCAGGCTAAATTAAGGGTGTTTATACACCACTGAATGAGCAGAGCTAAATGGTTTTCTGAGTGATAGGTATTTTTGCAGGATACCTGTCCACATTTCTAAGGCTGCAGGATCTTCCGACAAAAAAGCTTTGTTCTATTTAAGTCTCCAAAGACTTTATTTTTCAGTGCTGGAACACACTGAACAGAAGGTAGAAAAAAAAAATTGCCACATAAATGCAGGCGTAGAAAAATCCTGCAAGTCCCACATTATGTTCCTGATTTCTTCTCTGCTTTGTGCACAGATGACTGGTACAAACAAGACAATCACAGGCACACAGGAGACAGCCTGGGAACTCATCAGGGGCACGTTTGAAAAGGCAGGTACTCCACAACTAATAGCTTTGGCGAAGAAAACAGTCCAGAGGCTTACACCTACAAGGATTCTAAACTAATTAGAGGGCAAGTAACACTCAGCCCTGAATTACGACAGGCCTAGGTATATTACAAAGCTCCAGAAACTTTCTCCTTTTCTGTACCACAAAACATATGCAGAATTAAAACTTAAGCTTGGACAGAATATTTCAGCTGATATTATCATGCCAAAACCTTCAATCAGAAAAACAAAGTAAGAAAAACAAGTCTTGGGGATGAGTCTTTTGTCATCTCTTCTGCACGCCAACACGTGCATCGTCCATGCTTAGCACAAGGGAAATAAGCATCACACATGCCGCCTATGAACTCACAACCACTCTGTAATGCATTTGCTAGTGAAAAAAAATGTATTTACAGAAGCACGTTAAACATCACTATAAAGACAGAAGAACAAACACCTCAGTGAGGTTTAAAGCTCTGCTGGAGACAGACCCTACTATTCCCAATGAAATAACCACTGCAATACTGAATGCATAGCTCAAATTTTATTTTCTGATTAAGACTACACCGACACTCCTCCAAATGATGAAAACAGGTCACAATACCTTTATTAGAAAAGGTACACATCTTTGTAAGGCGATAATCATTATTAAATTAGTAGTTAATTTTTTAAGAGATACATGTAGATGCCACTTAATTCTTTGTTGCTGATAAAAACAGCAGTGTGAAATGTTTGCTTACCATTATATAAAGGGAGGTGAGAAAAATTCTCTGAACAAGACAGATACGCATTTAAAAATAAGTAACGCTGGGGATGGCAGAGGCACCTGTGCAACCTCATTAGGTGGGATGAATTCTGGTGATGTCTTGACAAGGATATTTTCCACAATTGATTTTTAAGAGACAGTTACGAATTTTGAGCTCAATGTAATATAATAATGGTTTTCTGTATACAGGAGATATGATAAAAAAAATTATCACCACTGTATTAAAAGAGCTTCAGACTTGTAAGAGGAATTACTGTTCTAAACCATTTTTGTCCTATGAATCTCTCATGTTGTTGGCCAAGGGATGGGGAAGTTTTGCATTATGGTGTGTAACACAGGCCTAAAAGCTGGAGATATACCTGCCATTGGTTTCAAAATAAGAAGTTAAAAAAATATATATACAAGCTCATAAATGTCAACCGCCTTTTTGAAATGAATAGGGCAAAACTTTGGCTGTAAAGAATACAAAAAGAACAAACAAAAAACCCCACCCAAAAATCCAGCCTTTACAGATTTTCCTCTAAAAACAAAAGGTTGGTTTGTTTGGTTTTTATTTACTTACCCATTTATGAGGGAAATAGAGATTTGGCTTTCATTCACATTCAATCCCAATTATTAGTGGCTGGTCAGCAGCTTAGATGAAACTAGAGCATTAATACCAGCAGGACTGCTGCTATGCCACATATACTGAAAAGGAGCCTGTTTACTCACCCGAAGGGTTAAAATGGAATGGCACAGGGAACTACAAGAACAAAGTACCCCTACCAAAAGGATCACAGAAGTAGCCATAAATTAGCTCTCCTTCTCAGGCCAGTTCTGGACAGATTGAACATTCATATCACAGAGTGGCTACTCTGAACTGTCACCCCTCTTACCGGGTGACAGACAGAGGTGCTGACTGAGTGACAGTGCTGTCCCGCAGGTATTCTCCTACGGAGAGAGGTGGAATCCATCGTGGGCTAGAGGGAAAAACTCAGAGCAAGCCCAAAGTGACCCCGAGACCATGACGAAGAGCTGACAGCTCCAGAGGACCTCTGCTATTTCTTTGCTAGAGACGCTATTTATATTTACTTTATAATGTACATCCGAAGTCTAAGATCTGTCTTTATTCTACATTCTTCCTTCTGGGGTGCAGAAGACTACATCAGAAGTCATGCCTGCTCATTTAGGGGTTTTACATGACTGCCCTCGACAGGCACACAATCAACACGTGAGCACACACGATTCCTTCCCGAACCAGCCTTCGTGGCCAGACCTCACCTGGACAGCTTCTCTGATGGAAAACTGCAAAAAGAAAACCTCAGGCCCAGACATCCCACAGAAGATCAAGGCACTGTCAACCTGGACCCAGATCCAAGTTTATCCAGAAGACATACTGCTCAGGAAATAAGGAAAACTAGAAATGTCACTGTTTAACAGTTTGCTGGCAGACAAATTAAAGACAAATTAAATACATCACAGGTTATCATGGCCAAATGAAGGAAAGGAAATGTCCTGCTCCTTCTCCCTGGTCCTGTGGGAGATTTAATGCTGGGTTTAATGCTCCTTTCATCAGCACTGGGTGCAGAAGACCCTTCCATAAGCCACTCTTACTCTTTCCTTCTGAAGAGAGTTACAATCCAGCAAAAAGATTTAAAGACATTTAAAACTGCATTTTCATTTAAATAGGAGGCGGTTCACACACAGACTTGGCCTGCCATAAATTCTCCCCCCAACAGCGTGTAAGCTCAGCAGAAGACAAATGCCACCACACCGGTAAGTAACGACAACGGCCGGGCCACCCAGCGCTGGGGCTGGTCCCTCGGGCAGAGATGGGCACCAGCACCTCATACTGCCACCCACAGGAGGACACCCCGGTTCCACACAGGGAAATCATGCCAGACTTTTATTTAGAAAAGGAAAAACAGGCACGTTCAGCAAGGTCTATAAACCAGAAACTGGTACTCGGCTCAGTCTGCCAACTGGGTAAGAAACACAGCCCTTACACAAACCAGTAAGGACTCCCCAGTCCACTGCCCCGCACACTGCGGATGGGCACGCAGGGATGCATGTCCCCAGCACAAAAAGAGGGTGAAGGGGGGAAAACCGCAAGGAAAACCCTTCACGAGGCAGGTGAAGGTCAGAATAAGAGAGCAAGTACTGGAGAAAGGTAGCAGCCTGCCTTAAGAAAATGAAAATACAATGCTGTAAGCTAGTACCCGCTGCTGTAAGAAGGTAGATTACTGCTGTATGCCTTGACCAGCGCCCAGTGACATTTTAATACATTGACCTACAGGTTACCTAGTTCCGCAAGGATTTCCACCTGACACAAAATACTATTTTGCAGCATGAAATAAATTTTTCAGCAATCTCAATTCAGCTTTCTACCTTCCAGAGCGGCAATTCAACATGCTAAGATTAAATAATTTTCCCTGTCCACTGGGGGTGACCAAACACTTCAGTGACAGCTGTGTCCCATAAACAGAGCTAAAAAACTTCATCTCACAAAACACAAGATAGTTACAGTAAACATAGCCCTGCACTACAGAAACAGGAGCCTGGCAAGTAGGAATATTGCAGACCCTATTTTAAAAAGTTTCTATTACTATTTTTGTTTTGTACTGCCCTGACTTAAGTCTATCCATCTTCTGTTACTGCTTTGCTCGTGTCACCAATCACTTTAATCTTTAGTTTTCCTTACAAAAGCCAGGCTGCACGCTCTCAAGGAGTGAAAAACATGGACAGAGGGGGCAAATTTACTGCTTCAGAAAGTTCATCTTTGGAGACTCGAGCTTTCAGTGTACTGAAGTTCAGTCAAGTCCTTTTTGACATATTTTAAAGAAATCATTTCTATTGCTGCATTAAACAAGCAAAAAGTGTTTTTATCTCATTTAATTGACTCTTTTAATTTAGTCCTTATACCAAGCTTGACTTATACTTGAGACGGCAAATTTGTTATTCTTCAGACACTAATACTGAACCATAAAACATGCTCTTCTACAGAGGTAAGAACCAGTGTTACTCCAAATGCACACTCTGTATTGCTGACTGCTAAAAATAGAGTAAGATAGCAAAACGAACCACTGTGTTAAACCACTGAAAATATCCTTAATGAGCTAAGAGTGCCTTTAAAGTTGAGAGAACACAAATTTCATTAGCTCAGTTGTTTCATGATGTCAAAAGGGACTTTGAAAGTTTTTCAGCTGAAAACAGAATACACTTCTACACAAATTAGACATTGATTTTAAAAGACAAGAAGGAAACAGTTCATACCAGATGCAAAAAGGGGGACCACAAATTTAAATTAACTAAATAGACCTCGTTTGTCCCTCTGCCGTACTTCAGGAGGACTTTGGTTAGATCTATATTGACCAAACAGAAGACAAAAATCAAACCAGACCGAAGGTAGGTGTAACATGCACTTCATCCAGCTGGCACGAACTCCTAGCATGAGCCCTTGCTTCGATGAGGCAAACTGAGGAAAAAGATATATTACCCCACCAGCAATTCCTCTTGTTCTAGTTCTATCATTTTCCCTCCTATGAGCAGAAGGCATATGAATATTTTTTTTAAAATACATATTTCATCTTAAGTACCACTGAACCTCCGTAGGTCTCTGCCACCTGACAAGCACCATGGCCCATTCTACAGCTTGAGTAAAGCAAACAGGCACAAGATCTTTGCCGGAGATATACATTTAAGGTAATTTTCCTCTACTTGGAAGACTCAAAGTAAGAAGAAAAGCATCTTTGAATATGAGAATAAAACACATTAAATAGGCAAAATTCTCTTGATAAATTTTTAAAGCAAAATATTGAGCCTTGCACCACTGAAATTATGAAAAGTAACAAAACAGAAGAACAACACTACAACATGCAATTTCACATCTTATGCACGTAGAATTACCACCAATAGCAAGAAAGGGAACAAATTCATCCACAGAAATGTGGTGCTTATTTTTGGAATTATCTTCATGCAAAATTAAACATCCCTTTCTCAAGGAAAGAAATGTAGATGAAAACATCTGAAGCTCCTGGTAGGAGAGATCACTTTTTTAGTAAAATAGAGGTGCATTACCAAAACCAAGGAGCAAATGGGGCAGTAGGACCTCTAAGGAAAAGCAGTGACAGGCATCACAGGAAATTTTGTTGAGCAGCAAAATATAAGAAAGTTTAAATCTTTTATTACTAAAACCTGAAGAAAACACATGTATAACTTCCAGATATACCAATTTCACCAGGAGAGGACAGGAACTGTTTCCCATTAACATTTTAATAAAGGAAAAATGCCCAAGGGAAGCGGATCTGTAATGCAGCAGAAAGCAAACATTTCAAGAAGCATTTGTGGGAATACTCTGCAGAGAGCCACCACCCACATGGTTCTGCCCACAGTGCAGGGGGCACCGGTGAACAAATGGAGAACGTGAGACAGAAAGAACAGTCCACAAATACAGACACGGGGGAAAAGCAGCCAGGGGGAAAAAAAAAAAAAAGGGTCAGGTCATGAAGTCATGGATACCCCTTCCGAAACAGCTAGGAGATGGGAGTACAGACAGACAGTTGGAGAGTGATGTTTCAGAGGCTTTGTGCTGCCCTGAAGGAACACTCCCATCTGTGGTCTTCTGCTGGTGGAAATGCAGATACACTCCAAGACTTCAGAACAACAATGGCAAAACCACTGTGGGTGGTTTGGGTTTTTAAGTTTAAAAATTTGGCATCAGAAGGAAACCTGAGTGTTTCATCTCATTCTATCAGCACGGTTAGTTACCAAATTGTGTAGCTTCTTCCTGAAGCAGAGTGCCTTCTGCAGCAGAGCCAAACACAGCCTCTCCAGGACATCTCCCTAGACAAGGGCACACTTCTACAAGGAACCACACTGAAGGGGAACATATTCATCACCCCTAGCACCCCAAATCCATAACCCCAAGGCACAGACTATCCAATTCTATCGATGCCACTTAATTAATTTTTCAAGACGACTCAGAAAATAAGGGGACAAATAACAAAACAAAGCCAAAACAGATGAGCAGGTTTTTGTCACGGCCAAAGAATGAAGAGCAGCTACAAAAAGGGAACCGGTTGCACACATTTTTCAAGTATTTATAGGAAATAGAGACTGGAAACCCACAACAGGCACACCTCTCTCCAGAGAGGAGATGGAGACCAAAAAAACATCCCCACACCCCAAAGCCCATTACTGGAGGGTGCCGAGCAGCCAAGGTCACGGGGACACATGACACATTGGCTTTGTGCATTGCACCTCCCGCTTCTCTGCCCATTAATGACAACGGGTTTTTGAAAACCAAAGGACAGAGATAAATGTTCAGGAAGCCCACCGAGCCCTCACACTTTTTCCTTTCCTCAGGCATTTTATGCAATGAGACTTCACTTACAAATACTCTGATTAAAGCACAGAAAACAGCAGTTCACAAGAAAAATTAGGCAACTTCAGACAAGTTCAGAACCCCCCCAGGTCCACTTCGTCCCTTGGCAGTGTGCTGAAGCTAACCATCAATAACCACTGCCAAACTACTATGAACAGACAAAAGCCAATGGAACTGAGTATCTACTACTCAGGCCCATAACTAATGTATAAAATATTTATTTATGGTTGTCAGGTAAAAAAACAGAACAAAAAACCCCCAACACTCGCTTGGGGAAAGCAGTATTTCACGAAGTGATTTAGTCTGGAAGAAACTGGTAATTAAATAATTAGAAACATAAAATTAGAACATAAACAAATGAAGATCTTTGAGCATAACTGCCCAAAAAGGTATAACAAAGAGAAAAAATTGGGGACTAATTATTTCAACCGTTTCCACTGTAAATTATTATTTCTAAATATCAAGGTTTTAAGATAGTTACCTTGCTATTAAGTGAACCTTCTTTAGAGTAGCAGATTCCAAGTATCTGTTTCCAATCCTCCAATTCTTGTTCTTTCTTTAAAATAGTAATAATAGTAACTACCCAAAGAGAAAAGTACATTCAAGTAAGCCCCAGGATGCGCAGACAGCCCACTACACGGTCCATTTCACCCAGCATCAGATTCATTTTGGTGGGGGGAAAAGGAAAGGAAGATTAGTTACCTGACTAACCCTTACAGAAGGGGAAAATAATCAGATTGTAGAATACAGAATAAAGGACGGTCTTACAAAAACAAATATGATGTTTATACACTTACCTGCACTTTATTCTGAAGCACGGGAAGCCACAAAACCATATCAGTTTTAAAGACGGTTGAAAGATCTCATTAAAGGCAGATGGAAATATAAAGAACGTTGAATCTTTTGAAGAATCATAATGGTCTATCAGATGGGATGCTGGCATATTTAGTTGCCTCAGGTTGATTTTTCTCTACAAATCAGTATTTTAAAAGAAAAACAGCTTCCTTAAGATGAAGACTTATTCAAGATTTTGTGTAATACAGCTAAAACAGATAAAATCTCCACTTCAGGAGTACTCAGGTGACTTAACATTCTTGGAGGCCAAAGCCAAACACAACAGCAATATTCACAGATTAAGACTTGATTAGCAGATGTCAAGGTCCGGCACAGAGCTGCTGTAAAAGGCTGTGGCTCTTTTGCAGAGCAGAGAGGAGAGCACGACAGGATGGATGTAACAACGTCGTTGTGCGCTATCACATCAGAAAGATTTCCACTAACTGCAATCACTTTCTTTGGCCACTAACTATAAATAGCATCAGCCCCAAAGCATTAGGAAACACAACATGCTAAGTGGAACCCCTGCTAAAAGAAATCGATTCAACCACAAGCCCGTATTTTGGTGTTGGCAAATAGTTTCTGGAAACACAAGATACAAAAGCAGACACATTAATGCTGCACACATTAGGAGCTCAAATAATCCAGGCCCGAAGAAGCAGGAGCCATGAAGCTTGTTAGGGAAGTAAATACAGATTTTAGTCCCAAGACATAAGCAAGTAATATACTGTTTACTTGGTCTCATTTTGTAGCGGACAAGCCCACTTAATTAATTTTCAAAATCAAGCTTTCACCTATGGCAGCTTCTGCGTTAAATCTAGATCTAAGATAGTGGCCAATGAGGTTAACAATATGATTTGTTACTAGAGATAGACAGAAGCCTAGATTTAGCACTGGGCTAAAAATTCCAGTTACGCAACCTGAGAAACCCATGGTACATCCACCCAAATCCTTAAACTGCTTCATTGCTGGTGTCCGTGCAATGGCTGGGATTTTTCACCTGGGAACAGGCTTGCAGTAGCTGGCAGAGACTGAGGTGAAGAGATCCCTACTGACATAGAGTGTAACTCCATGGCAATTTGAATCCTGAAACTGCATTACAGAAATTGATGAATTCCAATAATAAAGGCAGGTTGTGATAGTAGGGGAGGAACTGTAACAAGTATTTTCCCCATATAATAAAGAGTGCGTGTAATATGCCATTGGATTTCTTTTTCTCAAGTTTAATCATGTTAGAAAGTATCTTACTGTGCAAGCATTTCTACCAAATAAGCTATATAAACTAAATAAAAAAAGTTACACTTACTGAGAAGGTGAATTATTCAATAAGAGTCGGAGTGGCAGATTTATCAAACTTGCGAAGTAAAAATGTATTATATATCTACACTGCTAAATATTCTATTAAAAAAAAATCCAACAACAAAACCAATCTGCAGTGAATCAAGAATACAGTAAGTGCACTTTTAATAAGAATGCTGCTTTGATGAGTATCTGCATTACGGAAGCAGACTTCTCCCCTGAACAGAAAAGAAATGATACTAAATGTCACCTAAATGCCACACACACACAAACCACCCCAGTCCCCGCCCCAGCAAATCACCTTGTCCGCATTTCACAGGAGCAATCTATCTAACAGCAAAACGTGCAACAATTAGTGTAGTGTCTTCTCGGACTTTGAAATCACATTCCACAATATTTCCTGTACCATTAAAGGTATATAGTTAAGTAGTAATTTGCAGGAGTTCATTTCTTCCTACACCGTGCCCCAAAAAATCTTGAAGGCAACTCCTAACACTACTTAAGTTATAGATGATGTGTGTAGAGGGAAAGCTAGACAGAAGATGTTGGGAGGGAATCCTTAAAAAAATCTTTCACTAGTTATGCTTCAAAATTATGCCAAGCATCTCCCAAGGAAGATGATAAGCATACCAGTGCCTGAAAGATTTCACATCCTGAAATGGAGGAGAAGTTTGGAAACACCAAAAACCTCTTTATTAACAGTTCTTGTAAAAAACCTAGTATTAGGCTGTATTATCATATATAATACAAAAACACATAAAGTAGACAATTAACAGCTAATAACTCTACAAAAATCATTTTGATCGCTCATCCTTTTAGATAAACTTCAAACGCCAGAGGCTGTCAACCATCCCTTATGTCAACTATAGTCCATGTAAGTCATCCCACCTCTAAAAAAGAAATGCTGAAATCTCAGACCCTGATTTTTTCTTCAAATACTCTCAAGCTCACCCACAGAGAGAGAGAAGACAACCATTGCTTACCCAGATGAAGAGTCCCCCTGTTTTCAGCAACAAAGCTGAGGGGGAAACCTACTTTGAATTCTTGCTGTGAATCCCATTAAAGTTAAAATCTAAAGTCTACACATCCTAAAGAAGATAAAGTCCATCCTTCCCTTAGCCAGCTATTAACGTGAACAAGCTTCTGAAGTGACGGCTTATGCAACCATTGAAATAAAATAGTCAAGACCTCCCAGCAAGATCTAAAACAATGCCATATGTTAAGTAACAGGGTTTTTTTTTTTTTTTAATTTCCAAGAACACTTAGAAGCATTTGTTCAGATCTTACTGGGATTTACCGTAGCTTTTGTCCTTCTCAGGAATCAATGACTATTTTTTCTATCTTTACCAGAAAGGCAACTGCTGCTAGAACATTATGTATTAGGCTCTAACATTTTCAGGAGAGAGACAAACATTTTTCAATAATGAGGTACTTCCTTAGTCTCAGCCATACTCAAGGAAGCAGGAGAGAAATTTGCAGCACGAGATGGGTAGTGTTCCTCATCCTTCTTGTCCGCAGTGCAACAAGTGGTGACACTAAGAAATCATAACGAAGCGCCCCCAATCCAGGTGACATTTGCAAGGAAAGTAACAGAAACCACAATTACCAGCCACCATTTGCAGTTAATGTATGTCTTAAAAACAGCATCATCGTGGGCCACAAATTAGCATCACATTAGAGAGAGCACAGAATCACAGAACAGTAAAGTATCATTTATTTACGTATCGTGATCTTCCAAAATAAAATCAATATACAAACAACAAAGACATTTAAAGAAAAATCAAAGTTAAACAGAAAAATAAAAGCATGTTCAGAATGCAGAAGTTTGTTTAACTCTAAAGAAAAATGTAGCTTTTGCTTAAATTTTATTCTTTAAATGAAACAGGTATGGCTGATATAGCCAAACCAACTTACATATTGCCTTGATCTACAGCTTAGCCTTGTAAAAACTGTATTTACAGAAAACATAGCTGGGACAGACGTCAGAGACATTTTCCTCCTCCACCTCAGTCACCTTATTAAAATGAAACCTCAGTGCAAAATTCAAACTTAGTGTAATAAGCATAGCTAATTTTTTCTTGAAGAAAACTAATTAATCCCAAAGCTCTCTCAAAGCTTAATATAAGCTCATACAGGGTTTGGAAGAGAAAGAAGCCTTGAGCTTGTCTATGCTGCATACTCTTCATATACCAAAGTTTGTTAGGGAAAAAAAAAATAAATTAAAGTAGCTCAAACAAATAACAAGGAAAAAAACCCTATACTCGAGAAAATTAAAAAATAAGGCCAAATTAGCATTGCATATGTCTTGAATTTTTTTATTCCTTTTTTAAAAAGCTGTGTAATCTCAATATTGCTGCATTTAATTGTGCAATAATTCCCACCTGATCAGAAGTGCAGTTAAAAATACCACCTCTCTCCAGAACAAGGCAGACAACGCTGTTAAAATACCAAACTTCCCTGCCGGGCAATTTGCCAGAAAGCAGCTCTGAACGCCTGGATTTCTTCCCAACCCTGTGAATGCATAACACAGGAGGAAGAATTCCCCGCTCCGGACCGGGATACACTGACATACCCGAAGCAGCGGGCGTGAGGTGCTGTGCAACATCCACCCTCGCGGCATCCTCGCAGCATCCTCACCTGCCTCAGCACCCGGACTGCTGACGAGAACGGAGCCAAGGGCAAAGACCGTGGATCGATTCAGGCGCTCTTGAGAGATATGACTGACCCTGTCTCATCTTTGGCAGCTTGCCTTACCAAGTCATTTGACGTGTTGGTGTTTACTGCTTGACATGAGCCAGCAGCTCCCCAAGGAGTTCTTCGCTCCTCGCCTCCCGCCTGCGCCCCAGCTCCTGCTGCCCACAGCCCCGCTGCCGATGGCTCACCAGATGTGGATATGGGATGAGCCCTAACGCCCACTACCAGGCTTTTCCTGGCAAACAAAGAGTTCCTCACACAACAAATTGGCACCAAAAGGCGAAACTCCAGCAGCGCCATCCCTTCCCAGCCACGCCGGCAGCACACGGACTGCTCCCACCTGCACACAACGTTCAGTTCTCACCATGATCCCTCCCAAAGCCATTCTTCTAGAAAACCATCTTCAGCTCCCTTTACTTTAAGAATTAGAAAGTAATAAATTGGAGGGGTTTCTTGCTGCCAAGTCTCTCACAGGTTTTGCTGGTTTATGACAAACCTGGTAGATATAATGCACCAACACAGAGTGCAGGCTGTCACGAGCTACAGTACCAACAAGCCTTATTAGGGATAAATTATGTCCCAGAGGCTACCTGATGGACACCTTCCCCTCTATTATCATCAGAGCAGCACACAAACAGGAGGGAAAAAGAGCACAATACAGCCAGCTCCTCCTGGAAGAGTGGGGAAAAATAGTGGTTGAATAAATGGGCTGGAGGGGGAAGATCACTGATTGCGTTTCAAACCAATTACTTAATGGAATAAAAGACTAGGAAATAAAAAATATAATTTACCACTCTGGTAATGATTAAATTTACCAGTCAGAGCTGGTATGTGAGAAAGCACAGTGCCCAAGAACCACTGACAGTGGTATTGTGATGAGCACTAAATTCTTAAGAAAAAAAAAATTAAGTGGAAGAGGCAGGGGCACATATGTACATAGAAGATGTAATATAATGTATTATTAAAGCCATAGTAAAACCTAATAGCTGGAAGCAGTGATAAATACATTTAGATAAAACTAACATTTAACTGTGAGAATAATTAACCTTTGAAAGCAATTTATTTATTGATGCGGTGATTCTTCTAAGTGCTCAAATTAAAGTTGAATGTCTCTATATTTTAAGGATTAAAACCTCCTTCAGTTTCATTTTGCTACAACAAAGAAAAAAGGGAATATATGAGGATACATGTTTGGATTTGCATAGTACCAAAATAAATCATTTTATCTGAGCAAGATTCTTGCTCTGAACTCACCTGAACATGGTGTTTCCATAAAATCTTTTTCCATCAAATAATGTAAACTTTGAAGTATTTTTCTGTATTGTAACTGTAACTGCACATCGGAGAAATATACCTGGAGACGACAGAACTATTTCTGACCTCTCAGCTGATGGAGGCATTTCCTACACTGCCCCAGAACATCCAAGCCTGCCACATGGTACGGGATGCCTGAAGAAAAAGCATCTCAAAATACCTGAGCAACAGCAAATCATTAAATTATTTGCAGCGAGTCACCCCCATGTCAAATCGGTGATAGGAGAGACTAAGCAGGGGTGCCTACTATATCCAGCTTCAGGATTTTAGAAATACAACAGCAAGACAGTCAGCAGACGCTTTCAAGTTGTTCCTTCCCATGCACTCGCCACCGACTTATTTCAGTGCGCCACATGGGTTCGAAACTATTTCTTAAGGCAGGAATTTAGAAACTAACAAAAAAGAAAAAAAGATTTCAAGTAATGGATATAAACAATCCTTTATACTATAAATTCAAACTGATGCCTTGTTTTATTTGGAGAAACAGGGCACATCTCTTAGTTCTGATACAAGACTGCAGCCACTGAGCTCCATGACACAAGTAACAACCTGTTTAATAACCCAATGTCTCTCTGAAGGCTCTCTGAAAACCTTTGAAAAGCTGATAGTAGCATAGTTCTATTTCAGTTAAAGGCTACGGAGAGTTAGCATGGGTGGTAAATCCTGCAGCAGTTTTTTCTTCATGGTAAATTAACATCAATCTAATCTTCATCAAACATAACACTGCTTTACAGCCTGTGTCTGCTTAGACTGATATAAACAGCAAAAATTCCACTCAAACTGTATAGGCTCATAAAATCTTTCATCTTAATTAAAAATAAAGAAAAAATTGTAAATGAGAACAGAGCTGTGGCAAGACATGACAGTATAATGGAGCTGCTTTTAGCTGGAAGATAATAGTTATAAAGTGAATAAGCAACTGCAGGAATTCTCTAGATGTACTCCAGTGCAAGAACTTACCCATTCTAATAGTATTAAGAGAAACAAGAGACTAAATATTGACTCTAAGGATAAAAATATCCTTAAGTGATGTGGCCCATAACTGTAACATATGTGCAAATGTTCCACAAATCAAGACACTACAAATTACAGTTATTCACAACAGAACCCACTTCATGAAGACTTTTTAAAGGCTGTTTTTATTTCACAGTCTTTGTACGGTGACATTTAACTTCCTCTTCCCCAAGCCCTAAAGACATTAGCTTTAGAATAACATGTAAAGAACAGACTAGACTGAAGAGGCTGTAAGGAAAAAGTATCCTCTAATGGTGAGACAAATTTGCAGTGTACTTTAACTTTGCATATGTTTTCTAAACTGCAAACTCCCAGGCTAATAAATAAATCCCTTAAGATCTGAGCTCTATCTTCAGGTTTTTTGTATATGACAGCTTTTAATAAACAATAAAAATGTAAGTTAATTTAGAACTAATTTCTTTTTAAAAGTTCCCAAAACTTTTTTTCATTTCCAGAGTCAAGGAGAAAGGAAGGCTGGAGAACTGCCTGCTGTTCATTAGTGACTGTAAAGCAAGAGACTCCTCAGCTCACTGCAGCACTGCACCCAAACCAGCTTTCTCCTGCTGCTCCAACAGACATATTTCTGAACGTACCAAAAATATTCCGAAGGCCACGCTTACAATAAACACCCACCACAAGCAGAAGGAATTGTTATATTGACGTGGTTTCTTTCATCCTGATCTGAAGCCGTGCTGAGATCCAACGGTAACAAGAAACACAGAAGGCAGAGTTTGTCACTGTTCTTAGCTGCATTTCTGACATCTGTTTCACAGCTCTTGGAAAGACCATTTCCATTAATCTATCATGAGAAAGAACAGGAGATAAAATTCCCAGGCTGCAGAGGGCATTAGGAGACTTTCCTAGCTGACTGTACATTAAGAAAGAACCGTAACAGCCAAATTATGTTACTGTGAATAGACGGAAGATGCTGTGATTCTATTCCTCCTTTTGTCTTAATGGAGTTATTTATGTTGCGATCTTGAGGGCAGACCGCTTACCAAAGACATTACCACCTGACACAAAGGAACAGCAGACTGAGAACAGAAGGTGACATCCTGGTCCCATTCAGCAGAAGCAGGTCTACGCTTCCCTCACTTAGCCTACAAATTGTCACTGTAAGAGTTTACTCCTGCTGCACATTAATATTTAAGCAGATTCCACCAAACACCCCAGACATTCTCGGTAAAAGCACGGGAAACAATTAAAGGCCTCATCACAAGAGAGCTTTAAATGACTTAAAAGCATAGCCTTTGTGCTATTTATGCATTTTAAAAATCAGAACAAAAATACGTTTGCCATTCGGTATCATTAAAACATAAACATAGCAAGCTGCTTCAAAGTTGAATATTTTCCTAAGATTAATATCCTAAATCAAAGAGGGATCACATGCTGGTCACATCCAGCTTCCACAGAAATAATGTACACTCAGCACACTTAATAACTGGGCTTCTTTTATTTAGAAAGATTAATTTCAAGCACCTGGCCTTGAAAGCATGAATCTCACTTTACATGATAAGACTCCCAACTGGCTTCTCTCATACATATGCAAAAGCAACACTAAAAACAAATACAGGATCTGACAACAACAGAAGCTTGTGGAGAGGAGGAATAAAAACAGGAGAAGGACAGGGAAGACTGTTGTTACAAAAAATTTAAATTAAACCATTCATTATATATATATAACTCATGGGAGATTTTAAAACATCCACCAGGTTTTCTGTTTTCCTGGAGGACACTAACTCTCTACTCACCATATTTGCTACTGAGGGGGGGAAAAAAAAAAAAAAAAAAAAAAAGAGGGGGGAAAAAAACACAAATATCCCCCCACNNNAAAAAAAAAAAAAAAAAAAAAGGGGTCAGCAAAGAGCATTAACTCACCTCATGTAACCTGGAGTTACCAACCCCAAAGTCTAAGTTTACAGAAGCAAATGTTAGAAAAGCACCTTCAAGCATGAAGAACAAACTGTGATATGGAAGCATGTTAGCGCTCACTTTGCAATCCTGAGTACAGAAACACAGCGGCCAGCCATTTGAAAGAGAAAAATAATTGGAACTTGCTCCTCTGCATTAACTCAATAATCAAAAAGCCCAATGTTATTGACCCATATGGCGGGAGCTGTGTGGGTTGAAAGACAGATCACTTTTGAGAGTCTACTTTGAAGGCTAAAATAGAGTAAGCGTGGTGGTCTCAGCCCAAGTCCCTCCAAACGCTGTAAAACTCATCTCATTTAATCTGTACCAGCTGAATTCCTGGTAAGATGTGCGAGAAGAAATTGCGTTCCCCTGAACAAGACTGACAAAACAAAGTCCCAGCAACTTCACAGCACAGCTAATGGTCGTAGAGAAGGTCTCCGTCTGCATTGGTTTAAGGAACAGCGAACATCCAACTCATTGCCTTCAGGATGTTTATTATCTAGCGTCATAATTAATGCCATTTCAGTTAAACTCCATATGGGAAAGCAGCAGGAATTAAGAGTAAATACCAAAACTCCTGTCAAAAGGAAAATTATTCCAACTAGCCATGAATACTTGTCATTATCTCTGTGCCTGCAGTTACTAGGCTTTGACTTGCTCTTAACAGTTTTCGTTTGGTCTCAGACAGCACAAGAAGTAACAAGACTGCAAGTTTGTGCATTTTTCCCACTCAAGGTGGGGCAGGAGACACTCACATTTTAGAGATTTATAGAAATAATTGTTTTCCAGACGGGATTTAAACACAATCCTACAAAATACTTCCCATTTGAGGATGTTTTCAGGGAACAGAAAAGGTTTTGGGAGCCAACACATCTCTTAATTTGCAGGCTACTTTTTATGCAGTAAAACATTCACAGTACATTTCTCAAGTATGAAGGAAAACAAAGGAATAGTCTAGTTTACCACACACTTTGTGGTTTAACCACAAGAAATAAAAAGTAGTTGGCCCACAGGAGAATGTCTGTATGCAGCGGGGCCATGCCTGAACCAAAACTACCCCGAAGTCTGCTTTAGCTATAACAAAGCAAGAAACAGAAGACCCTGCTTTACGTATTACATAGTACATTCAGCATTCTACTTTGGACGTTGTGTGACAGTGATTTTCACCAGTTGGCATCCATTGAAAAACACATCTATGTTGAATTATGCTATATACAGCCCTCGAGCTATAGGTATACTTCTCTGCTTATCAGTAAGATACCTTACATCACTCATAAGGATTTAAGTCCTTCACTTCCACCGCCTAGTACAACTTTATTCCTCCTTTGTTTTCAACTTTATCACACTAGAAAATGGTAAAATTCTAGTTTATTCATTTATCTTCCTCTATTTTGTCAAGCTGCCCTGATAAAGAAGAAAAAGTTCCTCATCCCTCATTGACAGTGAGTTTAACCAGAGAACCAAAGGACAAGAGAGAAGGCCAAGGAGGAATGGGTGCTTCAGATGCAGGAATCCAAGTTGTAATCTTACAGACAAAAATGCGAGAAATGTTTTCTTTTTCTTTTTTTTTTTATTTTTTCCCCTCCAACATCCTACTACTGCTGAATTTGTATATAAAAACCAGAGGAGAGGACAAACTCAAAAAAACACCTGTAACAAAAAGAGAACCAGGGCCAAATCAACACTTGGCTTTATTTCAACCCGAAAGAAAAACAAACTTCAACACCGGGAAGAGCAAACAGTGGGAAAGGTGACCATTCGCAGGCAAAAAAAGGTCAGACATCTGAACAAACGTGCCGGAGCAGGGGAGCTCTCCAGACAAACACTTCCTTTTGGCAAACGCCTTCCCACTTAGAAGACACTTTCCCCTGTGAAAACGCGATATATTGACAACCTTCCAAGTGTATGTAACGTGCCACTGGGCATCCGATACATCCTTATGATGTTACCAGAAGTCAGCCCATAGCAGAAGTCTCCAAGGTTTGCATCAGCACAGCCCTAAGAAAGAGGAGACGACTGGCTTGCTCAGGCTACGGGTCCATTTGGTTACACACGCTTGACCAGCCAGGCACAAACGGGAAGGTTTTCTTTCCCGTCACAAAGTGCTCAGCCAAGGGAAGCATGACCAGTAAGTAAGACCATAACAGTACTGTCACTGTAGCATTGAAATGAATATTATTTCTTACAAACCTTGATATCAAAAATGAAGTTAAAATGCACCAAATTTCAAAGAGGGGTTATTTCGAGACAGGGGAAAGAAGGAGGAAGCCTATTCAAAATCATTTGGTAAAAAGCTAAAATAATTTACAGAAAGATGATAAGCATTTCAGCATCCATAAAACAATTTTAAATTATTCTTCCCCAGTGATATAAACACGTAGAAACTATAAATTCAACACAGAGGCTGGAATTGGGTCACTTTCCTCCTAACATTACTAGCCTGTGGGAAACAGATCCGAGCTTCAAATTGCTCATTTTTAAAAATTAAAACACCCTTGTCAAATTTAAAGAATAAGCTATGCAGAGTTGTCCAGTGGATAACTCCTGAAGTCCAATTGTGCAGCACTTCTCTCTTCAGAAGATAGAATGCTTGGGGAAAATAACTTAAACTAAAAGATGACAATATACATGTGAGTCAGAATCAGAATTTAAAAGTATTTCCAGTGCGTGAGTTACATTTCAATGCAACAACAAAAGAATCAGGGCCAAGTTTTTTACTTCAGTGACCTTTTAATCAGAGGAAAAAAAAAGGAGAAGGAACTCTCATCAACCTAATTAGTTCAGAAAATATTAAATGTTCTTAATTTTGAGTACAACTCAATGAGTAAATAAATATAATAGAGCAACATAATTTGATTTCAAGCATCAGATATGTAACAAAATCTCAGTTTCAAATCACTGAGGACACATACAGTATTTCCTACTTCTCTTCATAGGTGCAGCACAACGTTCCTATATATAGGAACACCCTATCTGAGGAGCTCAAGAGCCCACACAACTCGTGCTGCCTTAACCACTACATATTCGAAGAGGTCAAAATCTGGCAGAGACTTTGCAAAGTCCTCAGAAAAGCAGGCAGCCAAAGGTAAACCACAAGTTACCATGAACTGTTCTGTCAGGCCTGATGTAACTTGACAGGCACACCTCTGAGATCCTCAAATCAATGGCCAATAAAAACACAGAAGTAAGTTAAAACCCTCAAATCAGAAGATAAGTTTTAGGAAGATCAAGTAAAAGCAACATTAAATTCTTTACTATCAGGTAAGACAATGTCTTACACTGGTGCAAGAGGTTTATGAATTAGACAGTATTCTTACCACTTGTTTTGTAGTTGGCCATGCTTTTTTGGAAAAAACTGAAAACCAGATTGTTACAGAGCTCCAACATTTCCATTTAGTGCCAGCTAAACTCAGGTCTGTTTCGCAGCAGCCTCAAACGTAGTAAGAATTACTTAAAAAAAACCTTCTCAGAGTGAGTTCTCTGATGGCGGTGTCCTGGTTCCGGCGGGGATAGGGTTATTTTTCACGAGGAGCTGGGAGGGGACACAGCCGGGACGGCTGTCCCGGACTAGCCGCAGGGGTACCCCACACCATGTGGCTCCCGCCCAGTACGCAGCTGGGGAAACTGGCCGGGGCAGGGGGCAGGAATCGCCACTCTGGAGCAGGCTGGGCTTTCCGGGTTCTGATGGGTGCGCGGCGGTACATTAATCAAGTTTTTGTATATTCCTTTATCAGTATTACTGTTGTTGTTTTCCCCTTTCCTCTGCTGTTCTGTTAAACTGCCTTTATCTCAACCCATGAGTTTTACCTTTTTCTTCCGAATCTCACCCCAATCAACCCCAAAGTGAGTGATTGTCTGGTTCTGTGCTGCCAGCCAGAGCTAAGCCACCACAGGCAGTTTTCAGCCCTCTCAGTGTGCAACATGCCGTAATATACGTATGATCACAGAATCATAGAATGGTTTGGGTTGGAAGGGACCTTAAAGACCATCTAGTTCCAACCCCCTGTCATGGACAGGGACACCTCCCACTAGACCAGGTTGCTCAAAGCCTCATCCAGCCTGGTCGTGAACACTGCCAGGGATGGGGCATCCACAACTTCCCTGGGCAACCAGTTCCAGTGTCTCACCACCCTCACAGTAAAGAATTTCTTCCTCATATCTCATCTAAATCTCTCCTCTTTCAGTTTGAAGCCATTACCCCTCGACCTATCACTACATGTCAAACCATTAAAAAATTTATTTAAAAAAAAAAATCCATAAAAAAGTGTTGAAACTGAAAGATTAATGGGGTCCTACTCCTGAAGTATCTCAAAATTAAATAAGTTCTGGCATAAAACAAGCTAACGCCACAAGTCAGATTGGAACTACAGGAACTCCAAATTCACTTCGCTGCTTATCTTTAACAGTGTTGTTCCGGGGAATAAAATTGCAGGTGTTCTACAGCTCTGGAAAAGGCCTCCAAAAATACTTCTCTCTAACACAGAGAGAACAACCACGGATGACTAAATGCAAAACAGATCTCCACTTAAGAAAAGGCACACGCTACTGCTCGTTCAGAGCCTGGTTACATACTAAGGTTTTGGGATCCCTTTGTTTGTTTTTACAACTCCCAAAACAAAAAACAGAAAAAGAAATAATAAACCCTCAAACCCAATATAATGTTTTAAGAATTTTTAACACTTTGGTTATCACATCTGCCATATATTTTAATGGTCACTATTTACTTTTGCCCCTAAGCAGGACACCGCAATTCTCTCTATCTGAAAGCTGTTTACCTGTTAGAAACTGTTTATTCACCCTCTGTCAGACAAGAATGTTGCTTTACAACATAAAATACAGCCTCTACTAGTTATCCATTCACCTTTCTGAAAAGAAATAAGTGGTTTAGGATTTGTTTTTGTTTATGTGAACTTTAGAACCTATATAGTTGCCTTCCGATAAAGACGCAAAGAGGAGAAACCCTAAAGGTGGTCCGTCACAGGAGCTCTACTTCAAGTCCACCCCCAAGTGATTCCCGAAAGGGTAAGAAGCAGTAACTCAACATTCATCGAAGCAAAAAAAAGAGAAAATAATTGGTCTTTTCCTACAACAGCAACACAATGACTTCACAGACAAACATAAAGGAGCAAAGTAAGGAAAGACTATCCAATTTCTCCCTCAGAGCATGCCAGAGTCTCCTTTCCATTTTGCCAAGATCTTAAGGCCAGCTCTGATCGCTAATACTTCTAGGGACTGAAAGACCCCTACACACCTCCAGAGAATCACAGAGTCGTCTAGGTTGGAAGGGACCTTTGAGATCGAGTCCAACACACACACAGAGGATGCAAATTTGCTGTATTTCTATCCTGCCAGGTTTGGGGCCCGGAACTCTCCACGGAGCAGCAGACTCCAAGCCCACTGTCTCATTCACCTTGTAAAGCTCTGGGAACAAATCCACAACCCCAATATGCAAGCGCTCTCCCAAGGCAAAACCGAAGCATGCTGTACATTTTATGCCCCACAGTACCGCTGCTTGATAAACAGCATAGTCATTTCACAAATAGTATAAAATTTGAAGGCTGTCACACGTGTCTAAAGTCCAGTATTTACAGGGCAGCTTTGTATCAACTGCACAAGGAACATTATTTTAAAATTGTAGCTTTGTATCGGTTCCTTACCAGTTATTTGTATTGGTTCCATAGAAAATAACTGACTGGCACAATACTTTTAGAATACAAATGTAAAGTGACTACACCAGAAATTTTGCCTGCTATAGGCACATTATGGCAGACAGAGATAAAACTCATCAGGCTCCAGCCTGCCATGGCCTCAGATGGTATCAGCCATCAACTTCAGTGCAGGCATGAGTGGCTTTGAAAGGAGACACTGTGATGTGAGACTGCAGATTAAAAAGGAAATTTCAAGCCCTTAAAAGGGATTACAGTGTTGAGATAAATGAGCACAGGTGTGACCGGTTTATCTGGAATTAGCATCAGAATTTGGGACTTTGAAGAATTTAGAGTGCTTAAAAGTCTGTAAATAAATTAATTTAGTGAAGGAAAATAGTCTGTTAAAGAACTTCATTACTCAGGGGTCAAGTTTCTCCACCACAGAAGCAAAGATTAGAGCTAGACAAAACAAACAAAGATATTCCTTCCACGGGATCAATGTGCCCACAGAGACCAGGGTTAATCCTGAAGCTTTTTTGCCACTGTTCTGACTTCAGTTTTGCTCGGAAATGAACAATCTCTGCACTACAGCATCATGCAATGAGCTAAAGCAGCCTTAAAGAGAAAAAAAGAAACTCCACTTCTTTGTGATGGAAAAAATACTTTCCAGCAATATTGTTAATCAATACAAAACTAATATTATAAACATTTAAATGCTAAGTCATACAGATGTGATTTGGTGTTTCACTAAAAAAAACATATCTGAAATTCCCTGGAAAAAAGGCCAATTCAATTAGACGCTTGAAGCCTACTGAATCATTTGCTTTCTTCAAAGGGGACAGCAAAATAACCCAGTCAGATCTTTCACACACTTAAATGCTGTAACAGAGGTTTTAAAGATTGAGTTCCCATATCTTAACTTCACAGTGCCATCCCAGCAAGCTACTTAAAGTGAATAATAAGCACATCTCTTAAGACAGCAGGTCCTCTCTGACTTCTGAGAATAATACAGACTTGTGATGTTCTCGCTGATTTGTGTTGTTGCACTCCTTACAGGGAGATTTTGATTCCTCTCTTTGTGGATGTCTACTTTAGGAAGCAAGAAGCATGACAGTAGAAAATGAGAAAACTCTATTTGAAATAAGGAGACTCCATTACTTTGATGTAGCGCTTGTTACAAACGGGGTACGTACCTGGCCTTTCCTAACTGTGTGAGAAGTGCCCATTCAAAACTAGAAATGTAACGAAACTGGTTTAAAAAGTTTTAATTTCAGATAACTAATCACATCAAAATGATCATAATGAAAATAGCAAATTCACAGTTGTAAAAAAAGTTGATTTGCATGATTAGGCATCAATTCTTTCATCAAAACAAAAATATGTATTTCTTAGTTTGGATAAGTTTCTTGATAGAATATTTAAGCATTGTTCATCTCACTTTCTAGTACACTTACATTTCAAGGTGATGCATCTATTTTATAAATATTGTAAACATTTTATAAATATACTCCATCTTAACTTTCTATATCAAACATTTAATAAGCAATGAGTCATATATAAACAGAGAGGGAGGGGAAGAGAGGGAAGACAGAGACACAATATTTGCTTAGAATTTCCATAACAGTATTTTTGGCTTCTGTACCACTTTGCTCTGTTTTGTATGTACCCTACAGTTCTCAATATCCTGCAGTGTATAATCAGAAGTCCCAAACCATCCCCCGTGATTCTAAGTGTGCGTATATATACATATACACGCAAATAGGTGTATGTCGGAATTGTTGTTACTAGAAGGATTATGCAAATTTTTAAAAAAATTAAGGATGAGCATATTATAATATAGCTGAGCATATCAGCAAACACTGAATTTTGCAAAAGAACATTTTTCACGCAGCAACAGAGAAAAGAGCAGAAAATAAGTAGTCAAGAGGTCTATAAAGGACCACTTGAAATGAAAAACGTTGGAAGTAAATTGGTAGGATTTCAATTGTAACAGGAAGCGTCTGAAAATATATTCATTTAAAACCCAGAATATTTAACTAGTCAGAACAAAGAAAAAACAAGAACAGTTGTCTAGGAAGCAGACAATTCTTCAGCAGTCCATAGGGGTTTCTACACATCAATCAGCATGAGGTAAGGAAGTCCAACTGAATCAGAAAATAAGCAGTGTTTGTGAATAACAGAAGATTTTCTTTTAAGCATGAAAATCAGTGATGAATGCATGAAGACTATTTCAATGGCAATACAAATAAAACTGGAATTACCTACTAATAGTTTAAGAGCTAACTTAATCTTATCAAAATGATAGAGGAGCAGCCTCACAAAGAACATGCTTATGTATCTTGGTTAGCAGATACAGTTGGGAGGATAAACACAGATCAGAATTAACAATATTAACACCTGCTTGCTATTATTTTTCTTTAATTACAGCAACATTCTTCCACTCCCTAATGACAAAGTTAAAACAGAAGAAAGAACCGAGATGGTAAATGCCAAAGACTTTCATTTTGTTAAATCCTGTCTTTCCATCTGCCTGGCTGGAGTTTCAGCGCCCATCACTGAACAATTTCCAGCTAAACAGCCATAGGAGGATGAAGGCTGATGGTGGACTCTGACTGTTCATCCACCAATTAGACGTAGCCACCCCCGAGCAGAAACACAACCTACGCTGGCTGTCCCTTGTCCCCGAGACAGCCCCCGCTGCTGAACACATCTAACCAACGTGAGATACGGAACGCAACCGGGAGAACAACGCTGGGCAGGGGATGCTCCGCTAAAATGCCCATTTCACAGTGTACGCTTGCACCAGAGGTACTTACCAGCTGGTTTCCTCTTATCTTTAAATACAAGCAACTGCAGAACGCCAAAGGGTTGTTTATTACATTGTGTATAAAACTTTCACTTTCAGGAAACAAGCAGAAAAGAACATCTGAGACATCAGTGAAGTCACAGGCAGCAGCTAAAAGTAGGTAGCAGCAAGCAATAACAGAGAGGTGACAGACTAATACCACCTTCTGCTTATTTACTTTCATATCCAGACTTTGTAAAGTAGCATCAGTCAATGTAGAGACTTTATTGCAATTTCAGAAATGACCAGGGAGGGCTTTAAAACAATGATCGAAGGTATATTAAAAAACGGACAAGATTTCAAACGTCAGAATTTGAGCTGGCAGTTTCACAAACACTGACAGAGTAACATTTCGTAGGTTTTATCTGGGTTCTCCATTAGACCTCAAATCAAGATATGCAAACAGCCATGAACAGAAATTAAATCTTTCTTTTTTTTTTTTTAACTAGCCCAAAATTGCTGCGTAAAAGGTGAAAGTAGAAGTACTTTCTTAATCAGTTCTGGACAGGCTTTACATAAAAATTATAGTCTAGAATGTCACCTGTTCACTATCCTAAACTGAATAATCTGAATACTAATCTTTTGTGAAATGCAATCTTTGAAAAGATTCTTCTGTTCATTGGAAATGAGAGGGAACCAAAACAATAACACCACAAATGCAAGAACACTTGACTGCAGTCTCAAATTGCAATATCGCTTCCTCCTTGAATATCTATCTTGTGAATAAATGCAGTTCGGAAAGGGGAGGGTAGGGGGGGAACGTTAGCAATTTTTTTCCCCCTAATATATTGTTTAAGGCACCCTGAGATTTGATACGCACATCCATTTTCACCACGTGGCTAGTTCTCAACTTTAAGTTTAACCTCTGAATTTTACTTTACTTTGGAGCATGTAATTTTTGAAATTACTAAAGCTGCCTATATAATCAAGTGCAGCATATTCTGGAAGACACCTTTTCTAGAAGAAAATACTTCCTTTTATCCAGTAGTAATGCCTTTCCCAATATAAATCCAGTTTTCTTTTCAGTGTGCTAACAATGCTCTCCAGCACGCACAGCAGCAGAAATGTAACTGTTAACACAATTTTCATGTTTCCAGTTTCTTTTCCCTGTCACACACTGCTATCGGGCAAGGAAAACCCAGACGACAAAGCACAGCTGATGGTTTCGCTGCATTCCCACCAAACACCACTTACAGGCCATGTAATACCCGAATCACCCCCGGCGTTCTACACAAAAAAAGAACTATAAACACCGTAAAGCTGACTACAGCTCCTTCAGAAATTAGGAGGCCAGGACTGAAGTAAACTAATAACTTAGTTTTCGGAAGCCTACACCATTTCTGTAGCTGACTCTAAGGGAGTTGATGCCTCGCTCTTCCTGTTAAGGCCAAAAGCAAACCTCAGTCTAAAGGCATGCCACTGTACTGCATAAGCACTAAAATTGTATTTCATATTGAAAATCTAAATTGATTTGCATGTCCTTAAAAAACATATCGATACGGGATAATTGTCTTTCAGAATTACCTTTTTCTGTTGAGAAAAACATCAAGTAAACAATAAATAATTAGTATTGTTCAACATTCTAGTTGACTCTGAAAACTTGTCACGGTGTGCGCGCAGACCCTCAATGTAGCCGAGGCCCAGCAAAATTAAAGTGTCAAATATCTCAGGATGTCTGCTGCTCACGTCCAGCAAATTTTCAGAGGACTCCAGCACATGCCCTTCTGCCTGGGAAATACAGGAGCTCACTCCAAAATAATCCCACGGACAAACTTACTTTCCTGTACAAGAAGTCATCCAAATCTAACACAGAGGTTTATACACAAGCAATGAATTTTTATTTTTTTTTTTTTAAGGCTAGTAGTGTCTTTCCTTTAAAAATAAAGTCATGCCCAAAGACAGTTCTATTTCTCGTCTTCTCCTTTTACATGTTTACAGGTGTTCTTCAGTTCTGTAAAGCTCCTCTTCTAATACCGCAGTGGGCAGATGTTTCTATGCACGTTCTCTGAGCAGCCACTGCCGTCAGAGACACTGGCTTGACCAGCTGTGGGATTTCTCAAATTCTCTGTTATGTGCTAAAACAACACTTGAAGGCAAGTATGTAATGCACTTTCTGGAAGGTGGTAAAACCTAGTAAAGGCTTGTTTTGCCATTTTTTCTTTAACCTTGCAGAGTAATCAAGTGGTTTGCCTTTTTGAAAGTCAGCCTTATATAGTGAAAATCTTAGCATGCTATATACACAGCAAATCCTCATCAGAAATAAACGTAGGCAGTAACAGACCCTTAGTCTGAAGGAAGGGAGGGAGAAAGAAGAACAGTTGGTTGGTCAGCTGCCTTTTAAATACCCTTTCACAGAGAAAATATCTGAGACAGGAAAAAAGCCTGTCCTTTGCTCAATGGTTGAAAAGGTGAGAAAGGATTTCCGTAGCTCCAGGCTGTAACTACTACCGAAGTAACTACAAATTAATCTCTAAGTAGAGACGCTTGCTGGACTCCACTCAGAAAGAAGACAGCAAGTCAAATGTATCATTTAATGCTAAATTCATCTTCAACAGGAGAGCAAAGTTGCTGATCTCATCTTCCACACGTCCCAGCCAACGACCCTAACAAGCATGCCACACGCGGTTCCCCTGCAGGGCCATAGGGCACTTCTCAGCATATGTACGTCCTTCACCCCTTAACCCTTAAGAAAAGGGTTTTCAGCCAGGAGTGGTGAGAATGAAAAATGAGAATGAGCCATGAACGAAGTACAAAACCCCAGAAGAATACCTAGTTTCTGACTGCAAACAGGAAGGTTATTTTTCATCTTTTTTTTTTTTTTTTTTTTGAGAACAAACAATAAAGTCAAGAAAACCTATTGTACAGTGTACGGAGGTGTGAAGAAATTAGCAAAGTCTTTGGCTGTTATCAGCTCTATTTGATTTCATGTTCCTGGCAGAAACCTATGTCCCAATGGCTTCTATGTTCACACAGAACCCCTGATTTTCTTTACAGGAAGGCTTTAGTTGTGGGGTTTTTTTATATATACATACATTATATGTGTGTGTGTATATATATATATACACACACACACAAAAAAAAAAAAAACGAACCCCACAACTAAAACTCAATCTATTCCACAAATCTCACAATATTATTTTACTTTCAAGGAAGCAATTTTGCTACAAAAAGTAGATTAGCTTTGTACTTGGTCTAAACGGGCAGCAAACCCATCTATTTATTTTCTTAGAGTCCTCAGCAAACTGACACAGCCTGAGGGAACTCCCAAAACTTGTATTTGACTTAAAGAGCTGCCTCGATACATCACCTTGGAAAATAAAGACATAAATTTTCTTCAGTGCAGTTCCACTGAGTTCAGTTAAGCTTATTTACAAGAGATTAGTATTTAACCCTAAGTGAGTTTTAGAGCTGAGAGAAGGGTATTTAAGAAAGCAATTTAGGGATGCTGAAATTCCTACTACAGTCTGTAGTACCAATGAATAAAACGGTATTTCCCTACCCATTCACCATATGTCTTCTAATGTGTTTCAAGGGCTTTTAATTCTCTCACAAATATTACTTGTTGACATGGAGATTGCTTTGCATGAAAGATGCCTACTCTTATTTTTAATGCTAGCTTGCGGCATCAAGACACTGTCTTTAAAAAATAAAAATCTTTTATAACGGGGAAATAAAGGAATTTCCATTAAGGGGAAGAGGACATATATAAACTCAAAAATAAATTCCGTTCCCAAGAGACAAACACAGTCTTTGCAAGGTTATTTAATATCCAAATCGCCTTCAGCTTTCTTTGTAAATCTCATCAATTCTTTTTGTTTAATTCCATCTTTCTGGTAAAGAGAGCTGAGGACATTTCTTTACTACTGTCTGAGCTTGAAAACACAACAACTCACCCATTATTAACATATTATATTAATAAGCACAGGCATGAATACATGAAGAGTGTTGTTCATCACAACAACCTTCATTTGCAAGTAATTTCTGATTCTCCATTGTTTACTAGGTCGATGTACCACCACGGAGATGATAATGATCCCTTTTAATCAAAGGAATGAAGCTAATGGAAATAATTAATGGCAACTACCAATGTATAAGCTATTTATTTAAGATACATAAGCACATGTCTGGGGCTAGTGGCTATATATTATCATAGGGAAACTGTGACTTTTTCCTCCCATCTGTTTTAAGCTCCATTAGGAAAATACACTAAACACAAGTTTATTTATGGGATCAAAAAATGCTATCATGACCCAGTCCTGGATAACAACTTCAGCCTGCTAGGATAAGAAAGCTTACTTGTTGCAAAAAAATAAACCCTGCCACAAACGGATAAACAGAAGACAAAAGAGAAGGATCCAACGAAAATATAGTAAGTGAACAAAGCAAGCAGACCCAGGCAGCAAGACAGACAGAGGTAATTCCATTTAGCAATGACACAAAACTGCTTTCTGGAACCAAGTCTTAGGTTTTTTCTCCAAACAAAAAGTAAATATTGTCAGACTCTTCCTTGAAAGATGCTGCAGAGATCTTTTCCAGAGATCAAACGGGCTCCTGGGTGAAATTATTTTCCAGATTACAGCGAGATATTACCAACTCTGCAGAAGACACCAACAATAAAACTTTATCAGCACATACTTTCCCTATTATTTTCTAACAGATATTTTAAAAAAAAAAGGACCTGAGTTACTTGAGGAAAGAGAACTACAGCAAGCAGTAGGAAGTTAATAGGACTATTTATAAATCAGATGCAATATCTCAGTAAGTGCTTTGCTGAACAGGCAACTGAATGCTAAGCATCTTGCAAGAGCAAGCTCCATGTTCTCAATTATTTTAACAAGTGTTATTCTCACACAGGCCCTGTTTAGCAAACTTATCATAGGATTTAACTACAAGATAAGAACAAGCTCAGATGCTGTAGTATCACTGCAAATATAAGTGCTTTACAGCTAGCAATGGACTTGAGTGTACAGTTTATGTGCACTGCTCAGCTGAAGCGTCACAATGCTTAATTATATACTGCTGCACCCGCCAAAGCAGTTATATCAAAAGTTATCTTTTTTTCCCCCCTCCTTATTTGACAGGTTACCTTTAACAGCTGATTTCTGGCATACCTGCGCCAAAACTATTTTGCCTTGACGAAAAACAAGATTAAAATCCCCATGTAAGAACTGACATTGGCTCAAGCAGGTCAGCACGTTCTCTTGAGATCTAGGTGCCTCCACTCATTTTTGTCACATGAATAAGACAAGTCCAGCCATACAGCTACAGGCGCATTTGGCAGAGTGCTGACTTAACGTGCAACATTCCCCACAGGTTTGATTAGCACAGCACCATTAGACTGAAGGAGCTGCTTGTGGAGATGACGGCATGGCCAGCAAGTAGAGCACAAGAAGCACTCGTGACTGTTCCAGCAACTTTCTACACAACACTTTTTAAGAGAAGAAGTAGACAACAGGGCTGGAAAGCCTTTCTGACCTACAGAGCCACACACTAAAACCTTCACGTGGACAAGAGCCACAGACCAAAAAACCCAAGGGAAGGAAGAGTACCAGACATGGGCCACTAATGGGAGATGAAAACTCCCTCTTGGTCCCACCATTCCCCGGCAGGACCCCAGCAACCTAACTGCGACAGCCCTGCTAACCCTGCGGTGCTACCTGGTTTGCCAGGTGGCCCTGGCCAGCAGAGGCCAGTCACCAGCCCCATGGACCTCCTCTGAGCTCAGGAGTCACACCTTCCCACCCCCTCAATAGAAGGAAAAACCCTTTTTAGCAACAGATCCTGCCTTCCAATTAGGCGATGCCAAATCAGTCAGATTTGAGTCCCCAAATAGAAACCAAGGAGATTCCTCATTTACATGAGGAAAGAAATGCAAAAATATGTAGTTAGAGAAGATTTACATACAGCTGGACACATTGAAGCATGGGCAGAGCATCAATTACAGAGATGGTAATTACCAGGAAATTTCTTCCATGAATTGCAAATCTTAATGCCACTGCTAACAAAGTCTCTTTTCAGCTTTTTATTTAGAAGAAAGCAGTGTATATGCATTCTGCTACTCTTTAAAAAGAAAAAACCTACGCAGCCTCAGAACCTATTAAAAAAATTACAATTTATGCATGGTGGTTTATTTGTAATCCCAAACTGTAATCCAGGACATAAATTCATCATAAAGAACACATTTCCAAAAGTCATGAAGAAAATCACAGAGATCAAAAAACACGTTCAATGCTACTGAAAAGTCCAAAGATACAGGGGAGAAATACAGAAATCTTACCAATATGTGGATAACCATCACACAGACCGGAGAAAACATGGCTTATTTTATTTTCTTGACTGTAAAACATGCAGGAGAGGTAGGAAACTAGGAGTGTGCAGCAAATGTTGAAACACAAACTTGATGTAATCTACAACAGGGTTTTGAAATCACCATTGAAAGTTGTGATGCCACCCTGGGGTCATCACACAGACCCCGCTCTAGAACACACTGTATGTATTGTGTACTTCTCATCGCTCAAAAAGCACAGCAAAACAGAAGGGGTCAAATAAGAGGAGATGAGATCAGAGATGGGAACTTCCGTATGTTGTGGGTAGAAGAAGGCTGGGCTGAAAAGCACGGGCAGGAGGCAAGTAAGGCAGACTGACAGATAAACAAAAAAAAAGGGAGAGGAGGGAAGGAGTGAAAAATCAGACGATCTTGCTAAAGCTAACGGGATGGACAAGGGCAATGATCAAAAAATAATATATTTCTATTTCAGCTCAAAGCTAGTTTTAACATTATACTAGCAACATGTACCCTCCCCCCCAAAAAAAAAGGATAAAATAACATTTTCCTTTTAAAATGCTGTTTTCCAAAACATGTTAAATATAAAATCTTAGGTACAAATATTTCATTCATGAACACACACACAAAAAGTTAATAATTCGGGGGGGGCGAGCCTGCTACCTAACCCTAGTCTGTATCTCCAACAAAGCCAAGAGGTCTGTCTAGCCTTCACTTCTGGAGCTTCCTGAAGCTCACAAATATCCCAAGGACAAATGCCATCCTGGCTTCCCATCACACACTTATACAGCAACCCAGTAACAGAAGCGCAGCTCAGCTAACCTCAGCCACCGGGGACAGAAGGACACGAGGACATCGGCGGTGTGCCCAGGACCTTGCTGCACACACCAGCTCCATCAGGCAGTGGCTTACCCCCAGTGAGCAACTACCTTCTCTTCAGCATACGACACTTGGCAGAAGGCACAATCTCAGAAATTACCATACTTTGCTTGAATAACCACTGTGTATAAGCCAGTATTAATATACTTTTTTTTTCCTGGAGTAACAAATACATTGACATCCATGTGAACCCATTTTGAGATAGTCCACACAAAACCAGAGACAAAAGAACGACTGATGTGCTCCCATAAGTTCTCTTGGCCTTTTCTACCCACACCCATGCATAACTTCATTGCTGTTGAACTGCAAATTTAAATTCAAAAATTAAAGCATGCAGTAAGGAGAAAAAGAAAGGAAAAAAAAAAAGCCACCACACAACCAGATATGTGAAAATACAAGAGCAGTTGCTCAATTGAAGTTCAGGTTCTCGGGTAGTAACATAAAGCTTCAGTGTTTGGATTGCATAAACTGTGATTCAAATACTTGTTATAAAAATAACTCTTTACTATAATATTTTTTAAAGAAATGTGACTTAAGGTCAAGAGCTTACTTTTCACAAAACATTCATTTCCAGTTAAATTTAACTTGGCAACGTCCCTTTCACTTAAATATCCATTTTGCCAAGGGGAAACAAGTTTCTAGACGTAGAATTTACATCACTGCTTATATATGGAATTTTAAATTATTTTTTTGTTTGTTTGCTTTAGCTTTGAAAGGCAGTATTGGCTTGTTTTTCTCCACAAAACAACCAGTCAGATCTCTGCTGCTGTGTATTATTTTTTGTCACAGACTGGCTCTCTAGGACCACCTCAGTTACAGGAGTCCTTCTCCTACCTAAACCCTCGAAAAAGTACACATATCCATCTGTAAAATTACAATTCCAATTTCTTTCAGTGTCTGACATGGAGAAGATAACTGTAAATTGTCGATGCAGCACACGAGACACTTATCATGCCAAATGAATTATCCTAGAAGGAAAGAGGACATTTAGCTGCAGGAAGCACAACTTGAAAGCTTAAAATACAATTGCATTTCCAAACTCCTCACACCCTTCCCACCCTCAACTGACTGACTGAATAAAATGCATATGGATTTCTGCCAGGTAGGAACAGCCACAACAAAAAGCTTCGGGAATGGAGTACCACTGAGAGCCGCACGTCCATGGGGAGCATCGGGTGGGACTGACACGTGGCTTTTAGCAGAGCACACATTGTCATTCCCTCCAGAAGCTGGATTTTATCTCCATGTTTAGTTTAACATCTGAACTTCAAATCTACTACATATGACCACATAGCAAGACATATCAAAACACGAATCAGAAGAAAGCTCCCGTATCTTCCTTTCAGAATCCCTTTCCAGCAACTGTTCACTCCAAATGCAAATACATCTATCATTGATTACTATTTTCCAAATGCAAATACATCTATCATTGATTACTATTTAATAGTCAAAACACTAGTACTTCCAACCATATATATGAACAACTACGTCAAAAGGTTATTTACATTCCCTATTTTAATAGGGATAGTGAATAGGGCAGAAAATTTCAAATTAAAGATCATCCTCAACAGACTTTACTGAGTTTGAGGATCCAATGAATTTAAGATCCTGTCTATAGCTGTAGTTGAAACTGTGTTAGCAACGAGAAATAAAATTCTTTCTAATAAGATCTGAAACTGTAGGTTTTTTCCTAAGGACAAACACAGCAGAATAATGCACTGAATGGTTAGGCAAAACACGCTGCAATAACTGGACTTACCATTATGAATTTTATCTCTGTTGATTTCAGTTATATAGTTTCATCAACTTAATTAATAAAACAAAAATGAGTCATTTGAAGTCCTCCAAAATGAAAAGAAAACAAAACAAACAGGTATCAGGACAGATTATAAAGGTCCTGATTCATAACAGCTGTGATATTATCTCCCGGACAGTCAGGAGACTGCAATCCTGTAATAAGCAAACCAACCATCTAGAAATAAAAATTTCTATTAGGGTTGTCTGCATGTTCTTGATCATAACTTCTTCTTTTTCTAACCTGTGTTTCACACTGGTTATTTTAACAGCATTCATAGAGGAGGAGGATATGGAGGGGACACACACCAAATTAGTAGAGACTACAGCTTACTGAACGTAAACTGTATATAAGATGGTATAACATACAGACAACTTTTTTCAGGCTAGAAAAACAGATGAGATCCAAAACTTGGAACATAGGCCTAGGAATCAAGAGGTCTAATTAATTTCAAATGCTGAAAGACGTTCTTCGAGGTCTGTAGATCACTTGCATCATTTTACAGAAAAACACAGCTCACAAAGTACTTCAGAGATGTAATTATTGCTTGTAAAGCTCACTTGACCACAGCCTGAAAGCTCCTTTTAGCCAAAGCAGGGAAGCATGTCCTGCCTTGCTCAGGACCAGTTACAATTCCCTAACTTTGGATCTTCAACTCATGCAATCTCCTTACTTAGAAAGGTCAGAATAGAGGATAAAGAAACCACAGTATTTTTAGGTGTAAAAAGGAACTATTGATAAATACTAAAACAAACAAACAAACAAAAAAAACCACCCAAAAACAAAAAACCAAACAAAAGCCACCAAACTATAAGCACAGAAGCATAACTACTGCCACTCATTTCACATACGCAACCTCACATATACTCACAATTCCTAAATTAATCCCTCTTTAGGGAGTTCCCAGAAAAGCCAGAAAGTGTAGGACAGCATTTCAAAACATCTTTGCTGATCAAGTATAGCTTCTTTCTCATGCAGGATTATTTTCAATGCCTGAAATCAACGCATTCTTTTCAGGAACAAAGATGGTAGTAAGTTTCTTTATCAGCTGGAAGCATTCAGTAAGATGTCCTAACACAAATAACAACACAGCAACAGAAAGGTACCATTTCTCAGAATACTGTTATGCTGGGATAAACTACATACCAGTAATCTGCTAATTTTGCCCAAAATCTAGAAAAGGATCCCCGTACCACCAGTCTCGCATCTTCATTTAGTAACAATACACCTTATCATGACATTTTGGGTAGCCTGGCTTTATAAAACCCTGGGACAGTTACTCATTCCTTGGTATCCTCTGCAACAGTTTTGTCTCCTTACAATCCAGCTTTTGGATTCCGGGATAACTCATCAATTCCCACTCTTAATGAAATAGCAATACAGCAAAGAAAAGCAGCTTTTAAAATTTCAACAAGGTCTCATCTTGGTTTCAGTACTGTTGAAAGCAAATCTTTTCACTTCCCATCTGATACGTTCTGGATCTCAGCCAGAGGGGTGTAAGAATCATTTTGCAGAAAAAGAAACAAGCAAGCAAAGAGCCTGAGACACAATTTTTTTTACTGAAGCTGAGTGGCTTTTTGTTGTTGTTTGGTTGGGGTTTTTTTTTAAGAAAATTATTAAAAAGTATTTGAAGGCCGACTCTTCTTCTTACAAAGAGAGAAGGATATCACACAGATACCAGTGCAGATGCCCTTCCCCTCAAAGAACCAAAGTGGAGAGTGTGGGAAATGTTATGCGAGGTAGATGACGATTCACTTTTAATTTTAGGATTAGCTCTACTCCTTAAACTTGTCTTAGCATTCAAATATTACAGTTTTCTGCAACATTTTTTTTGGTTTTACACCAACACAGACAGTAATAAAGTGACAAAAACATTGCTTTTAGCGATACATTTTGTGCAAAACATCATAAGCCATAGGACAAGAGCACACCTTTTGCAGGACAACCTGCATCTGTGGTGGCACAGCAAAGGTGTTTCAGTAAAACGGCTGTAACACTAGCCTGACTTAACAGAAATGCAATTATTTTGGAAAGAAATGGAGTTTTCTTTCTTTCTTTTCATTAACACCAGTTAATGGAAAATTTACATTCTTGCTGATCTGAGAAACTTGTCTTAGCTGAATGACAGTTGGTCTAATAAACCCTTTACAGTTTGCAGGCACAAAATGTTACAGGAGGGATGAGAAAGGAAACAAACAAATAAAACAAAGGGAGGGGGGAAAAAAAGGATTTCATGCAAATTCTTCAGCCAGCTTTCACTAGTAATTTCCCATTAATGCCAGTCACGGCTCCTTGGCCAGCTTCTATACTAGCTAAGGACAAGTCTTCAGGAAAACGCTGCTGCTTCCAAATTCCTTCTCCACTCAGTTCAGGCCAATGAGCACTCTAAATTTAAGCTAGTCCTCGCAGAAGAAGGTCAGGAGCTGCTGATGCTCAAACTGAACTGGCTGGGGGGGACGGGTTACGTTGATATATTGGCAACACAATTGGCTACACAATGTCAACAAACGTAGTTTAAGTTGAGGTTAATAAAACCATCTCTGAATTTTAGTCAACTTCTGCAAAAAGTTTCAGCTTGGGAAACATGAAAATCCCAACAGTACATGTCAGCAATTCTGGAATATTTGCTTCTAAAGTTGGACTGTAAGGAGACAACACTCTTACAGAAGTGGTAACTACTCCAGTGAAGGCACCACCTAAGCATACTGCTGGGAGTATTCTACCTAAATGAAAAATTGCTAAATTTAAAAAGTTTATTAACATTCCCTAGCTCTTCACATATGCTTCAGAGATGTACAGCACATATATTTAATATTCTGCAGGAATATAAAAAGATCACTCCATATGTCAGAATGCACATAGAAAATTAATAGATTTTAAAAGCTCTAGTTATCCAAGCTCACAGGAAAAGAGGCAAAAGCAATGATGTCGATTCATTTCTGCATAGAAAGCTCAGAGAAAGGCTATACATCGTTCATGTTTTCAGCGTGTAAAGTGTATTTCGTACTCGTGCAAAGATATTAAACAAGGAAGATATTTAGACTACGCCTGCTGTGCAGCTGGCTGGCAGGACAAGGACGGCTCTGAGGCAGCGCTCGGCTCTGCTCACTTATTCCCCTTCCAGCCCCGTGGTACGTTACAGAGAGCAGCAAGGAAAAGGCACTGGCAGTGTTAGAGAGTTGGCATATGTGCACAGCAAACAGCGTCTCACGTGTCTCAGAAAAGGGTGTCCCACCACGGGGGTGCCAGGCTTCAGGACTGCTCTTTGTGGGGTCTGACCTTGAGCAAGGCCTGAAGATGAAGCAAACATGTCCTGAAAATCTGAAAAACCTTCAGTAAGCACAGAAAATCAGGTAAGATAGCGACGACCACACAGTGGAGAGGCGTTCATTCCTTTTAAATACATTATTCTTACTACATGTAAAATCTAAGGAAAAAAAAATACCTAAAGATACAGTAGTCCTTCCATTTTCAGAAACCTATACTTTTAAGTCTTGTCATTCTGCTTCAAGTACCACTTTACCCAGCCAAGACTGTTGATCTTGTGCAACTCACTTTCAAAGAAAATTTTAATCAGATAGCAGCACACTAATCAAATTTGTCAGAAGTTCAAATACGATTAGTCTTAGGCATGTGTGCATCTGAAAGCTTCTACAGCTAAATGCGAAAATACTGACTTCATGAAGGGTGTAAATTTACTGATTTGATGTGAATAATGTGAAAGGGAGCTTTTAGGAAGGCTTTGTACAACACGATGGTGCCTCTTTGGGAAGCAGAGCCCAGCACAGAATAAACAGATGAAGCTGACAGCAGAAGAAGAAAAAGCAGGCAGTGAGGTATGCATCCCCAGCAGCGTGCAGTGCAGGACGAAGTTCAGCCATGTAGGCCACAGCAGGCTCTATTTTTAGTTTTTTGATGCAGAAGATTGCAGTGGTACCTTGATACATGACCTCTGACAAATGCTTAGGTAGGTAATGCAAACAACGGTACTGAAAAGCTTATAGATCACCTCTGTGCAGGAATTCTGGCTAAGGGAACAAGGAAAATTTTTGAAAGAGAATTTCTGTAAACCAAATAGACTTTTTTTTTTTTTTAAGAAAAGAGCTATCCTTTTCCAATCCAAGTGTTAGCAACATATTAGATCTTTAATTTGCTTCTCAAGTGCTTATATCTTGACTTTCGTGAATGTAGGTCAGTTCCTTCACAACGTGCAACCCAACATGCCCTGGCTCTTGAAAGTACCAGTATTCCCTTTCAGCAAAATTTCATTAGGTACATGGGGCACACATTTTAAAACTTTCCTGTATTTTGCTAAAATCTTGTAATTCTTATGAAATCCAGTAGACAGAGATACACAAATACCAACTAATCTCATTTCAGAGACTCCCATATGCCAGTTTCAAGGAAGCGGTGAAAAAAAAGATATGTAACTGAACAAATAAATGGCTTTTAAAAATGCAGTTCATTCTTAGGAGCCTGTGCATTATGCAGCAAAAAATTAACACGATTGGCCCATTATGAAAAGGGCTGAAGAGGTTTATCAGTGATGCACAGTCGCACAGGATGACATTATCTGAGCTAGCAGTGAAAAATGACCTAGTGGCATTAGCAGGAGTTTACAAAGGGGGGCGATGGATCAGATTTTTTGGGGGGGAACAGAGAGGGAAGGATGAGACAGGGGAGGGTCTAATCATTAAGAACTGTCTTTCCTTCAAATAAGCTTAGAAATTCTCCATCTAGTCTCGGTTTCAAAAACAGCCTTTTGGCCAGTTCCATTACAGGGTATCAGCTTTGCTTCATGCCATCATATTTGTGGTAAGATACCCCTTTTGTCCCCCCCCCAACAGCTCCATACTTGGAAAGCTTACTACAGAAATCACGCTTCAAGCGGAGAAGACGCATTTGATGAGCACATCGGCACATGCTGGTTTTTCACAAGTTAAACCAACAGCGGGTCTGGCTGCGTGACCGGCTGACGTGAAGAATAAGTGGAATCTAGCCTACAGCCAGTCCAGAGAGCCAGCATTTAAACCCTGAATACACCCAGATGCTCACACAGACAAAAGTTTATATGCAAACGAGGTAGAGCATCTGATACATTAAGGTTTCTATCACTTTTACTTATTGCTGTCGTTAACACTGCTGTAAAAAAAAAGTCTTGATGGCAAACATAGAGAGATAGGAATCTGCAAGTCTTGAATCCCCTGCCATACTTTTCTTGAAGTAAATTTTTAAATGCAAAGCACTGAAAAATGTTGAAGCTCCCCCTTAGCAATATCATCAGAAACAGACGGTAACCTCTCTACGTTACAATTATCCTCTTGCTCTTTCTCCCCCCCCCAAAAAAAAAGAAGTAAAAATCTGTTAGGTGTTCTTCATTATCATGAGTCTGTACAAACAAACAAAAAGTATTCTGGTGACCACAGTGACTGCATAATATGCAGAGAGGCAATTATTTTGCGTATGTGTTGATTTTGTAGAAGTCGTTACCTTCTTAGAAATTTTGTGAGGGGGGAAAAAAAAAAGGAAGAAAGAGAAGTTAACCGCCATCATTCTCCAGAATAAGTCATTTGATAAATTCCTCCTCATCAAATCTCTTTTAAAATTCCCTTTGCTTTTAGATACCACTTCAGAAACAGTTGTGAAGTATTACAGGAACTGAGATTTTCTGACAAGGTACCAGTGACGTTGAGGTAAAATCTTGCTATAAAAGCCATTCCTACTGAAGTAGAATTCCCCCAACCATTCTTTGAAAATCCGCTACTGGAGTGGGCACTGTACTTGAATTATAAGAGACAACTCAAAAGCATGATCTTGAAGGCAGATTTGACAAATATCTCCTTACGAAGTATATAAGACTGGCAAACTTCAAACAGTACTAAACGAGTACCACGAGTACTAAAGCTTCCAGTTAAATCACTCTTCAAGGTTTGACATCCCTTTTTCTCTCTCCCTCTCACACCGCCAGAAACGGGGCCTGCAACAGGCCCCACTCTCCTCTTTTAAAAGCTTAAACAGGCCACAGCTGATTTAAAGGTTCTAAAAGTTCTTGTTTTATTCAAGCATCTTTATCCACTCCAAAAAATAAAATGTTTCATGAGTTTCCACGGACACGAGCGTGATGGCAACTGCCACGTGAAACATACTAACTCAGACACTGCATGTCGTGATTTGTGACAGCCCCCAAAAGCACCACTCATAAGGTAAACCCTTGCTGGGGACACAAATTTGCAGTTCGAGAGCCCGACTGTCACCGCCACATGTACTGAGATGGATGGAAGGGCTCTCACTTGAAGAACAGAAAGAAACATAAATTTGAAGTTTCAAAACAAGTTTCCTTTCGGCACACCAGTCTTTGTCATCACTTATTTAAAAAAAAAAAAAAGGTACATTTGGTAACACTACCAATTTGAGAAACGCTTGGAAATACTTTATGACTTGCAGGAACACTAAGGAATCAACATCCAGCATTTTCTCTTCGTGACACAGACAACCGGGCTGTTGTTCTTTCATTGTAAAGAACACAATTGTAAAATGATGAAAATACCATTAGAGTTCTATATTGTGAAGGTTTTTTCCTACCCCAGCGCCTCATCTGTAAACATCTGTATGTCATACAACCTCAAACAATCCAACAACAAAAACATTATAGCTAGTCTAGTAGGAAATAAAATTTCAGGAACCCAGTATCATCTCATTACATACAGTAATCACTCTAGCATCTTCGACCTAAAGACCTTCAGTGAACATGACTCCAGGGTAACAGACCTGCAAAGCACACTTCAAAAAGCTGTTTTACCCAAAGTATTTCCAGTTGTTTTGTGTGTACGGGTATTTATTGTCCATCAGTCCCCTCAGTGAAAACTTATTTCTCAGATTCTATCCATAAAAAGGGGCAAGACACAAAAAGGAAACCCCAAATTATTTGCTCTTTTTCAGAATGAAAGACAGCTTGCCCATTGGAAAATGCGACATTGCACCAACAACAGTCCCAGATCAAAACCAACAAAATTTAAAAACAAATAATACAAAAGGAATTTTCTAACAACAGGTTACAACTCCAGGCTTGCAACATGCCGCAGTTGAAAGGGGAAGAGAGACAGAACACACGTGTGCCTTGATCCAACAAATGAAACAACCAACCAAGAAAGATTTTTTTTTTTTTTTTTTGCAAATAACGACACAGATGCAGGAAGTTATCTGCATTACATGCACATTTTAACAAGCGCACACACACTTACTACTTCCACCTATGCCCTTCTTCCCATCCAGAAAAAACAAAGCACATCAAGAACAAGGCACAAAAGCCGCACATCTCTGACCAAAAACTTTCCTGCAGACTGTGCTGGTACAGATGGAGAAATCCGTACCATCAGAGAGAGCTGCGTGCTGCTATGCTGGACAACACTGGTGGCGGAAGAATTAATCATTCATAGATCAACAATTGGTTCTTTCATCTCCCTGCCTTTCTCAGACCAGACCATTAAGTATTTTTTTCCACCTACTGATCCTGTTACACTCCAATTTTTCAGCTGCATGTAGCAAAGACATCTGAATAACATTCATATTTCCAGAATGTATCTAATTAAAAGAAATAATCTTAACCGGAGAGGGAACCTATCTGCTTCTATGGGCTTCGTAACTTTGCCAGTGTCCAGAACTGCCTTACCATAAAACTCTAGAGTAAAAATCACAACCGAATATGCCGCGAAAAAAATGTGGAAGGCAAACTGAAGTGCACCAAAGTCTCTCTTTCTGGCTTTCTACCAAAGGCAGTCCATGGAAACTAATCCATGAGATAGCCGACCTTTCACCAAGCGAAGTTTTAGGACTAAATGCCTCTGCTAATCAAAAACTAAATTACATGTATACATTAAACCGCATCTTTAAAATGAAGCTGTCTTTCCGTTAGCCCAAACAGCAGCACTTTCAGTCATTACTAAACCAATGGGAATACGGCTTTTTTGGCTATCACTGCAGGGAAGGACAGGGAGAGGGAAAGGAGGGATTCAGGAGCCCCATCGTGACAGCAGCAGGGGAAGGAAAAGTGGCTGGAAGAGAAGGTTGTCAGGGGAAACATTTCTCCCGCTGTTACCGCCGCCCGGGTTTGTCCTTCCCGTTCGCAGCCCCGCAGCGGCCTGGCAGCGACCCCGGCTCCCTACGGCGGAGGCTGCGCTGACAGGGGGCTCCCTTCCCGGGGCCACGGCCGAGCCCCCACACCTGTCCGTGACCCCCGGGCCCGGCGGGGCGGCCGAGTGTGGGTAAGGCCGCCTCGCCCCACCCTGCAGGGACCCGC